>OZ020248.1:18643372-19050872 GCA_963971285.1 Astropecten irregularis
ACCTGGGAAACGGTACATGGGGGATCACTCAAAGAGGGATACGGCTTTTTAATTATTATATAATTAAATAAAAATTATATAATAATTAAAAAGCCATATCCTCTTTGAGTGATCCTCCATGTACCGTTCCCAGGTTGCAGCATTGTTGCGTGTATCATTGAAACGATCCCTGGGGTGTGGCGGTGTGTGCGTGGTTTCATGGCTTCTGACTGCCAAACGAACAAGGATGGTTGACTATTGGGGTCACCACCAACATAGGGCTGGATGGCTCAGTTGGTAGAGCGCCTGTACGGTATTCAGGAGGTCGCCGGTTCGAATCCCGCTCCAGTCAATTTTTTCTTTGTTCACTTTTCAATGATCCTGAAAGTTATTAAATCATGATTTAATAACTTTAATAACTTGGTGCAGTAAATGGAAAGCATGTATGGAAAGACTGAAGGTGTTGCTTTGTTTAAGCTTGTATTAGGACCCACCTTAGTACAATGTAATTATCAGCCATGGTGTAAATGCAGCATTGTGCTTATAAATCTTTGGGGATATGTTACAAGATGAGCGAGGTATTAAGAAATTTGGTTTTGATGTGAAGACTCTAATCACAATGATTGGAAAGGCAGAGCTAGGTTTAACCAAACATTATAGAACAAGGTCATTGACTTTCATTCATAAAGACAATTTATAAAAACCGCGGCAAAGTTGGTACTGTCCGGAAGTTTTGCTTGGAAGTTTTGCTTGGTAAAAAAACAAGGAAGGAACTATATAAGGTGTTAAAGTCATACCGCCTAAGCCTATTTCCTTTTCCTGTCTTAGTTTTCTATTGTTTCCTGTCAAGAAAATACTTTCCGTTGATTTATCATCCTCTCATCCATTCATGTATGATTATTTCACTTGCATGTTCTTGCCTAACATAGAGACTGTGAAAACAGAAAATGTCTACTTTTGCCCCTAAATGTGCACTCCTAGTCGCCTACATGCATAGCAACTATAAAATTATCCCATATTAAAAAACTTACTTGAATTGTGCAGAATCTGTAGTGTTAAAGGTAGTATCATACTTTGGTAAAGTTGATATAGAACAGCTGTGTTCTGTTCATTGTGTGATTTTCATTATTTGATTTGTCATGAAATAAAACCTGTGAAATGTTCAGCTCAATTGATCATTGGAAACAGTAGAAAACAGAGAAAACCCTTTGCATTTGTTACGCAAAATTGTAAAGGTAATTGTAATTGTGAGGTTTTGATCTTGGAGATCAAAACTGTTTTTAGTCTTTTGTTTTACTCATTTCTCGATAAATAGGGTCTACATCATTTCAGGCAGAAGAATTTTAACAGTATGTTTGTAACAGGTCTATCTTTATATCCTGTAAGTTATATCTTAATCTGTGAACATTTCTGTTTTGGTTTCCTACCAAAGTATGATACTACTTTAATTTACCTTGTTTAATGTTGACTGCTTTCGTCTTTTGAAATATATTTACAGTATGTTTATTAATACCCAATGTAATTGTTCACTATTTGATCTGAAACAGAGCTACCCAAGCCCCATCTAGGTGATCTATCAGATCTGAGGACGCTCAGTGCACAAGTGCGTCGGGAGAAGAACCCTAATGTATTAAACTATGCCTACAAAGATCTAGTAGCGTTGGATTCAGTTAGCATCGATCTTGTACCAGAGAAGAAGGGACTTCTGTTAAAACATGTAGAATATGAAATCAAAAGTGAGGTAAGTCTGATACATTTTCCCCTTTTTGGTGAATCATTTCATTATTGGTCAAGCAGTAATTTAATATTCATTAAAATCCATATTGCCTATCGAGGCCCTTGTGTTCTACATAGTGCTACAAGCAATCATAAGTCAAGTTACATGTTACAAGTTACATGTATAAAAAGATAACTTGTCTATTGTGTCTTTGAATGATTCTTTACACTACGTCGTTTGCTACATTGCAGCGTTGATCATGTTGATGCGCCATGCCCACAAGTGGCACATTTGCCGCCATTTGAGAATCCTTGCTCTAGACCCTTGCCACGCTCATTCCAGTGATACAATTCCGAAATTTTGTATTTGTTTAGCTTTCTATTATTACTTTATGTGTCCCCTATCACCACCATGAGTCTCATATAGAGTATACATGTTCATGTAGATTGTTCTATTTCTTGTAGTTTTTCAAGTCATCGGTGATGCGAAGGTACAGTGACTTTGATTCCTTGTACGACATGCTCATATCCCGCTACCCATACAGAATGGTGCCTAGACTTCCTCCTAAGAAAATGCTTGGAGGTAAGAGCCAGGGCCAGACTATTCACCAGGTTTTATTTAATTCCTTGATCACAAGCTGTAACGCAAATTGTAGTTGCACTTTAGTTTGCGATATCATTTTCATGATGATAATTTTTTTATACATTGACATAATGGATGTGTCTTTCTAATGGAAACTGCAATTAGTTTGTGTTTTTTATAAGATTTTGTAGATACATGTAGCTGATATATTCACTGTGCAAATTTGTGAGATTAATGTTGAATACATTTCAAGTTATTGAATTGTGAACAAAGAAAAATTGACTGGAGCGGGATTCAAACCAGCAACCTCCAGAATACCAACTGATTTTTTTTTTTATGTTCACTTTTCAATGACTTAAAATTAATCCAGTCGCTTCCCTTGTGGCTATGCACTAATGATGATCAAATATTCTTTGCAGACAGCTATTTTGGTATGCTTTAAATTAATGAACAAATGGTTAACTTTGTTTATTCAGCAAGAAGGCATAATATGCCTACTTTGTTTACTGCTGTAGCTTAAATATTTATCTTGTAGCCCATATAAAACTAGATGAATATTTAATTTATTGTCCTTGCCTTGGATATATTCTAGTGAATTGTTCGTCCACATTTTATATTGCTCTTTGAAATTAATACAAGTATATTCAGATATTACATGTGCCATGTTTGGGAATGCTGCATATACATCAACGTGATTAAAGTTAAGCGATCATGCAAGCCCATTCCTAGTTCAGATAATTTTAGAGATGTTGATTGATGTTGTGCATGTCGGATTATAGAGTCTAAGCTTGGAGCTGGAAAAGATTAAGACCCGTTTAATCAGTGGACCCGTAACATGACCCATCTTCTGCTCAGTAATTATGCATGTAGTTAATTAAATACCGTATCGCTCGCCAGCAAGGCTACATTAAATGTATCAATATTTGCATATTTTTTAATGTACTTGGAGAATATATAGCCATGGACCAAGGACATAATTATTTCTGATATTTGTTTATTAAACCCCTGGTTGAGAAGGTATATTTCTTCTCATCATATTGATTAGATAATTAGCAATAATTAGCAAAATTTAGCCTTTTTGGAAAGCGTACAATCTACTTTAATATCATGAAATAATATGTTACAAGGGCCTGATATCATGATTATAATTATTGTGATGTACATGTAGCAAAATGTCCCAAATGCTAAATGACTTATATATATAATATTTTATATAGCACAACAATTGGATGAAATAACAAAATTAATGTACCGTACATACATGTATGTATGTGTAGGCATGGTAGGAAGACAAAAGGAGGTTTGGAAAAGCTAAAATAGGGGAACAAAGGGATGACATGATAGACCTGGCCAAAGACGCTAAGATTAAAGGGATCTGATCATACACAAGTCATTGGCATTAGAATTCCATCTTACTGAGAGATGGTTCAGTACAATTCCAGCAAATAGATCTTAATGAGCTGAGCTGTACAGTTCCTGTAATATATAGAGTGCACACTGGGCATGCCATGTGATAGAGCTGTGTAATCATCTAATAACTCGTCTTGATTTCTGGTTACAGCCAACCGTGAGTTCATTGAGGCTAGGCGGAGGGCCCTTGTGAGATTCTTGACGCTAGTTGTTAGGCATCCTGTGTTTCATAATAGTGATGTCATCAGATATTTCCTGACCTTTCAAGGACCTGTAAGTATGCACCTGCACTCAAGTACATTTCAATGACTATTCCTGTCCAGCACTATTTCCTGTTCAGGTTGAAAAAAAATCATCAAGTATTTGTCTGAGTGAAGGAACTAAATTTTTGTTGTTTTCCCTTTTCATTTGAATATTATCACCTGGTATTTAAGCTGCTAATGCTTTCTATTTTTTCTTTGTTGCTATATGTCACATGATTCAGGGCAAGCTTTTGCATAGTTACATAGCAGACATCTTGCACAAATGCATTGTTCATAATGGATAAGAATGGCACAGAGGAACCAGTCCATTCCAGAGACGGGTATTGCTATGCAAAAGCTTGCCCCCAATTCATGTGCCATAGCAACAGAGTCTGTAGGGAATTAAAACTGAGGTGTTTAGGTGCAATGAAAGAAGCCCGTTGACCAGATAATATTCATATTTATCTAGCAAATGTCAAACCAAGTTGGATTTGCCCGATTTTCCCCTAACTTTTCTAATGAAGTCACCCTTTTCTTGAGAAACATAGCCTTGTGAGCCAAGAATGACATTTCAGTATAGGGATTGTAACACTAACAGATGGATGATTCCTTATTCTGTGCAGGACATGCAGCATAGAATCAAGGAGCAGTTTCGAGGCACACCTGATGAGTTTGTGACTAGTCCACTGGCCCTGTCTGCTAAAGACTTAGTGCCTATGGACACACAGACACAATATGGCAATGCACGGGAACACATCAAGAAACTCTACAGCAGCTTTTCTCAGCTTAAGAACATCGTGGATCAGATGACCAACCGATCCAAAGGTCAGGAAATATCATTTAGTTCATGCATACAGAACTGACCAGTCAACCTCTCTTTGTCACCTCAACAGCACAATTACTGAATTGATGACTAATTGTGGGGTGCCATGGCCTAGTGGTGTGGCATGTCATACTCAATATGTCATGGTCAATCTACAAATTGTGGGGTCAAGTCCAGCCATGATTGTGGTGCTTGCATCCCTGGGCAAGATGCTCTGTCACATATTGCTTCTGTTCACCCAGCATGCCACAGGGTAAATGGGTACCTGTGAGGGTACAGATGGATTTGTGTGCTTGATTAGCCTTTACACGCTTATTGCAGCCAGGGCTGTTTACTTCCCAGGGATTTCAGATGGTTTCAGGAATGTAAATGTAGCCCAATGACCAGGGGATAGTAATCTGCGCCTTTGAATGGTACTTTCCAGATACTGTGCGCATTATAAATGCTCTGTTTGTTATTATTTTTAATTTATATTTTCCCATACTACCTTCCCACAAACCTTGAAAGTACCATTTATTTTATTCACTTAATGCACCCAATAGTAGGTTTCTATTTTCCCATTTTCATTGCTCACTCATAGAATTTGTATTCATTTATAACAAACTGAACATTTGATAAGTTGCAAACGACAACTTGATTGAAGTTAACAAATTTGTCAGCCTAATATGTAATTGATATTTATGTCATTCATTTCTAGAGAAAAATTCTCATGATAAAGTATCTTGAAAAGTGAACAAAGAAAAATTGACTGGAGCGGGATTCGAACCGGCGACCTCCTGAATACCGTACAGGCGCTCTACCAACTGAGCCATCCAGCCCTATGTTGGTGGTGACCCCAATAGTCAACTATCTTTGTTCGTTTAGCAGTCAGAAGCCATGGCTCAGTTGGTAGAGCGCCTGTACGGTATTCAGGAGGTCGCCGGTTCGAATCCCGCTCCAGTCAATTTTTCTTTGTTCACTTTTCAATGACTTAAAAACTCAGTCAGTTTCCCTTGTGGTTATTTCACGAATATATTAATTAAAAAGCCGTATCCTCTTTGAGTGATCCCCCATGTACCGTTCCCAGGTTGCAGCATTGTTGCGTGTATCATTGAAACGATCCCTGGGGTGTGACGGTGTGTGCGTGGTTTCATGGCTTCTGACTGCTAAACGAACAAAGATAGTTGACTATTGGGGTCACCACCAACATAGGGCTGGATGGCTCAGTTGGTAGAGCGCCTGTACGGTATTCAGGAGGTCGCCGGTTCGAATCCCGCTCCAGTCAATTTTTCTTTGTTCACTTTTCAATGACTTAAAAACTCAGTCAGTTTCCCTTGTGGTTATTTCACGAATATATTAATTAAAAAGCCGTATCCTCTTTGAGTGATCCCCCATGTACCGTTCCCAGGTTGCAGCATTGTTGCGTGTATCATTGAAACGATCCCTGGGTTGTGACGGTGTGTGCGTGGTTTCATGGCTTCTGACTGCTAAACGAACAAAGATAGTTGACTATTGGGGTCACCACCAACATAGGGCTGGATGGCTCAGTTGGTAGAGCGCCTGTACGGTATTCAGGAGGTCGCCGGTTCGAATCCCGCTCCAGTCAATTTTTCTTTGTTCACTTTTCAATGACTTAAAAACTCAGTCAGTTTCCCTTGTGGTTATTTCACGAATATATTAATTAAAAAGCCGTATCCTCTTTGAGTGATCCCCCATGTACCGTTCCCAGGTTGCAGCATTGTTGCGTGTATCATTGAAACGATCCCTGGGGTGTGACGGTGTGTGCGTGGTTTCATGGCTTCTGACTGCTAAACGAACAAAGATAGTTGACTATTGGGGTCACCACCAACATAGGGCTGGATGGCTCAGTTGGTAGAGCGCCTGTACGGTATTCAGGAGGTCGCCGGTTCGAATCCCGCTCCAGTCAATTTTTCTTTGTTCACTTTTCAATGACTTAAAAACTCAGTCAGTTTCCCTTGTGGTTATTTCACGAATATATTAATTAAAAAGCCGTATCCTCTTTGAGTGATCCCCCATGTACCGTTCCCAGGTTGCAGCATTGTTGCGTGTATCATTGAAACGATCCCTGGGGTGTGACGGTGTGTGCGTGGTTTCATGGCTTCTGACTGCTAAACGAACAAAGATAGTTGACTATTGGGGTCACCACCAACATAGGGCTGGATGGCTCAGTTGGTAGAGCGCCTGTACGGTATTCAGGAGGTCGCCGGTTCGAATCCCGCTCCAGTCAATTTTTCTTTGTTCACTTTTCAATGACTTAAAAACTCAGTCAGTTTCCCTTGTGGTTATTTCACGAATATATTAATTAAAAAGCCGTATCCTCTTTGAGTGATCCCCCATGTACCGTTCCCAGGTTGCAGCATTGTTGCGTGTATCATTGAAACGATCCCTGGGGTGTGACGGTGTGTGCGTGGTTTCATGGCTTCTGACTGCTAAACGAACAAAGATAGTTGACTATTGGGGTCACCACCAACATAGGGCTGGATGGCTCAGTTGGTAGAGCGCCTGTACGGTATTCAGGAGGTCGCCGGTTCGAATCCCGCTCCAGTCAATTTTTCTTTGTTCACTTTTCAATGACTTAAAAACTCAGTCAGTTTCCCTTGTGGTTATTTCACGAATATGATAAAGTATCTTGTGATATTTTTTATATGTCCAACATTCAACTGAAACTCATCTATTAAACCCTGTTAGTGTAAATGTGACCTGCTCTATAGAACTGAGTCACATATCCCACAACGTGTCAGCGTATTATATGCAAGTAAACATGCAGAAAGTGCATAAGTTATAATAAAGTTTTAATCTTTGGAATTAGTGTACTTTAGTGCTGTGCATTAAAAACAGATATCAGGCGACATATGACTCAATTCCACAAAGCAGATGACAGATATTCAACATTAGCTCTTGTAAAGAAGTTCCTTAGAGAGTGAAAAGCTAAATGAGCACATTGTCCTCTGCATGGACACATGAAATCAGGGTAACTTTCAACTTTCAACCCATCTGTGTTGTTTTCTCTGAATCTCAGCCAATGCCAGTGACATGCTTCTAATGGCCAGAGAGCTAAACACTGTGGGTAGTGAGACCCAGATAACATCAACGTGGGCCATGGGTGTCAATGAATCATGGCCCCAGATCAAGAAGGGCATGAAAGCAATCTCAGTGGAGTTTGCAGCACTCTCTGACAAGCACAATATGCAGGTATGTTAGCACAGGGAGTTGGCTTTTGGCATTTTGTATCCAGGTGTGGTTATGATGATGTCAGTCTTGTGACAAAGAAGCTGCACTCAATTGGAAACCTTTGAGACATTATTGGCTGCAGACAGAATTGTACTTCTTGGAACATTTTTTTTCAAGATTTGAACATGTGCATTGATTTCTAAACATTACTAAATGAGCTTGTTAGCCATTGAGAGCAATGGAAAAGGATCGACCCAGAAGTCTTTCATTTGTCTACCTACAGTGCAGAATACCCAGACCTTGGGTCGATTTCACCAAACTCATCATAACTTACTATCAAGCATAGGACTTATGATACATTACAACTTACATGTACATAGAAGTCGAAGGATACAATGGGTTATCCTTTGTATCTTGAGTTATGATCCACCGAAAGGCTTCGTGAAATCGGCCCTAGCTAGCTGAGTGCTAGGGCCGATTTCACGAAGCCTTTCGGTGGATCATAACTCAAGATACGAAGAGATAACTAAGAGGAAAATAAACCCCAAATACCCATTTTCAATTGTTTTAATATGGAAATGGTGTATTTCTGTCAACAGATTATCAATAAATGTTGTCAGTGAGATCACAGATTTTCCCATTTGTTACTTACAGACCTTTCATGCTCTTTAAATACTTCAAGCTACAGAAATTTCCAGAAATGTCCATTCCTGGAATGAATCTTGCATAGTTTGCAGCTATGCGGCCAAAACAAATGTCATGAATGAAGCTCAAAACTAGCATTACTGATGAATTGAACCTGAACTTTGTATGTTATGTATTTGCTGTGGTATAGGCTAAAAGAGAAGAGACCGTTGTTGCAGAGAGACTGGCCTTAATAATCGATCTCCTACAAGCTTACAAGGTGAGAACGTTTACAGAATCCTTAAATGAAGAGCTTAACATAGGCTGTGTCTGTATGCCTCCTTTAGCTATGACTATGGCTAGATTGCAGCATTGGTATGTGTTGAAGTATAGCAACACCAAACAATAAGCAACAGTCACAGCCATAGCTGAAGCTCCATTCATAGATGTACATGACATCTACTGGAATGCAAACTGAGAATACAAATTGGATGTGGTTGATGGCTTTGACAACCAAAATGATCCTTGTAACAAATGCTCAAGTTTATATCTAAGCAGGACAGAAGCACCAAAGCACACATATTATGCTTCTAAAACAAAACAAGAGCAACAATTGGTAGGGTGGAAAGTCAGTCAGAAAAATCTCACTTGATGTGGTGTGGGATAAAGTGTGGATTAATTATAGGAAAGGGCATCACTAAGCAAGTCCCAAAGGAGGAGTAAAAGAAGGAGGATGAAGTTGTAAATTGAGACTTTTGATAAGTAGTAGAAATGAAGAAAGTTTAACTACAATTGTCTCATTGTTACTTGCCACTGTTATTTTAAGTACATGTAACAGCTGGTTGAAAAGAAAGCTATCCTTGGTAGGTAGGGTTTTGTTTTGGTTTTGTTATTAAAAACAAATTACATGTTTTTTTTATTTCTCCAAGGATTTTTTCCAATTTGTTAAACAGATGTACCATGTTGTCATAATTAAACATCAATATAATCATATATTAGGATGTTCCTCCTATTAAAAGAATGTTCCTCAATGTTTACAAACTTAAAAGTGCTTGGAGTTAGGAGGGCTCGACACATTTTGATCATAGCAGGGTCTTTATCGAAGGCCCTTTGAAAAATATCCATCTAGGATTAAAACACATCAGGCCTTCCTAATTCCAAGCATTTAATAAATGTCAGGTCTGTTATTTTGGCTGATGAGAAGTTTGCAGCAGTTTATTGTATTAAACATAAAAGTGAATAGCATGTTGTATCGATGAACTTGACTATGCACATTGTATTTCATAACTTGTTATTCTTTGTAGGACTTGGGTGATCGACTGGAGAAAGGTTTACTAAAGGACCACCAGAATGCCTTGGCTAAGATGGCAAGTATTAAGAAGAAGAAGATGTCAGCTACTGTCAAAGGATCAGACCACGTTGTGGAAGTTGAACAACTTGAATCAAGGATTATTGAGGTTAGAATCAATTCTTAGTTCATGTACTAATCCCTAATGCCTAATCAGCTCCTTATCCTCCTAATCATCAGATTTTTGCTTGCATAATCTCATTACTTGTCTGCTGTTTTCAATACATTAGCTTGTTGTTTTTACCTCTAAAATTAAACTCATATTGGCAGAATCTGGTACACCTGTCACAATAAGTTTGGTTGGTCGTCACTGTGTAGAAGTTGCTATAAATTGGGAGTCAAGGATGATGATTGGTATAGCGTTGTTCGTTATATCGACGTTCCACTGTATGTTGTTTTTTCTGCACTTACAGCAAGAGAGCCAGATCATGACGATGGAGAACAGGAATTATTTCTCCCTTCACTGTATCCAGATGGAGACACAACTAGTCCATGCTAACATTGATATCATAGCCGAAATAGTCCAGTCTCTAGCAAAGACCGAACTGCAGGGACATAAAGAGGTATGACTTTTAACCTTTGATTACTCCCTTGCTTTTACCCCTGGTTATTGATTGTACGCACCTCATTATCATACACCCCCCATTCCCCCTGACACACCCCTTATGTGCAATCCATGCTAACTCCAACATCCTTGTACTGTCGACTCCCGATTTTACGAGGTCCATTGGACTTTCACAATTTTGTCATTGTAACTGGAACTTTGTTACAACCGGATCGCAGTTTTCCCTATTCGTTGCTAGTCACATGCTATTTGTACACGTGCGTCCTCTAACATGTTACAACGAATGTTGCGGCGACGTATTATTATATAGTACGTGAGTTTCTGGTCTCCATATTTACGTGGTGTTCGGGAATCTCGCAATATTTTGGCGCCGGCACCCTTACAGAATATCCAGAGTTGCTCATGATTTGCTGTGCGTGACATGTCAAATTTCTTACCGCAAAATCTGCACCGAATAGATGTCCTTGTAAATTAATTGAGAACAATGATTTTGCTTGCATTGGGCGTCCCGGAGTCTCGTAATGTCCGTGCTCGTATAGCCAAATATTTCCCCATAGTAATATGCACAAATTGATCGGGACTTGGGAAATATGCTCGCTAAATCCGGGTTGTCGTTGTTGCCAAGCTCGTTATAATGGGAGTCGACTGTATAATGTTGCATGAGCATAAAGCGCAAGAAACTCCTCAAGTATTATAACAAGATTTGGATTAGCATATGAATGAAATCTCTAAACCACTGCCTACAGGTCTATTAATCTGTTGCCACTTCTCACAATTCAAGCTTTGACCAAATATCTACAAGAAAATATTGTTGTAAAAAAAGTCTAAAGTCAAGTGGGTAAACTTAAGCAGCATGAAAAGTTGATGTATTTTTCACTCAAGACACCCTGCATTTGTGCATTGACACTTTTCAACTTGACAGATTTGGTTTTCTTTTCATATTTTTATTGTGCACATAAAAATTTTCTTTGAGTTTCAGTTAAGCTTGGACGATATTTCGATAAAATCGACCATCGCGATATATTTTTCCCACGATGAAAATATCTTCAGCATTGTCAACTTATCGATATATTGTCAAATTTGATGTGATGGTTAACATCACGATGCTAGATCATTTCAATGTCAAAAGCAGATTTCTTACTGCAAAATCTGTACCAAAACTAGCAGTGATACACGCTACCGAGCCCCGACGCGATGCACGGTATGGACCTAGCGCTATTTGCCTCATACACTCATTGGACGTACATTGTGAACTGTATGTACACTGTATCACTATTGTCAAAAGGGGATATTGCCCAAGCTTTCCTCTTAATGCTGTGTCTGGGTTTGTTGTGTCTTTATATTTTATGCTACTACTACCTCACTCATGTGTTTTACCCTGCAGCTAACAGAAGTTTGGGAAGAAACAAATACCAAAGTTTTAAGTCACATGTCAATGGGTGCGCCATCCACTTGACCCTTAACCTCTGACCTGACCTGACCTTCATGAAAGAACCCTAGAGTTGCCAAGCAAGACCCAGTTTCTGCCAGCTTCATTCATTGCCATCTCTGGATCTTCGCCAAGCAATCCACATCATCAGCCTATCTGCATACATGTGCTTACATTGTACACTTTACCAGTCTCAATGTCATGTTTAGAGTATTGCTACAGTTCTTTTTTTACCATAAAAAGAAAGAAATTTGTTTGATTTTTTTTATATAAATTTATAAAATCAGATTTTATTGAATATAATTTTTGTTTGTTTTGTAATCTCATGTAATGGCTCATATGATTTTCCATATTCATATAAATGTATCAGTTTAATGAAAAGGTTGTTACATCACACAGTGACTCTGGATCTTTTCAAAACCTTTTCTCGGAGTCCAGCTCAAGTTTTAATTTTTCTCCATTTTATCCATTCATTTCACAATATAAGATATTAAGATGAAGGTTGTTTGGGTTCACATCTGAAATAGATACTCTGAATTGAACAAGGAAGTAGTTACAACTTCAATTAAAAGCTACAACCTGCACTTTCAGCTTTTTGATGATAGAGTCAAAGCCTGACCCATAGCCTGAGCCATAGCCTGAGCTGAGTGTTTGGAAAAGATCCAATGTTTTGCAAATACTATACAACTGTAGTTGTGCTGTCCTGCACCTTGCAACTGTAGAGTTCTGGGCTATTCATGATGATGCGTTCCATCGATAATGCAACTGGGGCTGATTTCATAAAGCTCAGCGACGCGTCGCAACTCGATTTGTGACGCGTTGCGCATAGATGTGACGAGTCCATAGAGTATGGATGCATCTTATCTCTGCGTTGCGAGTTTTATGAAATCGTCCCCTGATGTTGGTCAATTGGTCCAGCTGAGTTATATAGCTCAGGGTGTGGCACTTACACAACTGCGTACTGAGCTTGTAGTTCTAAAGGCCTATTTATTCAGTATGCACCATCACAAGACGTACATGTATGCATGAGTATACATATCAATCCTGGTATCCTGTAGTTAAGTAGAGTGTTGGGATTTTATACAGCTATTGAAAGGATTCAGAAGAATGAACAGTCTTATGCTTGGATGTGTACTGTTTGGATTGAAAAATGGGACTACCTCCTACATCGTGCACGGTTTAGTGCTTGAACTTTTTCAGCTGTCCGTATATTATTAATACAAGTACGGTAATAAACTCAATACAAGTAATAAACTGCTGCAAACTGCTCATCAGCCAAAACAATAACCTGAAATTTATAAGAGTTGGGAGCTCGGGCCTGACGTTTGGATCATTGCAGGATATTTGGCAAAGGCTAAAAGAGTCTACATATTTGACATACATAGTCTAGGCTAGGCCAAGTGTAAAACTAAAAGATGAACCAGGTGAGACTTTAATTCCTTTCCCACGACCAAATCTCAGGGTTATCTCAGGGTTAATGGCAAGTGGTAACCCAAGTATACCTGAGTAATAGCGAGAGTATTCCCTTTTATGGTATTGGCTATTATCTTGGAGTTTGTTGAAGATGGAAATGTTGGAGGTCAACAGCCCAACTCCTAGGTTTGTGTTGTAGTGGAAACTAAGCAGGGTTAATGGTCCGTTCAATAGTATACAAATAATGAATGTTTATGAGTGGAATGGTAAAAATAATTTCATGAGGTGACAGATGGACTGTTCCATTTCACGAGGCGAAGCCGAGTGGAATGGAACAGTCCATCTGTCACCGAATGAAATTATTTTTTCCATTCTACGAATGTGAAACATTCATTATTTGTTTTATATAACATCTAAGTAGATCTTTGTCATTTGATTTTGATTGGAGGATAACATTTTAAGAGACAAAAAAAGCTTAAAATCTTGGCAAACTATAAATATGCTCTTATTACAGTAACGCGCGTTGCACACCAACGCGTACGCGCGCACGCAGTGACAAATAAATGGAACGCCGCTTGACCAATCACGTATTAGAGTCCCTGGCGTGCAATGGTACAGATCGGATGGCACCAAAAATGCACGGTGGATGGTACAAATTTCAACGGTTGTGACGTAAGCCATGAATTGGTCTATTTATCAAATATCACGTGACAAACAATCCTCCAATCAAATGACAAGGATCTACTAAGGTGTTATATAAATACTCTTGGGTGCAAGGCATGGGATACATTACTAATGCTGCACATATCTTCTATGATCCTTGGGATATGGCAGTATGTGCATGGTTTCATGGCTTCTGACTGCCACACGAACAAAGATAATTGACTATTAGGGACACCACCAACATAGGGCTGGATAGCTAGCTCAGTTAGTAGAGCACCGGTATGGGATTCTGGAGGTCGCTGGTTCAAATCCGGTTCCACTCAATTTTTCTTTGTTCACTTTCAGTATAAACTGCATGGGTCAATGCAGTGGTGCTTGCATAGTGGTAAACTAGGCCACATTAACCAAGGCTTGCCCCTGGTTTAAAGGAATCCTAGGATTAAATCACCCATATGTGTGAACAGAATACAGGGTTCTAGTAACCCCAAGTTACAAAAAGCTTAACCCGGGGTAGCAAATATTAGGATCAAACAATTTGATGTGGGGTTTAATTAAGAGGGTTGATGAATAGAATTATCACATTTTGTAGCGTTTTGTAAGAAGGAAGATAGTGGAGTTGAGTGCCTTTTGTCTAGGTTTCCTAAGGTAGGGGAGTCAACCGCTTGGGTTTGTTCCATTATGTCACCCTAGATAATGGACCGGACCTTCTGGCCTGTCAATCAAACTGTGGGTTTTTACCAATTGGAGGACGCCTTTTAATCAGGTGACCACGAAAGCCTCTTTGAAACGCAGTCATGCTGTATGTAACATACACGTGGGCGGTTCTTAAGAGCAAAACTGGAACGGTCCATACCATGGAATGGATAGGGTATGTATTACTAATAGACTGTCAGAATATTTCAAAATTTGTCTTCATAAAGCACCATGGGTACAAAAGTACCCATTTGTTAGCCTTAGTATCTCTTCATCATTTAATTCAACAAGTCAGCATGATTCTTTCTGCTCATCGCACCCATTTCATTTAGTAAAACAAACTGCACATTCCTTGAAGCATTCTCAGTGATAAAGGAAATCATATGCAATACTTTTCATTACGATTTCATGTCAATCATTGTGTTTGTGGTGGAGGGCTAATGTTCTTTTAGCGACATTTTTAGTTATGAAAAGCACGGTTTCGATTTAAAGAAAGCCTTGCTAAAATCAAGGCCAAGTATTAAAGAAATGAGGTCCAAATTGACAGAAAATTGTCGTCCAGTTGTGATTTTTCTATTTGGATAAGTTTATATTTTGTCTCTCAATTGTATATGATTGTATAAAGATCTTTATTTGAATAGATATATATTTCAGATGATTTTTTGAAGGATGTCAAATGATGAATTGATTTTCATATTTGCAGTTGAAAGATGTGTGGGAATCTCTAATGCCACAAACGCTTGAGTTAAATGGTGCCGAGGAATCGTCTGTGCCATGTACACCAACGTCCCCCACAACACCAGCTGTTATCCCATTCTAAATGTGTCTTAGAAAACATCGATAATGTAATGTGACACACAAAGTGGGTTTACGAAATGGAGGTTCGGGCTCAGGCTCCAGCTCTGTCATCCATACGCTGAAGATATAGGTTGTGGCTTTTCATTGAAGCTGGAGCTTTGTTTTCATTTTCAAACTAGAGAATCTACTTCCGAAACGCAATGGAGCCGTAGCCTGAGCCTGAGCCTAAGCCTGAGCCTCCGTTTCATAAACGCCCATAGTCACTATTCTTTTTCATTCTAACCTAAATCCATAAAATGGAAATTATTCTTAACATTCTATGTACATTCAATCTTTCTGTTCTATTAATATTTTTCAGTGAAAAGTTAACAAATGGAAATTGACTGGATTGGTATTCGAACCAGCTACCTCTGGAATACCGTACCGGCACTCTTACCAACTGGCTAGGTATCTCAGCTGGTAAGAGTGCTGGTATGGTATTCCGGAGGTCACTGGTTCAAATCCCGCTCCGGTCAATTTTTCCTTGTTCACTTTTCAATGACTTAAAATTCAGTCAGTTTCCCTTGTGGTTAATTAAAGGTTACCGGTAATTATTTTCATTAATGCAACGTTATATTTCATACTTGTATATCAATGTTTCATCTACTTTAGTAACCAAAACAATGAAGAATGTAAAAGATGTATTTTTTTCTATGATTAGAAAATTCGCGTAAAAATTTTCATAAAATATTGAATTTCACTCAAATTACCTCTAAGTAATAAGCAATGTATTGTCTACTTATTAGTGATGAGCTTTGTACTTCCCCATTTGATATTTCGTGATGAACTGTTGGGTTTGTTACCATTGGTGCTTTATATACATCAGCTGAAAGGTAGACCCATTTGGATTGTGGTTGCAGAACATGGTACAAACTCTACAGTATTGCAGGCTTGTAAGATGACAGCACCAATAGACTGATTGTGTTACCAATGTTTACATGACTTCACATGATTTATATGTGTTTCATTCACCTCGTTTGGAGTTTAACAGTATTTGAAATGAGACAAAAAGTATATTACTTTATCCAAATTCTTCTTTGTACGTTTCTACTGCTGCTCTGTGTCAAATCAAATGAAAAACTATACGTCTTGTGATGCCATGTAAACATTGGTCACGTAATCAGTGTACTCAAACATTTGTCACATATCTAATATTGGCTTTTATAATGATATCTTCTTTGTGATATTCTGATTGTTATTAGTGCATATATGTCACTTGTTAGATCCTACAAGCACCCAGGAAATTTGCCCCAAAAATGTGGTCACCAAATTTTGGTTATGAAGTTTCAGTCTGTCTGTGACTGTAAAAAAGAAATTATTGAATGTTTATTTGATAAGTTCATGTTGTAAAAAAAATTACAAAAGAAATACAATTTATTTTAATTCCAATCTATCTTGTGTAGATTATATCCTTATGCTGTCAATGTATGTGTTGGCTTAATGTATGGTAAAATTACACATCAAAGTCCCAATCCCAAAGTGTATCGAAACCTTTTGACTTATCACCAGAAACAAAGACAGCTGCCCTTTTTTTCTTAAAGATTTTGCCTTTTCCCCCCAATTTTTTCATATTTTTATTTCTTCCCTAAGCAACTTTCCTTCCAAAGTAAAATCCTTTGTCAGCATTAGATGCCTACTTTGAAAACAGTGCGTGCAAATTATCCAGTAAACATTTTAATGTAATTTAAGTCTTGTTTTTATTTTGCTTTTCTTTTCTTTTTAAGTCTGAAAACGTGAATTGAAACAAGGATGACTGAAACCGTTTGGTTTTTGTGTGAAAAGATGATAAAATCACTGTGAGAATGTTACGAGAAAAATTAGAATGCCTTGTGGAAGAAATGTTGATGAAATGCGTTTCTGGGAAAATTGTATGTCCTACACGTAGCTTAGGTCTAGGCACAATGTACTTGTGAAATGTTCTTACAGTACAGGATGAGTCAAAAGAATTTGACCGGGATTGGTGATGTTTTTCAAAACAAACAAATGACACTCAAAAGTTCAGTAAGCAAATATTTAACTAACACTCTTTCCTTCTTAGTAGGAAAAAGAATGACACAAATTGATCATTCCTAAGAGGAGTTATGTCTATCTTAATGAAGGTACTCATTTTCCAGGTTGTCCATGGAATACTTGACAAAACAAATGTACCTAATTACTACCGGTAATCTTGAATACACTTCTACATATTACATACATGTTTAGATTCAGTCAAGCATTAACATTCCATGGATAGCTTGCAAAATGAGTACCTTTACTTAAAATAGACATAACTCCTCTAAGGAATGATCAATTTGTTTAATTCTTTTCCCTAATAAGCAGGAGAGAGTGCTCGGTAAATATATGCTTTACCAAACTTTTGAGTGTCATTTGTTTCTTTTGATAACATCACCAATCCCAGTCAACTTCTTTTTCACTCATTGTGTATGTCTTTAACAGTTTGTTATTTTCATTCTATTAATTTGACTGTATATCCCAAGTAAATTTGCATGGTACACAGTCATTACATACTTTATCACGTATATCAGTTTCATTTGGAAATCCCTAAATTACTGTCAACCAGAGCAGCTGTAAGACACATTGGTCAAAGTCCATGTTATACTCCAAAATGATTATTATACTTATTGTATGTTAACATCCACCACTGTGCAAGTTTGGCTATACATGAAAAGTTCAGAAGAATGTTAATTAATATCCATCATTTAAAGCAATTGAATCTTTACCCTATTTTTTCCTTTCGCTTTTTTGTTCTTTTGTACATTTCAGTAAAGAAGCAAAACTCAAATTCTTGGGTGTACACACAGAATGGCTGGTGACCCAAATCAGGAAAATTGTCAAGCATTCAGAAGTGCATTCCAGCCCCTGTGTTTGATGAAAAAAGACACATTGATACTTAATTCAGATGTTAATGTCTTGGTTTGTTTTTTCAACTGTCATGAATATTTGTTATTAAACATGTCCCCACCTTCTTTGAAGTATAGTATTTGAAAATTGATCAGATTTTCACTTATTTCTGCCTCGTTGCAGCTTGTTTACTTTCAATTAAGATTGAACAAATGGGGTATGTAATTTAGTTTATCTTTTGTTGATAACGTACAAAACTTTAAAGAAGTCATTTGTGAATTATATCTGTATATAGCCAGTAATCATGTTTTACACTTGAATTTGATAACTCAACAAATATATGAGATAGAATTTATATACATTGGGGATGGGATGGTGGAAGTGATGAGCACATTAAAGATTTCAAATCCAGAAAAATAACTGTCATTTTGTTTGGTCTCTTGATTTCAAAAACACTTGTATATTAAAGCTTGATTCTATTTATACACGTGTAATACAATTTATGTAGATCGACAAGTAAGACAGTCTTAATCCGAAAACCGAAAACAGTTTTAATCTTGGGATAAGATCAAAACCATTCTTTATGTTTTATAAGAAAAATTTATTCTTTTTTCCCGCTATTTTCTCGTGACTCAGATGTCCGATTCACCTCAAATTTCCACAGGTTTTTATTATTTCATGTACATGCTGGATCAGACAAAGTGTGAGTGCTGTTCTGTGACCTTTACCAATCATGTATTATACCTTTCAGTTTGGGTCCCTAAGATGTGGCTTCAGTGTATATCCTGTACTCAATATTTACAAGTGCATTTTATTTGGCTTGCTTCATCATAGACAAGCTTCATGGTTTTACCATGCATTTAATTTAATGTACTTGACACATTCAACACGATTCAGTATTTCACACAAATTTAGACTGTTGGGGGAGTGTCCACTCACCAACCTGTGAATTAAATAAGAAATTGTCAAAAAACATGAACAACAAGGGAAACTGACTGGAAACAACCTGGAGATTTCTGTCATTGAGAAAGGCCCTGAAGTGTCTTACTGAAAGACACAAGCATATATTAGGTAGGAAATCTGTGCGTGATATCACAACCAAGGAGCCACTGTGTCAGTTCCATATTGTGAAGGCCCGATTAGTGCCAGTGTACGTAAGAGCGGTGAAATGGTAAAGAAATGATTACAGTATTGACTCGACCACTTGGCCTCCATTCTTATTCCAGGCTAGCTTGTCTAGGAGTGGTTCCCCAAGCTCAGTCTAGTACCCTAACTTAATTCTTTTAAAGTTGATAGTATATTAATCTAGCACCAACAATCTATTTCCTACATGTCCTATGGCCTGTCACTGACCGTCTGCTATGACTGGTCAGTGAGCAGCTAGCCAGGCAGCATAAGAGCAACACACATATTGGACAACTGCCTTTTGTCACATAGCCTTCTTTATAATCCTGGTAAGTTTTCCCTTTAATTGTTACACTGTATAAATATTGATGTCATGCACAGAATGCCCTTAGACGATTTCACAAAACGCTAAGATGCGTCTTAATTAGGAAGGGTAACTTGTCCTATGTCAGGGGCATAGGTGGCAAGTGCGTTAGGCACTCACCTCTCACCAAATGTCCAATGAACTGTGGCCCGGGTTCGATCCCCGCCTAGGTCATATGTGAGTAGACTTGTGCGTTGGTTCTCTCCTATGCTACGAGGGTTTCAACCCATAACCTGTGCAATTCATCACTTAGATCTTAAGTCCACCTCGCTGGACCACTCAACCACATAGTAAAACATGCAGCCACAAGATATCTTCACAGATACACTTCCTGTTTCTCTGGGTAGATTTGCATTCTTTCTTGCTCTATGTTTACAACCAACTGGACTTTTAAACAAAAACTTTCTATGACCATGACACAAGTCTTTGCCAGTATTCACTTCATTTATTCAACCACGTTTCATGTACTTCCTACATTCTTATCATTTCTGAAGCTCATTTCAAGTCACAGTAACACTGCTAACAACTGTAATATGGCTGGACTGCACTTGTCATGTCACATTCATGCCTTGAGTACCCGGATGTTTGGACAAACAAGCCTCGTATGTATGGCTTAGAAAATGGTCTCTCTAAAATACATTTCACAAAAAGTGATGTTCTTGGACCCTGGTGCAAATTTTTGCAACTTTAAAATGAGGAAATTTGCAGCAAATACACAAAATACGTTCTCATGGGGCCTTACACCATTTAAATGTGAAAGTTGCACAACGTTCTTCGAACATCTGGGCAACTATAGCTTTCTATAAATAGCTCGAGCCCTATTAACCCCACTCCATATTACTGGCTCTATCACTTGCATTGATTTTTTAAGTGATTTATTTTTCTGGCAAGTATGCCAATTTTTGAATATTTTTTAACTGAAACCAAGTATGAACATTGTCTATAAAAAAATGACAGGGTATTCAAATCTCTGAATATTAATCAAAACAAACCATGCTGGAATTACGTACAAAAATTGTAAAAACACAGCAATTATGTACAAATTAAAATGCAACCAATTCTTTGTCTACCAAATATATGGCTAATTGAGTCTCGTAAATCATATTATATGAACACAAACGTCCGACCAACTTATTAATTTCAGAGAATTCAATATTTACATTATTACATAATTGTAGAATCTTGGCAGAAGGTAAGAAAGCAATATAGTTGAAGACTACATACTGATCAATAACCGTAGTCAAGGGAACATAAGGTAAATTATTTTGTCCATTTTGAATTTATGAAGTGCATTTGTTACACCATAATAATATACACAGGACGGTAAATAATTCCATTTTACACTGTGCTTGTGGTGCCACTTCTTGTCAACTGAAAAAAATCAAAACACTTAGTAAGTTCAGATAAGGTTGAAATATTCCTTTGAGAAGTATCTTTATATTATCTCACTGGTTTTTTTTTCGGGGGTGATGATAAAAGCATGTGAAAGATCAAAGGTGACAATATACTCCACTTCTACCCACTTCAACGAGTGCTTGTTAGAAAAAGGAAAAAAAAAATCAACCAAAATACCTCAGCCCAAAGTGCCAGAAATGAATTAAAATAATGAAACTATAAGGAGAGAAAATAAAAGAGTCTATATCCCCCCAAATTGTTTTACATCTTGTAACCACTTCAAGTATCAACAAAAGTATTTGACATTTATGTACTGGTATATATTCCCCATTTTTACATTTCTGGTATTTTGGACATGGACCTTAACAATGTACTACAAATGTTCACGCTTTCCTAAACTTAGGATGGAAATGTACAGATCCATTAAGTAATCTGCTAGGATATGAACAGTTAAGCATTTTCACATGAGATGCAGGTTTAGAGTTTTCAAAAAACAATTTATCATCTTTTTTCTTAGTTTATATGGAGGGATTCCAATAAGATCGATCTGCGCATTTCCATGTTCGAAATCGAGGCTGTTTCTGTCCGCTTAAACACGCCAGTGCGTGTACATATGCACAATGCACTTACAGTGTGCTAGAGCGAAGCATGCCAACTCGTACCTGAGCTGATGAGAGTGTGATGTTCATGTAATGCATGCAGCCGTACTGTGCCAAGAGGCTGCAGCAGCACGGCTGAAGTTCAGCACAGAGAGCCTCGGTTTTGATGTGGATAAGCACAGACTGCGCTAATGTGAAATCCGTCGATGAAGGAAAAATAGAAATGCATCCGAATGTCCCAAGAATAATGGTCACCACTGGAGATGTAACATTAGAGTCAATCCATGCTTAGTTGCTTACGCCAGTCACATCTCAACTCTTGGCCATTTTCCAATAGAAAAAAAGGTACAAACTTTATAAAAGGCATTTCACATAAAAACTGAATAACAAATGAAAGACTAAATCAATGCATTGGCAACATTCCAAGACACTTGGACATCTCTTCCCTGATGAATTCAGATGAATTAGACGTCCTCCATGATGGTCAATCAAACCGACGCAATCAAAATGTCTCAACTCATAGTCATATAATACTACATTTTGCATGTACAAAGCTTGTGCAGCCTTTTTCATTGACTAACCACATTTAGCTGTATTTCTAATTGGCCCTTAATTTTGACTAGCCAGACCAAAGGTTGATTTTATCAAACTCATTGGTATTGGTATTGGCAAACTTACTATCAATCATAGGACTTATAATACATTGTAGCCCTACGTAGGATACGATGGGTTATCCTTTGTAACTCGAGTTACGATCGATCATAGGACTTTGTGAAATTGAAACCCTATTTTATACCGGAGGCAAGTCTAACCAACGCCTGGTACTTCTTGTCTAATGTATGCGTGTTAGGCTATTGTCTTTCTCAAGCCCTGCGCATATTAACCCTAACCCTCTACACTTACCACACAAGACAAGAGCTGCTTACCACACACTACCACACAATCTCCACAGGAGGACTGAATTATAAACCATGCATTTCCATGAAAACCATACTGTGGTTTATATTGTGGTATTCATGATACCACACTTACCACAGGAAAAACCATGTGTGGTAAACTGTGGTATGCAGGAGGGTTAGGGTTATGGTTTTTGGTTGGTGTGGGCTGGTAAGGGATACTGTTATATACTCTCAATGGAAGTTCCAGGTTTAACTGGCATTGAATACAATCCACTTCTATACAATTACAATAAATATGTCAATTGCATAATTTACTAACACAATTTGTTTTCTGCAAGTCCTGAATACAGACAGAATGTGAAGATTGGCGAGGAATCCGGGCTCAATTTCATGGAATCCGCTATAGCCTATTATTATTTTTTTATTTTTGTGCTTATGAGCACTGCTACATGTGAAATCTATTTCATGGAATCCGTAAGCAAGACTTCCGGCGCTTAACCGTCTAACCGGTAAGTGAAGAATTTCTAGGCTAACCTTCTTTTTTTTCTGCTAACGCACTGTCATATGCATTTGCCAGAAAGTCCTTGCTTTATAACGAGATAGTCAACTCTCCTGTGAAATACGCTAACTGTAAGCAAGAAAAGTCTGCTATCATAAGCGAAGAATTTTTGCTTATGGTAACGGATTCCATGAAATTGGGCCCTGGAAAATTCTCAGCAAATTTCTCACTTAATCTGCACATTCTAATCTTACCAACCAATATGAATACAAAAAGGTACAATCGGTCCAAAATGAACTGTTTTTTGTGTTTCTTTGGAACAATTGATTTTGCAGTGAGGAGACTTAAAATGTCTGTCTGCCAAATAAGGTGAGTGAGGTAGGCTTTATATGCACAGTCATTACAAAGGCAAAACATGATTTAAGTATGCACATTTATAAGCAGTTGTCAAGCAAGTAACAATTTCTCATTAGCATTACCAATTAAATATAAGGAGCCAGTCCATCCAGGGGTCAATTTCATAGAGATGCTTAAGCACAAAATCCGCTTAAGCATGTAAAGTCTCCTTGATCTAACAGGATTACCAAGCAAATTTTCATGTAATGTTTTCTGTGTAAGACTTGTATAAATTTGGCCATTGTATGCTGAGCATAACATTCACAGGGAGTTTTGGCTGGCATACTGATTTAATTTACCAAGGTATTTGGTGCTTAAGCAAATTTGGCCCCAGGGGCCAATTTCATAAAACTGTTAAGCAACAAAATTTGCTAAGCATGACATTTCTGTCTTAATAAAACAGGGATAACAACCAAATTGACACGTGTTGTGTATCACTTGTGATTGTTCTTTGGCTGTTGTTCGCTGACCATGAATATCAAGTGGAATTTCCAATGGTGGTTTGTTTTATTGGGTGAGACATTTTTGTGCTATGCACATTTTTGTGCTTAACAGTTTTATGAAATTGGCCCCTGGTAACACAGGAGCTTATGTATGCTTTTATCATTGCCAGTACCTTAACTATACAAATTCTCCATTCTAATTTCAGGACATTCTTATTATTAACTTCCAATACAATGGCAGTTGAGTTCAAAACATTATCTCAATAATGCTGATGGTATTTGTTTTTCTTCTTTTCATAATTTGGTCATGTAAACATGATATACTTTTGTCAGTGTAGCACATATACAGTTGAGTTATATTAACATTACTAGAGCGCTAGCTCCGTGTACAATGATGCCTGCTGGGCGCATCCATGTTTGTGTGCAAACCTGGAAATATAAAATGTTGTACGTCTTTTGTGTCTATGGGCATATCTGCGTTTGTGTTCTATACAAGTGCGTTATCGAAGCCCAATACGCCCAAAAGCCAACGCACCTTTGGTAAATGCGTGTTAAGTTTTGCGCAGTGCACGTACACACTCTGCACTTAAGTCACGTCATCAAGACGTGCTACCGGTAACGTTCGTGTGTACTTGCACGTTGCATATAGAGTACATTCTTTGAAAGACATTCCAGTCAAAGTTTTCTTGTTCCACAGACATGCACTCAAATTCAAAATGACTGCGCCCAGGATGGCTTCAAAGCATCTACGCACGGAGAACGCGGAGCTAGCGCTCTAGCAATTTTAATATAGCTCTATGGTGTAGCACCAGAGAGCACTGTCATATATTCAAGTGTTACATTTCAGTTGATAGATTATTAATATCAGAATGATCACATCTCCAACTCCTTCTCAGGGTTTCTGCAGACTCAGACTTGTGAAATCATTCAGAATGTCTTCAATAGCATCCACCTGTATCAAACACATCAATAAAGGAATGATCATTCATGAAATATTGATTAAAAAGCCACATCCTGTTTGAGTGATCCCACATGTACTGTTTCTCAGGTTGCAGCATTGTTTTTTCTGCTCGTATCTTAAATGATCCCTGGGATATGTGCATGGTTTCATGGCTTCTGACTTCCAAATGAAAAAAGATAATTGACTATAAGGGACACCACCAACATAAAGCTGGGTAGCTGGTTCGAATCCCACTCCAGGCAATTTGTCTTTGTTCACTTTTCAATGACAATAAAGGAATGATTTAGATATCAAGTTAATTACTTCATATCGTAGAGGATTGTTGTACAAACAATACTGAGTTTGTTGACCCCTTCTGCCCTGGGAAGCATCTATAGCAGTTTGCCTCATGGCATGAGAATATTCATGACTGCTTTGTTATTTCCATTGAAATACATTGAATGGGGATACTGTCTGGAACAAGAGGTTCAATGAATCTTTATTGTCACAAAAAATTTGCTCATTGTGGTACATTTACCCCCTTGAATTGAATTTTGAGCAGACAGTAATCTGTGAGTTCTAAACACAGCTGCTGTATCATAGATTACATCCACCTTGAATTTGGACTATTGTCCGGCAGTATTCAACCATTGTGTGCCTGCATTACGCCAAACTCCCTGCACACATAGCCAGGCCAGATTTTTTGACCGATGACTGATAATGAGGCTGGCAAAAAAGAAACGAAAAATCCCAGGCTGAGGGGCTTAACGTGTAGGTATTTTGGAAAAGTATGCGTACATGTTCATATGTAAATGTTAAACCATGAAGTGTTTGAGCCCTTCCAACAGTTCATCATAATAAATTTACCATGATATAGTCTTGTTTTTTATTTCGTACAGAAACCTCCTTACTAGTATAATACTATACAGTGCATGTACCTGCTCATTGGTGGTAGATTCTTGCACATGTTCAGAGAGTTGATCCAAGCGATGAATTTGATCCGACAAACCTGCGCTGCTCATGTACACTTTCAACATTGACACAAGCTGCATAGCAAGGAAAATGGTACGTCAATATTGTTAATTAGGGGTTCAATTATACATGTAACTGTAGGATATGGACGATTCATGATATCATTATTATGATTTGTATTTTACTAGATTTGACATTTGGGCTACAGTTTTTACAGGGAAAAAAGCCATTGTAGGGAGACAGACCCCATTAGGGTATTTTGTGTCTCTGTAATATTTTTTCTCAAAAAGTTGAAAGAGTTTTAACGTCGGAATTTCTTTTTTAATCCTCGTAGTCCAAAACTGCTTGTAAAGTTTGTCTATAAAGTTTGGTTCAGCTGAGTTTCCTAACAAGGGAAAAAGGATTTTTTTTTTGTGCATAAGTCTATGGAATTGACAAATCCATGTTAATTGTTATTGTCATTTTGTTTACTCTCATTAATCTTTTATCCTGATGAAATGTCACATGGATGGAAGTTTACATTTTTTCAGAATCAGACACAAACTTCACAAAGTGTTTGTTTACATCACTAAACAAAATGGACCTTGGTGCTTGTAGAAAATGTATACATTCTTCCAAAACTATTAAGTCTCAATAGTACATTGGAGTCATGCAGACAAGTTAGGAAACAATTTAGGACATGTAAATTAAGAGACCATCTCTGAATGATTCATACAAATTAAAAATAAGGTCGTTCTAATTTACTTTTTATTGCGCAGAACATGTAATAAATAACACCATGTCACATTAAGTGCCTCTAATCTTGCACCATAATCCAGAGTGCAATGTAAATCTCACCTGTATGACTTCATTTTGTAGTTGTGCAGATGATAAGCTACATGAGAAGTCTTTGATGTGTCGCAGTCGAGACCTAGCTAGATGGACTGGGGTGTGCCCCCCACGGTCTAGCTCATGGGTGTTAGCTCCAGACTCCAGTAAGCTTGTGACCACACCAATATGATTACTGAACACAGCTGCAAGAAGACACACAGACAAGGAAAGTCAATATCCTTTTCAACTGCCACAGTATGATAAAAAGCCAAAGGTAATACATGTATACATGTATGGTACTCCTTTATATTATTTATGCTGGTGCATTTTTGTTTAAATATTTGAATTCAGATTTGGGGCAATTTGCAAGTATTCTGAAGTTGAGAAATGTATCCATTCAATTCTTTTGCCACAGCAATGTTGTGACTTGACAGTTAGGCCATGTAGGCCGTATCTCAAATCTCTGGCTGCGGCTGCTGACTATGGTCGTGACTGCAACTGTGTCTTTGAACTGGATTCAGCCAGTAGAATTGGGACGCGCCTTTGGCTGCATACATGTAGGTGCACCTTCAATAGACGATTTTGAATCCGGCCAAAAGTCACCTAACAATGTGGCTTGATATTTGTGATGTCGCTGTTGCAGCTACGGTCGAAGCCAGACATTTAGGATGCGGCATCAAAATGGCTGCGCTGCCAATTGCCATACATTTGGACCATGTTTGGACACAGCCTTAGTTTGTTCTGAACTTTATCTCTGTACAGTTGCAAACAGAGTCTTAAATGTCTAAAACTTCGAAATGTATGAAGGTGTTTGAGCTAGTTCTGGCTGGTCATTGGTTGCTTGAGGGGAAAAGTAGGGGAGAAGCCCAAATTGGTTGAAGAAAGCTGTGTTGCCAGGTACCAGATGCCTGTTGAGATTCCAAAACAGACATAAAGTGCAGACCAATAGCCAATAGAGTGAAACTCAGCTACTGTATACCAAACATTTGGCTATACCGAACATCATCCTTGGCTCCCAATTTGTGTGTACAGTACATTGTACCTAATATGGTTCTTTAAATCACTATAAAGGAACAACCACTACAACGGACAATATCTGTGTATCCCGCCATGTTCATCATAGTGGCGTTCCACACATAAAGGAATTCTCAGCGATAGCATCAACAACAACCAGTGGATTTGGTACGTGTTTTTGTTTTTATGATGATTTAATTTCAATGCTTTTTTGAAAAAGTCACAATTCTGTGAATTCAGGCGATTCCAAATTGTGCACCACCAAGAGTATGCAACATGTTTGCCAATCACAATGCGAGGAATAAATTTTGTTGACAAATGCCCCTGTGACATACATGTATCACATGCGGCATTACATGAGCCAAGCCCTTTATATTTGTTAGGTCAATTTGACTAGTCTGTTCTCTGAGTCATATTCTGCACATTAGCGCAATGACCTACATGTATGAGTTGCAATGTTGAATGTGTCTGAACATTCATGCTCAACAACCTTGCACAGGTGTGCGTGTCATGTTAGTTTAGGGCAATCAACTACATACATCGTACAGGACTCCAGTTTAACAAACTCAAATGATGCTTTGTTTCCTATTTTGCTTGTGATACATACCAATCAATGTAAGCACATGTTACAAGCATGGTTTGAGCAGGAACAGGAGCAATTTGCACATGTCCTGTACTGTACTGTATGATTTTTAAAAATCAAAGTTCAAGTACCAGTTGGTCTGTGGAAACTTAAATCATAAGCTTGAACCCTGACTTGTTGACATTATGCTGACACTCCTACACTTCCTGCCAGACAGTGTAGTCATAGCACAGCACTACAACAGGTCTGGAATGTTACATGAACCATACAGGCAATGGGCTTTTGCATCTTGGCCCTGGTGCTCCTTACAACAAATTCTGAATTTCACTATGGGAAGTGCACCTAATGAAGAGTGGAACTTGACCTATTCAAACCAAATGTCATGCCTGGTGAAAGAAATGTCCATTGTGGGATACTGTGGCCTAGTGGTCTAGTGTGTCCTGCTCATTCAAGATCTTGTGGTCAATCTATGGATTGTGGGTTCGAATCCAGCCATGGGCTAACGGTGCTTGCATCCTTGGGCAAGATGCTTTGTCACATATTGCTTCTCTCCACCCAGGTGTAAATGGGTACCTGTGAGGGTAGAGATGGCTTTGTGCTTGATCCTGTTGATTACCCTTGGTGCCCTTTACAGCAGCTGGGGCTATACTCCCCAGGGAGATTGCAGGAATGTAGCCCAATGACCAGGGGTAATAATAATGCGCATAGAAACATGCGTATGTCCACAGCGGAACATCAAAAACCACACATTACCTTACAAACCACACTGTGGTGTATTGTGGTATTCAGGATACTATATTTATCACAGGAAAATCCATGTGTGGTAAGTGGTATGCTTGTGGGTTAATATGGTTTGTGTTTTAGAAACTGTGCATAATTCTGTGTTGTAGTACTCTACACAGTGCCAAGCAGTCAGACACAATTACCGGTAGTCTAAACAATTCTCTCGCCTGACTGCAAGTTAAATTGGGCCTGATGAGTAAAGTTCAGCAGAGGTAAATGTCATTCATTGATGGAACAGCCTCCAATTTCTTTGATCCTTGACGTCAAACCTTAGACTACTCCAAGTAACCACCAGTGGATGTACTACACTGTAAATCATCTAAAATGGTTCTACTAGTATTTTGAAGGAATTCGACAACATTTGATATTAACTTGAAGGCTATGGGGGCTTTTCCAAATCTCGGCTCAGGCTCAGGCTCAGGCTCCATCTCATGAATCCATTATAAAATAACGGGTATCAAAATAGAGGCTTTTGGCAGTGGTTCGGAAGTAGATTCTCGGGTTTGAAAAAGAAAACAGAGCTTCAGCTTTAATGAAAAACCACAACCTATATTTTCAGCACATGGATGACAGGGACAAAGCCGGATCCGAAGCTGGAGCCAAGGTTTTGGAAAAGCCCCAGATACTCATTCCAAAGGAATCTCAAAATTGATTTTTGTGTGCCTAACTATAAACTTATGACCGGAATGATGAACAGAATCTTACCAAGATGAAGGGGTGTATTTCCAAGTCCATCTTTCTGGTTGACATTAGCTCCTTTGTCCAACAGAATCTGCACTGTAGTAACAATAAATATTTGACACACATTTATTATGTACAGCCCATCAACATTGCTTGACTTTCATTCAAAGATGTATTTCTTTAACTATCCACAACTTTTCTCAGTTAACCCTTCACAGTGTTATTAAGGCGTGAGCCTGTACCCCTGTAGACAAGATTTCTACAACCTTTTCTAACAGCTGGCTTTGGCCTTTGAGGATGTTGTATTGGCCGGTTCGAATTCCAATCCAGTCAATTTTTCTTTGTTCACCTTTCAATGACTTTATTTATTCACCATATCCAACAGCAACACAGTTGCCAATTACATGAACGGTTATTAATAAAAACAACATTAATAATGTACAATGAACTTAAAATAATGTATACATGTCAAATATAATACAATACAAATACAAATGACTTATACATTTAGTCAGTTTCCCTTGTGGTTATTGATGATTATATTAATTAAAAAGCCGTATCCTCTTTGAGTGATCCCCCATGTACCGTTCCCAGGTTGCAGCATTGCTGCGCGTATTGGTGAAATGATCCTTGGGATATACAGCTGTAGCAGTATGTGCGTGGTTTCTTGGCTTCTGACTGTCAAATGAACAAAGACAATTGACTATTAGGGACACCACCAACATAGGGCTGGATAGCTCACTTGGTAGAGCACCTGTATTCAGGAGGTCACAGGTTCGAATCCCGTTCCAGTCAATTTTTCTTTGTTCACCTTTCGATGACTTAAAAATTCTGTCAGTTTCCCTTGTCGTTAGTTGATGATTAAGAAAGCCGATCTTCTATAAATGCCGGATGAATTTATTAGCTCTGTCCACAATGTGTCTAGTGTAGAGTTGGTGGCAAACTAGTACATGGAGTTAAAGAAGCAATCTTGAATGTCTTACCCATATCATGGCATCCATCAGTCACTGCAAAGTGTAGAGGTGCTCTGCCTTTCTCATCTGACCTGTTAGGATTGACACCTTCATCCAACAACCTGCGAACTAATAATGACATTGCATACACTTCATACTCATATACACTCATTAACAGTTTCAGAAAGAAGGAAAATGCTTTGAAAAAGTCTTTTATTGTGCTCTACCAAGCTGCCATAAAATGTATGTAAGTCATAGCTGGGTTTACATTAAAGTAATACTTTTTGTGTACCATGTGACAGTGTAATCTTCAGCAGCCGATTTCACGAAACTTTACGCCATGGCGTAAGTCCACTTACGCCACAAATGTTGCGTAAGTTGCGCAACTTACGCAACATTTGTGGCGTAAGTGGACTTACGCCATGGCGTAAAGTTTCGTGAAATCGGCTGCAGGCCTGTAGAGTACATTGTAGTTCAACTTCATGGAGTACATATGGTTTGTGACTGGCAGTGGCAATGCAAGCTACAGTAAGATAATTGTATGACAATCTGGAAGCAGCCACATTATAGGGCTGGATAATTTCACCTTCTGCACATCCATGACATCAAGTTCATGTATGATTTGATTGAAATCATACTCCAGGGCTACGTTCGAGCGAGCTACTCGTGTTAACACGAGTATACTCCTGAGCGCTCGAACGGCTGGAGTACGACACTCGGGTCAGCGAGAGTATACTCTCCATCGTTGGGGAGTATACTCCTGCACCGGAGAGTATTGCGCGCGCATCATACTAGTGTTACCGGGAGTAACCACTCGAACGCAGCCCTGTAGTCTCTGTTGTTAGGACACTATTCCTTGTTACTGTACTTGACCATTTTTCAGTGAAATCTTTTACAAGTTTTGGAGCTACAGTATAAAACCCCAAGCCCTAAAAAGTCTGGTTAGGAACCATCCTGAATCTGGCAAAATAAAAGACTGTAAATCTTAGTATTATAAAAGGAAATACATTCACACTTCAACGATTAGACCTACATTGTAAAGTTATTAGTCACGATACTAAAATATGGTACACTTTTTAAAATATCTGTTAAAGTACTAGTAGTATACTCTGGAACAAGTCCAGCGTATCTATTTTTGTTAATCTTTTTCGTTAAGTGCAGTCCTTTACACAACTTCAAAGTTCACTCTTTGATCTTCATTTCAGTCGCATCAAGAAATACTGTAACCTATACATCAAAATATTTATGATACTGTACAAATATAATGACGTCATGATGATATCATTGATTGATTTATTAATGAGTTTTAAATAATTATGTGTTTTTCTGTATTTATTGAGTTTTGTTTTCTGGTTTAGTTGTGAAATTTGTGATAGTAACATCGTGATACTGACATGAATTATTTAGAGCTGTGGAGTAGGAGTCAAAGAGTTAAATTTAACTGATTCATAGGACATCACCACACGTGCATGCTCTGAACTATGCCCAATGGTTGATTAATTTTGTATCTTTGCCCAAGTCTTGGCAATATTTTGACGAAGTACGAAAAAATCTCCCAATTTATGTGGAATATGCAAACTTGATGTGACCAACAATTGGGATGAATTCAGATAACAACATGTTTACCCAACGTTTTGGCCAACGTTTCACTGACTTGTATTAAAAAGTTGAATGGCAGCACAGAATTGCCCAACAGGAAGTATCACTTTTGTTAGGCAAGTCTCGACCAACAATTGAGGAAATTACTTTGCCCAACAAAATGTGGCAAAAGAATTTATCAACGTTTTTGCAATGTACATGTACATGGCTCCTCAAGCACACGGCTGTGCATTAGAGTCGGGGCACAGAGGTTTACATTAGGCCTAGAGGCAAATTGCGGGGGGACTCTGTGTGCATTGTTGCATTATGTACAATTAAAAAGATTGTTCAATGGCATTTTCAGTCGGTTGGCCTACATAGGTGCATACAATAAAAAGGTATACATTTATGGACGAATCAATACTATACCATTATAAGTGCACCACCGAGATAAAGTGACGGTCTATTGTGGCACCTTGGTGGCCTACGTGCGCATTGGCTGTCCCACGACGAACACGATTATATGCCTAATACGATAGTCCCTTTTGGATATACGCAACAGAAGGTGTGATGGTAACACTTGTCTACGGCACATCATGTCGTTACAACTGCTTGTGACATCATCTTAGTGACAGTGGTGTTACCATGCACGACGAAGCAGATACGTGTCGTATGCTTAGACCATGACAGTGTATCATAATAATGCAGAAACTGGTGACCGTCATTATGACGATAACAACGACAACAGTTTAACCATCATAATGATCTCATGACAACAGTGGTATTGTCGTTGTGGCCACAACCAATGCCCATGGAAACAAGTTGAAAACACTTTAAAGTGACAATAGAGACAAGCATGGTGACAGCCAACAACAATGACAATCACGATTGACATAATTGTCACAGTCACAACATGACAATTAGGCCTTTTCTGACGTCTGATCATTTCATATTTCTGTAACAATTTTTACAAATTCTTTTATATTGTTATGCATCTGTTTAGGTATAAAGAGCCATCATGCTACTGATCAAGACATTTGCTATTGTCGTTTTAATTAATTTTGCGTCATCCCCTGCTGAAGGTATGTATAATTATCTTACGGCCAATCGCATTTTCATAAAATGGAAAAAATACACTGCGATGTCAATGTTTTGTTGCACTTTCTTCCAAAAAGAAACAAAATCAAGAGTCTCATAGAAATATAAGGCTCCCGGAAAAAAAGTGTTTTTTTTCAAGATGCTATTTGGATTGCGGAATGGACCATTCCGACTTTGCTCTTAAGCGCCGCCCACCTTAGGAACGCCACATGTTTAACGTACCACATGTTCTGTTCTACTTCTAGCCTCCTGTTTTGGAAGTTCTGTTTGCCCTAACGGAGGAACCTGCGTGCATGGACATTGATTTGTGCTATTGTCCCGACGGCTACTTCCCCCCACAATGCGAGCGTGAGTCGGTCATTAACATTAATCATAATCCCCTCTCGAAACGTTGACTGATTGAATCTTTTTCATATTAACATCCCATTTAACAGCCAACATCGCCACTTGAGGGCGACGGACACACTGCTGATAACGATCGTTCTGACGATCGTTTGGTACATGGACCCGCAGACGTTTAGCTATGACAATGACGCCGACAGTGACAAAAGTCGATGTCGATGACAGAGACCGCGGGGATGAAGATTGATCAAGAAGAAATCGGAGACGAAGAGATCAATGACGATGGTGATGGCAAGGGAAAATGGCAACGACAGACAATGATAAAGGCGACGGCAACAACAATGACAGAGATGGTGACAATAACAGGAATGAAGACAAAAAGATCAGTAAGACATGATATCAAAGAGGAATACGACAATAGAGATGATATTGAAGATGGCAAAGAAAATAACAAAGAGATCTGAAGATGTCCACATGACGACGATGGTGATGAAGGCCTACGGAAAACACCGGAAGCTAGTTATCACTGGCTGTCAAATCATTGACGAATATATTAGTTGGCACAACTTGATTTCTGATTATCAGCTTGCATTTCTTCCTTCTCTAACATAGAATGCAGATCCATTGCCAACTGCCTGGACGTAGCCTGCAACGACTTCTACAGCACCATATGCAGAATTCGCGACGGTGAATATGGTATACACGGATGGGCCTACAAGAAGTCATCCGACCAGAGGCGTTGCATTAGTAAGTATGAGATAATCAGCAATCTTGCAGGCTACAGTGGCTATTTGATGAACATTCCACGTAACTTGCTCTTCCCACGATACCAAACACATCACATGGTCCCAGTAACCCTGGGATGGTCTGCACAAATTGTTAACGAAATTTGTGACTTGATTCTCGATTGCTTTCAGAGCAGTGTTCGTGGAGGACGGACAGCAGCGCCTGTTTCCCCGGCACGTGCATGGACGCTGCCTGCACCTGTAGTGACGGATTCTCAGGAGAGGACTGCAGAACAAGTGGGTAAAACTTGTCATATCAGTAAATAAACTTTATTCTTGTTGTTGTTGACATAGTTTTGTTTTTAACACCCAAACGTTTTGCAGTTAGATTATAAATGAAAGGTACACAATGATTATTAAAAAAAACCGACTTGAACACTTATTACAAGGGTCTCATCCTTTCAGCATTTCTAGTCAAAGGATAAGTAAAGTGTGTGGGTTGTAGCTGTAGGTCATTTTCTAGAACCTCCTAAACTTGTTTTGGCCATTTTGGACTGATTTTAATGATCTGTTGTTTACACTGTTTAGTGGACGAAAGCCAGGCTCCGGTGTTGTCCGAGTACAAGGCGATTCTTGTCAAGGGAACCACGAGGCTAGAAGTCGACGGGACGGGCATGGCCACCGTGTACACCAATTTCCAAGGCTTCACCAACCTCATCATTGACTGGAAGAGTTCGTACCAGCCCGGTGGGCTGCCCGACCTGTCCCTGATACCCTTTATCAGCGAAGTGAAGCTGGGCGTCGTGTCGGCACGCGTCATGGCCCAAGTGCACCGTGAGCAGACCAAATTGCTTCCCACGACTTCAGTTACTGGCACGCATGTGGATTTAGCTTGGATTTGCTTTTATGTCGGTCTTCCGATGAATGACGTTGCACTCTGTTTGCAACGTTGAGTACTCGTCGCTTTCCAGAATTGCCAGTTCACACACAAAATTTATTGCATGTCTGTTACTGGTGTTACCAAAAGACCATCTCATCTTGCACATTCTTATTTCTGCCATCTATTAAGGGAGCAGAAAACAATAAAAACCAGTAAGGCCTCTACTGCCCTCAAGTGTCTCAAAATGCCTACATGTATCTATTTTGTTTTCGTAGTGGCTGGTGGTGGAATCCACATGATCGGGGATGGAGAGTGCTCAGAGGCTTGAACTCAAGACCAGCCCGTGACCACACTGGTAGTCTTCACCTTAGACTACAGTGTATGGACACCAGCCAATGAAGACGTGTATATAAAAGATTTCCTTTCTTGTTTGGCTAGTAAGAGTTCATGTTTTCAAGTCAGAAAGTATTAGATTAATTTCTTATTGGTTGATTTATTGGCTTTTACTAGGTGACCCTAATTTTGACTGGGGAAGTGATAGTGATGAATGAGTATCTTTCGACGAACAATATGAGTCCATGATTGATATTTTGCTGGTGAACTTTACTACTGATTACAGTAGAAACTCTACGAATTCCACTGATGCCAAAAATGCGGATAAAGCTTTAGGTCTATGCCGCACGAGGCAATTTTTGCAGCAACTTAGAAGCAATAAAGCACACTTGCATGCAAGAGGATTTCTTCAAGGAAGATTTTCACTATCCCCGAGGAAAGTTTAGAAGAACTTAAAGGTAGTATCATACCTTGGTAACATACCAAAACAGAATTTTTCACAGATTTTCCTATAACTTACAGGATGGTGATGGTAGAAACATAGGTACCGTTAAAATATTTCTGCCTGAAATGCTGTATTTATCAAGAAAAGAATAAAACAACGACCAAAAATCTTTTAAAAGATCAAAAATAAAAGAGAAAAGACTTAAGAAATACCATGGCCGTTTTTCACTGTTTTCTAAAAAAGTGGCCATTGTATGGGACTGAAAATTTCACAGATGATTGTTACTGTATATTCCTCGATATTTTCTGCATTTCTTTGACCAAACCCAAAGTATGATACTACCTTTAAATGCGGACGTTCCTTCTTGACGACCGCTTTGAATAGATTGTCTGTAAATGTGCCTCATGTGACTGACACAGGTCTTGGTTAGTAACTGCCTCCAAGTGGAATATACTTATTAACATTCTGTAATTCTCTTGTGCCCGATGTACATTGCAGGCTGATGTATTCCATTGAGACAACGAGTGGTGGCTTCATGAAGCTTTTTGACCGGGACAATAGTGATGCCTCCATCACTCGCTACTACCAGGGCGTGACAACCTCGGCTTCGGCCAACTTCTCCTTCGACTTCAAGGTCCTGGCCAAAACGCCACCGCAGGGTGTCAGACCACCATGCTGGATAATGGAGTGATCTTGCTTTTTTTCTTAACACTTCCAGTCCCACATCTATAGAATATATATAGGTCACTTGCTTGTAAACAGGATTCATCATACATCCATAGGGTCCAGTGATGTGATGTTCATATTCATGTAGTGAATCATGCACAGTACTACTGTATATATGTTTTTGCCAGTAGGCCTATACAATCCCAGCAACATAACAAAATGAAATATTCAAAAGGTACACTCATATCATAAAGTCCGATCATTAAAGGTCAACATGGGCAAGCCTGTATAATTGTAACACTTCTTCTTGTGTGTGTGTGTACAGTGTTTTCAATACACAATTGTACACTGGCTAGCTAGATAACAAGTTAGGCATATAAAAGCTGTTTAAATGGTCCTTTATACACATTGTATATAACTCATTCCCCTTCCAAAGTAAAAGGTGTTAAAGGTAAAATGTTAAAGGTTACCTGTAATCAAATTTGGGAAAGGGATGAAAGTACTTTCAGATAATTGCTTAATGCAAGCAGGGAAAATGCTCTTTATGGTCTCAAGATAAATTCTCTGAGGCACTGACACTAATGTTGTACAAGACTATAATTGCGGACTGTCAAAAGCCAACCATTAAAAAAGAAAGAAAAGTAGACTGTAGAGCGCCCCTTGATATTGAGGATATTTTTCTGGTTGTTATTTTTCCAAAAAAAGTTATGTACGTCTTATAATCATGGTGAAAGGACACTCCATTCTGCTGTATTTTGAAGAATTAGCGAAATTATTAAAAAAATGCAGAGCAACCAACAACTGTTTAATCGTGAATCTGTTGATTGTTATGTTATTCACCGGGCTGGGCTGCAGGGCCTTGAATCGCTGTCTGATGCCATGATGATGAACTCCCCTGTAATGTTGCAATATACGTCAATGAAAAAACTAACACTGTTCACCAGTGCCAAATCCTGAATAATAATTCATAACATACAAAGACAGCAGCCATGATTAATTTTGTTGGCTTTTCCAATTTTAATCAGAAAAGGTATTGTTTTTGTTCGGATTTTTGGCTTTTCCGATTTTAATCGGAAAAGGTATTGTTTTTGTTCTGATTTTTTTTGCTTTTTTCGCACAAGCGAAAAGCCTTTGTTTTTGTTCTGTTATTTTTTTGGCTTTTCCGTGAACAACGGAAAACGTATTGTTTTTGTTCGGATATTTATTTTGGCTTTTCTGTGATCAACAGAAAAGGTATTGTTTTGGTTCTGTTTTTTTTTTCCTTCCACTTTTTCTTCTCCTCAAGTCTATGGGATTTTGTACACGTTTTTTCTCCGCCCCACTTTTGTCACTTTAAAACAGCCGATCTTAGCCAAACTTGGTCAAAACAAAGTCTCCCCACAGCGTAGTTGTATGCCGAAACTTTACGTCATCATGACATCATTGGGTGTCACATGACAGTGTCTTAAATGGGCAAATTCAGACATCAATTATGAACGAACCCTAAGTCCGATTGGGTTGAAAGGTGGTATGTATAAAAAGTTGGGAAGTGTTATATTGAGAGATTGGAATGACGAAATTGGAAATTGTGAAGACGTTATCCTATGACTTGTCATGATTTATTGAAGTTTGGGGTTATTAAACTTCTTTTAACGATATTCTAGTGAATGAAACAAGATATCTTTGAATTTCTTTTTGATAATTCTTAAGCATACACAATAGATGAACAATGCATCTTGACAACAATTTTGTGACATCATCAAAAGGGACATAAAATATACATATCCAATGTAATGGCCGATTGGCTTCGAAATTTGGTGGGTTGGACTAATATAGGTTAGATATTGAAATTATGAAGTTACGTGAGGGTGACATCATCCCTTGAATTTTTATGAATTTTTAAATCTGCCATGCAAACTCTATTGACTTTAGTACATGTACATGGGTGTGTTGACATTGTGTATACAATACTTATAGGCAGGTTTCTTTCTTATCAGCACTTTCAATCAGTTTGTGTACTTAACCACTTAAGCTGTCATTAACTAATTGCTTGCTTCAGTGCTGATGTGATTACAGAAGACTCTGATTAGTACCATATGGCAGTCACTGCAAGGCGATTAAAATGTGCTTCATTACATTGTCTCAGTGGAAATACATGATAGCCTCAACACAGGAGTTTTCTACACCTCACTTTTAATAAATAGTCAATCTTAACCATACTTGGTCCAGACAAAGTTCTTACAGTGTAGATGTGAAGCGAACATTTATGTCATCATGATGTCATCACTTGATTTTATGAATTTTTCAAACAAAGTCCCGTAGCGAAAATGTATGCAGAAGAATTACTTCATCATGAAGTCATCAGGTGTCAAATTACAAGCAATTTAAATTTAATAATCAAAATCTTTAAAAATCATAAAAAAATCAACCGTTTGAGATATTAAGTTGATTCTTTCGCCAAATGTCAATGTTAGGGAATGTCTTTCTTTGTGATACAATGCTTGACCTCTGTGACCTCTATCTACTTCTGGTCAAACAGGAAGTAGCTCCTCATTTAAAAGTGGTAAGAGCTAGGATCACGATTCTTTTGCCAAATATCAATGTCTGAATGTTAGGGAAGGCCCTTTTTGTGACACATTGCTTGACCTCTGTGACCTCTACTTCTGGCCAAACATTAAGTAGCTCCTCATTCCAAAGTGGTAGCTATATTAGAACTATGATCAATTGATCATGATTCTTTTCTTTCAACTGCCCATATAAGGATCCCTTTCTTTGTATAACATTTTATATATTTAATATATCAATGCATAAATATGCGGAAAAGCCCTATGTGCTGTTTGCAACAGCCATAGATGTCTAGTTTTTTTTTCATGTTCTGATGTTCATCAACATCTTTAAACATATAAACATGATAAAGTCACATTCTTTTCAAACTGAGCGAATGCTATTTTTAATATTCCCATATAAGATATAGTATTTGTAGTGCACAAGCTTATTAAGGATCATATTAAATCACAATATGGTTTACAAGTGAGGAAACTATAACTTAAAGGCATAAAATAAAATCCAAATCTATGTTGAACAGCTTACAGCTACATGTATCATTTCAAATTAACAACAAAAATGATTCATGCACAACAAATCATGTTTGCCAATATTTGTAATGTACCTTCTTCAACTTGCCCTTTGCTGGCAGCACTGCGAAGCTTCCTTTCACCTGTAACCAATTTAAGGAATACAAAAAACATCACACTGGTTGTTATCTATTTGTTCAATTCTCAAAATGGGAAAAAGAAGAGTTTGAACTGTAAAGTCTGCAATTGTCCAGTTTTGTATCAAAGGTAATATCATACTTTGGTTTTGTCAAAGAAATGCAGAGTCATGGGCAAAAATATCAAGACAGATACAGTGACAGTCATCTGTGAAAATTTCAGTCCCATACGGTGCCCACTTTTTGAGAAAACAGTGAAAAACGGCCACAGTATTTCTACAGTCTTTTCTCTTTTATTTTTGATCTTTTAAAAGATCAAAAAGATTTTTGGTCGTTGTTTTACTCATTTCTGGGCTACTACAGCGTTTCAGATGGAAAAATATTAACGGTATGTTTTTACCATCACCATCTTCATACCCTGTAAGTTATACGTAAATCTGTGAACATTTCTGTATTGGCTTTTTACCAGTAAGTATGATACTACCTTTAAATGAACATTGTTTCTCAGAATATTCAGGGGAATATTCAAGAGCTTGGGAGATTTTGTATCAGGGCTGGGCCTGGGCAAGTTGCAGATGAGCTCTGCATATACTCAGTGCTTGTTGAGTGCACATGAAAACAAATTCATTTCTAATAATAGTGTTTAAATCAATGTACATGTACTGCAATGCATGAACCACACAATAATGTCTGTGTTAATTGAAGTAGGATGTAAGCAGGCCTGCTAGGTCCTATTTAATTAAAGGAGCACATATATCTTCAAATATAAAAACTTAATTTATAAGCAAAGTGTAACAATATTACAAATCATACAGTAGCCTACAATGTTATTAAATATCTTAGTTTTTATTTCATTTCTCAAAGAGAACAAGTTACAAGAACAATGTTAACACTTTCAGAGCTCAGAGGCGCAGAAGAAAGACAATTTTACAATTTAACTACATAAAAATCCAATCAGCTCCCGAAGGATTGCACAAAACTCACTGACAAGCAACAACTTAGTGTTTTGTGAACTTCAGCTCAGGTGCAATGAAAAATCAACACAGTCACACACAAATCGGAAAGTTAACGCCTGGCACAACATGCATCGAACTGCCGACTCACTGCAAAAATAGGTGAGATAGTGACTCATTTTCACAATGGAGACAGCATAACAAATTCCAGAAACTAGGAAATTAATAGAACAAGGATTACTTAGTTGTAGAAAGTAATTTTTGAATGGTTACAACAACTTCACATCTAGTAGGTAGTACTAAAATAGGTAAGTAAACAATCGAAGCTGGTCAACTCGTACGCCGACCAACTCGTACGCCAACCAACTCGTACGCCGTTTGGTCAACTTGTACGCCGACCAACTCGTACGCCGACCAACTCGTACGCCAACCAACTCGTACGCCAACCAACTCGTACGCCAACCAAGTCGTACGCCAACCAACTCGTACGCCATGTATAGTTAAGCTAGTTTGTAAACGTTGGCTTTTTTTCAGTAGATTTTGTCTTGTTAGGTGGAAATAAAAGGAAGCATTCTGTAAATTCACTATGTGGAACTCGTTTGTGAAAATAAACGGAAATAAAGGAAACATTGTGTACGTGGAATTGGATGTCATTTGTGAACATAAATGGAAGCATTCTGTATGTGGAAGTGCAAAAAAAAACGTTACGTATAGGATATGGAGGATATATTGACCGGCTGATAGTTTTCCAGCACCAGGAGATTTTAGGGGGAGTACTTTAAAATTGGCGGCAGGGGAGCACCATATACCTGATATAGTAGATTACAATTTACAGTAGATTATGAAAAAGGTAATTAGGCCTACTGCCGTACTACATGCAGATTTGGAAATTCGCATCACATTCACACTGCTTTGTAGTGCGGACATGGGAGAGGTGTAATTAGTAATTAGTAATTAACGATCATGACTGACAGCTTTTATGTGTACCGCAGAAAGTAGCTGATTGACAGCCAGAAGAAACAAAAGGTTCCCAGTTCCCCCCCCCCCCCCCCAAAAAAAAGAAGAAGAAGAAAACAAACAAAAAAGGGCTCTTTTTAGATCCCACGCAACCCAAAAGAGAAAAAATAAAATGGTACCCAGTCACAAAGAATCTCGTTATTACAAACTACAAATAATTAGAGCCCCACACTCACTATCCTCTCACACAAAAAAGGTTTCCAGTCTCTCAAAACACACACATTTATTTTGTTATTACAAACTATAAAAAGAAGCTTCCCACACTCACTCCACTCCATCAAAAAAATTTAAAAATTTATTTCGTTATTACAGACTACAGTTTTTTTTTTGGTGGTGGCGTACGAGTTGGTCGGCGTACGAGTTGATTGGCGTACGAGTTGGTTGGCGTACGTGTTGGTTTGCGTACGAGTTGGTCGGCGTACGAGTTGGTCAGCGTACGAGTTGGGGCGTACGAGTTGGTCGGCGTACGAGTTGACCAGCATTCGTAAACAATTACCATTTTATGTATAATTTCAACAAGGAATCAGTAATTACATGTAGGGCCTAGTATTATTTCAAGGAAGTGTATATTTTGTCGGCACCATCATGCATTCTTCTCGTTGGCCATGCCGGCCTTCTTTCTCTGAAGGTTATGCCGGAGGTACGTTCTAATACTGCAAATTAGGCAATGGGAATGGCAAAATAGCGTTTCTAAGAAGATTGCCGGTGCCGGCAAAATATACACTGCCTTTTTTCAATCAAACACAAATCAGTACTACAAGTACTATGCCTACCTTTGATGTCTTTTCCCAATGGATTCTTATTCAGAACTACAGCACCACGGCGACAGTACAGTCGTGACTTTGGACGGCGAATTTTACCCACAAATTCATGCAATTTATCGTCAGAACTAGGCAGTGATTCTGGCTGCAAATAGGAAAAGTTCAGCCCCGTGGGAACATCTGGCGACCAGTTGCTGATGTCAAAGTTTAAATTCCCTGGTGGATTTGTGGTGATTTTGTTGTCACAATCCATTACACTGGTACCGTGTTTAGTCTGGTCTGGGCTGGTTCCAATGATCCCACACGGGGGCCGTGCAAACAAGTCATCAGTCTCGGACATTGGACTAGCGATGCTGGTTACATCGTTCATTCTCAGCACGATTATAAACTTTCCTCAAGAGTTTCTACTCTCAATGTTCCCTGCAAAGTCACCGGCCTTCGAATACATCATCCGGAAAAGTATATTAGGATGTCTGAGCTCATAATAACGAGTACTTTCCTGTCACCAGAAAAAACTGCTCTGCGGGCGCCGCCATCTTGTTAAACAGGAATCATGGGATATGGGGGGTTATGTAAACAGTAAAATAACAACATGCATTTTTTGTGCATGGTAAATGTTTGGTTGGAACAAGGGTGGACATGTCCATCAATGACTGTGACAAATCTTTCAAAAATGAATTGAAACGAAGGAAAATCAGGCAAATCTGACAACTTAACTTATTTTAATAAGTTATTTGGTCTTATTTATATTTTTATAACACTTTGCTTTTCCAAAGCATGCATTTCTCCAAGGCTAAAGGTCATTTGAGGTCAAGTCTGAGTGTTACCAGACTATAATTTTGAGTCGTGGCTTTTATACGATAGGTCGTCAAGGTACCACATTAGTCTGGTTTCGGTCTCTTTCGGCTTTTACCAAGTGATATAACCATGCACGTGTCAGGTAAGGGAAAGAAACCAGACTGTTGTGGAATGAGAACTGGGTCCGAAGGAAATGAGCCACGACGGGTCCAGTTCGCACTCACAAAAGTCGCATATGGAAACGGTTCTTTTAGCTCTTAAGTTCTGAGAAGAACTTCGACACAACATCAGCTAGGGAAGTTCTGGAAATCAGATCGATAAAAGAAGACAAAATGGCAGCGAGTTGCTCGGATCTCCGTCAGAAACTTGACCACCATCACGACGACGTCACCAGTCACAAGCGACGGCCATTTGATGTGAGATATGACACCTCCAGGAGGCGGAGTCATGATGGGAGGCAGGGCAACTTTGAACGGCGCTCATCCTTTGAAGATGACATGCTAGAGGTGAAGAAAATCCACTCAGGCATCAAACAGCAGCAGCTCTTTTCAGATGCTGAGAGTAAAGAAATTGAGAAGAAGATCGATGAAGTGGTACGGAACGGACTGGAAGGCAAATACCGACCCCACACGGTGGATAGGGCTCCGCTACGTAACAAGTATTTCTTTGGAGAGGGTTACACGTACGGGAGCCAGCTTTCCAAACGGGGGCCGGGCCAAGAGCGGCTATATCCAAAGGGGGAAGTGGACGAGATACCAGACTGGATTCATGAACTGGTTGTAAAGAAACTGGAGGACAGTAACCTGATTCCTAAAGGGTTCATCAACAGTGCCGTCATCAACGACTACCAACCAGGAGGCTGCATCGTCTCCCATGTTGATCCCATGCACATCTTTGACAGGCCTATTGTATCGGCCTCGTTTCTGAGTGATGCTGCGCTGTGTTTTGGCTGCAAGTTTTCCTTCAAGCCCATTCGGGTCACCAAGCCCAAAGTCAGCCTACCTATGGCCCGAGGATGCGTCACTTTACTAAGGTCTCTGTCAGCTTGTCAAGCCTTTAATTTGGTCTGAAGACTCAAGGCACCACATTTTATAAGTTAAATGAGGTCATTTGAAATTAAGTTTCAGATTCCCATTGATCAACAAGACTTAAACAGAATCAGGCAGTTGCAAAATTCATCTTTAGCCTATATTTTCATACATCATTTTATATCATGGGATGCCATCACAAGTGATGATAATATTGGCAAAGATGATAGCTCAAGCCCCTTTCCAAATATCAGCTCCGACTTCAGCTCCATTTCATGAATTCATTCTAAAATAACAGGTATTAAAAAGAGGCTTTTGGCTGCGGTTTTATAGAAGTAGATTATCTAGTTTGTAAAAGAAAACGGGGCTTCATCTTCAATGAAAAACCAAAACCTATATTTTCAGCATATGGATGACAGAGCTAGAGCCAGAGCTGAAGTTTGGAAAAGGGCTTAGCATGTAATGCATGGGATGTATGAATGCAGTACACAATACATGTGTCATGCATGTATCTAGTCCTGTGATTGCTATGTACATCACATACATGATGAGCATGCTATCCTTTTTATTCAACGCTTGCAAGTCTGCCGAAAAATTCAAATAAATTTGCTGGTGTATTTCTAAAGTAAAGTAAAGAATATAAATTTTTTGGCAGCCTTGAAAGTTGGGCATAGTAGACGTGAATTTATGTGTGCAACTTCATAGATTGCTCAATATTCACTGGTGTGATGTAAATAATTATGGTGTTTTCAAGGTTTGCCAGACAAAACTATCAAGAACAAAACCAGCTTGATGAATGTTCAGGGTATTTGTGCATTACATTTTCACAAACATTTGGTTTCATTTAGTGGTTGGACTTGTGAATTCTTCAGTTTTATTTCTTGTTGTGGGCCACAACTTTATCCATAACTCTAGTTATTTAAGTGGTACAATATCACACTATAATTTATTTGAGGCAGGACCAGACAATGAGTTAACGTTTATTTTTAATTGAAAAGTGAACAAAGAAAAATTTACTGGAGTGGGATTTGAACCAGCGACCTCCAGAATACCATACCAGTGCTCTTACCAACTCAGCTACCTAGCCCTGTATGTTGGTGGTGTCCCTAATAGTCAATTATCTTTGTTCGTCGTTCCGGAGGTTGCTGGTTTAAATCCCTCTCCAGTAAATTTGTCTTTGTTCACTTTTCAATGATTTAAAATTCAGTCAGTTTCCCTTGTGGCTATTTGATGTTTATTTTTCTTGGGTTTTATTTCTTAATGTCACAAGCCTAAAACAATGAGACTGTTGTCAAGTGTCAGTGTGTCATTGGCTTAGTACAGTATCTTTTGCAAAGGTGCATTGACGGCATTCATATCACAATTCAGATTTAAATATTCCTAACTTTAATGGCACAGTCAAGTTTTGCCTTAGGCACATTACAGGCACAATCATAAACTCTTTGCCCCTCCCCATTAACTTAGAACAAGGGCCAATTTCATAGAGCTGCTAAAGCACCAAAATTTGCTTAAGCACCAAAAATGTTGAAGTGAATAAAATCAATATTTCATCCAGAACCCCTTGTAAATGTTATGCTCGGCAAACAATGGCCGAATACAAGTCCAAAGCAGTAAACATCACATGAAAATTGGTTGGTATAAATCCTGTTTGATCCAGGAAGACTTTTCATGCTTAAGCAGCTCTATGAAGTTGGCCTCAGGTATCGTTTGATGGTGTATAACTTGTGCATTCATTTGCTTTTTACAGTGGCTATGCAGCTGATGAAGTCACGCATTGCATTCGACCACAAGACGTGAAATCAAGAAGAGCAGTGATCATTGTACGAAGGTGAGTATTCCTCATTAAAGATGCAATGGACAGTTTCATAGATGCAAAGAAATTATTGCCCTTCAACCACGTAGATACGTTCTACGCGGTTGAAAGGCAATAATTTCTTTGCATTATTATATCTCCTCAACGAATAAATCAATTATAAGTTTCATAGATGTTACTTTTTCCATCCAAGTGGCTATTGAGATGATAATGAACACAATACAATCTGGAATTGAAACTTCAAGACTAGTGAGAAATTTGTGAAAACCTCAAGGCCTGTTCATATTCAAATAGATGCTCAACCTGCTTGGAGTTAGGAGGGCCCAGGTGACGTTTTCATCTAAGCAGGATCCTTCTCAAAGGCTAAAAGCCTTTGAGAAGGATCCTGCTATTTGGCCTTTAAGAAAGATCCTGCTAAGAACAAAACGTCAGGCCTTTCTACATGTAACTCCTCGCATTTCATATATTGCAGTTAATCACATGTATTTTGGCTGATGAGCAGTTTGCAGCAGTTTATTACTTGTATTGATTAAATGCCCAACATTAGGTACGGCAACAAGGTGATGTGTGATGCAGCTGCTGCATTTCTTCCCCAAGTTCAACAGCTTTTTGTACATGTTTGAAAAAATTCTGTCTCTTTCTTCCAGAAAAGATGTTCATCAGTATCATAAATAGTTTCCTCTCCTGGTCAGCCATCTTGAATGAGTTAATTAAATAATCACAAATTCAATATCTGATGCCCCTGCTGTACTAGATTTTAGATCCAGGCCTTGATCCATCAGGGTTCTGATAAAGTCACTCTTCTGATGATCCTGGCAGCTTTATAAGCCTAAACCAATGGACCATTTCGGCTTAGCTCTTAAGCCCATTCAACGATGACGAGCCAATGGGAGACTGTGGAGAACCAGTCTTCAAGTCAACAACGCACGCATGCACATGCATGCTCAAAACAATGCGCGCATGCTCACAATTACGTGCGCGTGCGCTGTTGACTAGTAGAAGACCGGTTCTTCAAAGTCTCCCATTGTTTCGTGTGTTTTACATGTTTTACCGCATGTGACAGAGTTTGATCGAGGTAATTGATGACAAATTTTAGGAACCATTGTTAAGCTTTTGCCGTCATCCAGTTGACCAATGCGCACAGTTTGATTGACAGACTGGAAGGGCCCATTGGAATCAGACTATTTAGATGCTATTAATGATAATATTTCAACATTGCAAAGCATTGCTTAATTACATAGCAATATTCTCCCATTGTATACACTCTGCGAATTGTCATTCCTGCACCATACCTGATCATGCTGATCTATTGTAAAAGTATTTAAAACATTGGGCAATTGACCATGATGGCTATTAATGATGTGTCACCCGTTACATGTCTTGAAATTGAGTATTATTTGATTCACACCTGACCTTTTCAGAGTCTTTGAGCATGCCCCCCGCCTAACACCCCAGCTGTCAATCAAGAGCCAGCCAGTGCCCTCACATGACAAACGACACGGCTTCAGATCTAATTACCACGACAACCGAGGTGGCCACAGCAACGACAGAGCATGGAGCCGGGGTTCACCACCCTCCGAGAGCAAGGGGAGTAAAGTCCGATCCACCATCGCAGTTGTGGAGAGCAGGGAGTCAGAGAAGTCTAGCCCAAGAGAAGTAGACAAGGATAGAGGTGATGGCAAGGATAGCAAGAGGTTACTGCTGAAGAGGCAAGTGCAGGAGGGGCGGGACAAGCCCGAGGAACACGCTGCTAAACAGAAGGCGGATCCTATACCCCACAAAAAGGTCAAGATCAACAGACATCAACCATTCTCATCCTAAGTTGCCACGGAAATTATGTGTTTACCATTTTTGGTTTTGTTTTAAAAAAAGACAGAGCTTGTATTTTTGGATGTTTCTTAGGAAAAGCTGGTTCTTGTTTGCATACCATCTGATAACCACAGACATGTATGCTTGCTTTCTTTAAATACTGTACTTGCAATAAGTCTGCATGAAACAGAATTTACATGTTCACGTACATACATGCAGTGTTTGCACCTAGCAATACAGTATCTCTTTTGTTGGCTTATTGTCTGTTATAATTTCCTGGTCACAGCAATGATAGCCTATTGGTGTATGTGTGATGCTCATACATGTACATGCAATGGAAACATTTGACACAAAAAAATTGTGTACATGTTTATGTCAAGAAATAACTCAATAATTTTAACGGTTTGTTTAATAGTTTTTTATTTATGATACAGCAATCTACACAAATGATGTTTGTTTTGCGGGAAGGAAGAATTACTCATTTTGTAATAAATTGCTGATCCTATTTACGTGTATAAGCTTGCATGCAAGCTTTCATTATCTTCTTGCACAAGGAAGTATGAATGATATTAGGTTTTGCTGATTCACATACAATTCATTTGTTGTGACAATAACAAATTCGTTTGAATACAGTTGTTAACCATGGACTTATATTTCCGTTTGTTTAATTTTCTGTCATCAAAATGGACTTATCTCCAGGCTTACATGAAAAGTTATGATTATGTTATTTCTGATTCAGTTATTAGGAAATGAATAAATATATAATTATTCATTAGCACCCATTGTATTTTGGTTATTTGGTATACAATTCATGAATCAAAATTAACTTAAAGCCCATGTCATATGAGGCAATTTTCAGGCAGTTACCCAGTAGAAATTACCATCCACCTTTATATGTACATGTTGTATGGTTTCACAAAATATTCTTGGGAGTTGGAAGACAATTGAAGAATGTGTCTTGTGCTGCCAAAGTTTTCCTTCTTCATTCAGTATACATGTACAGGGGAGGTGGTTACCTTCAGGTTTTATGTATTTAAATGGCCTCATGTAACATGTGCTAATTTTATGGAGCTGTTAAACATCAAAAATTGCTTAGCACAAAAAATGTCTTGCTTAATCATGTCAATAATACAAATGACCATGAAGAATTCCATTTGATATCTGTGGTCAGCGAACAACAGCCAAAGAACAATCGGGTCATTCCGTGTCAATTCAACGCGCTTTGGAACCCGACTGACTAGGATTTCAATGAAATTTGGTAGTTATGCTTACTTGAAAATGGCTAAAAAGGCCAAAATACTTCATATTTTTGCACATGCATTACTATACATGGATTACCTGTACATAAGTATATGTACAGTGCATATAATTATGTTAATGCATATTTACAGGTTTTATCCTCGAAATCTGATGTTTAAATTATCATAACTCAAAAAGTATATGAGCGCCCACTCCAAATTTTTCTGGAGGTGTTACTTACATGTCAAGCTAAAATTAAAAAAAACATTATGCATTTTGAAAAATACGCATTTTTTTAAATCGAGGTCAAAGGTCAAATTTTAACGTAACTTTTTTGTCGTACATGAAAAAAATTTGGTTTTATTTTACAAAATGAAGGCCATTATAAGAGCTTTAGAATGATGTAAAATTTATTTCTGTAGGTTCTTTACTTCTGGAGATATGGCTGTTTTAATGCGACAGATTGTGCTAATTAGTCAAAAGTTCGTTAACCCGTATCTCAAAAAGTAATGGACCAAATTACATAAAATTTCGGTTCTGAGGGTTTCTCATGGAGGCTAATAAGTATACCAAATTTCATTGAAATCCTAGTCGGTCGGGTTCCAAAGCGCGTTGAATTGACACGGAATGACTCAATCACAAATGATACACGACAGATCGAAAAGGAGATGTGAAAGCCCTATACATGTACATGTGTTTTTCCTGTTGTAAGTGTTGCCTCCTGAATACCACAATACACCAATTAAAGTCACAGGGTTGTTTTTTTTTCTTTCTTTTTATTTTTTTCTTTCTTTATTGAGTTAGTTTGCATGATTGATTATCTCTGTGAAATTATTACTGATTATATATAAAATTTTAAGCACGCATTTGGCGTAACACATGAAAATGAAGTGCTACATACATGTATGTACTTAAGATGTAACCTTCACGTTTGGATCAATGGGAGCAGAGGTTTGTAAATGGCAAAGAATGAAATATTATAACAACTTCCCAACAGTATTGTTTTGATTTTTCATATTTCCATCCAAACAGTTTATCCTTATACAATTGGCCATTTGTTTCATGTTAAAGTTTTACATTGTGTCTGATGCCAAAAGATCTTAAAGGTATAATACATGATTGGTAAAGGTCACAGAACAGCATTCATAAAATACTTTGTGTAATCCATCATGTACATGAAATAGCACACCCATGAAAATTTGAGCTCAATCGGACATCTGATTCACGAGAAAATAGCGAATAACCGACTAAATTTGTTTTTATAAAACATGAAGAATGGTTTTGATGTTACCCTGAGATAAATACTGTTTTTGGTCTTTGTTTGAATAATTTCTGGATAAATACACCATTTCAGGCAGAAATATTTTAACAGTATGTTTCTACCAGCACCATCTTCATACCCTGAATGTTATGCGTAAATCTGTGAACATTTCTGTTTGGGCATGTTACCAATCCTGTACTGTACCTTTAAAAAGCTTTACTTTTTTTGTTTTCAGTCATTTGCTGCACTGGGCTGTAAGCTCTTTGTAAATATACATAATGTAGATATATTTTGGAAGATGACCTTCCATTCTATACCATCTTTAACCAGATGTTCAGTCCCATTTGGTTTTTATTATTATGCTTACAGGTTGCTGTTAAATTTGAAACCTGCTTGTATATTATGCAGAATGATATTGAGCAGCGTGTACAATGAACATTGAATTGGAAATCAGAGCATATGGGACTTGACTTGTAAAATGTAAATGTCATTTAAGTGCACGGTAGTAATTGGCATCCATTATGTACATGAAGCACATATGGTAGGAACATATCCATGCATCCCATGCACATTGGCTATTGCATTGTTGTGTTAATGTTGATGTAAATCACATGCACAAAAGTTGAAGGTACATTATTACGAAGCATCAATATTCTGTATATCCAAATAAGCAAATACATGTACATGTATACACAATCCATAATTTGCTTGAATACATGTTTTTTTAACCTGTACCTACTGAACGCATGCAATCCATCATTACTCATAAACATAATTAGTAACAAACCTTATGTCTGTTTTTTAAAGGAAGGGAAGTTGGACTTTTCATATTGTTCTGAAAATATTTCCATATACAAAAATTTAAGTTAAGTTTGAAAATGGTTTGATATTTTTCTTTTTACATTCGAGGTTGTGTATGATACCTGTGCCAAACAAGTGAATTACTAATTTGAAATGAACATTTGTGGGAAGATAATTTTAGCGGTGTAAATATGTTATTGAGGTATTTGCCAAAACCAGGCTGAGCCAAGGCGTTGGCCGGGATTTAGGAGCAGTGTGTCAAATAAGCTTTACAGACTTTGTTAAATCTGCAATACCTTTACATGTTTATTGCTGATTTAAATTGGGTTGTGAAGACATTCAAATACCTGTCTTGCTAAAACCTTTGATTGAGCTTAGCTGAATGTTTCAGAATGTTGAATTTGATCACACACATAGGAATGTAATTAGCTTCTGTATTGAAGATTTTGTTATCTCGACTTTAATGAAGGTAATTTCATACTTTGGTTTTTGTCAAGGAAATACTTATTCTGATGGGCAAAAATATCAATGAAGATGCAGTAATAGTCATCTGTGAAAATTTCAGTTACTTACGGTGCCCAATTGTTTCCAAAACAGTGAAAAACGGGCAGAATATTTTAAAAATCTTTTCACCATTATTTTTTTTTAATTAAAAGATCCAAATTGGTATTTTTAGTCAATGATTTTACTCTTTTCCTGGATAAATACAGCATTTCAGGCAGAATATTGTTAATGGTATGTTTCTACCATCACCATCTTTATACACTGTAAATTATAGGTAAATCTGTGAAGATTTCTGTTTGGTATGCTACCAAAACTTTAATACTCCCCCGTCCCCAAAATCTCCAGATTACTCAATAACTTTTGCTGTGTCATAAGCCTGCACTAGTTTTTGTGGTATCAATTCAACCATTACAGTACAGACTTGCCAGTGTTCAGAACTGCTTGTGTGCATAAATGTTGCCTGTCCATTGAGTGGGTGTCTAGAAAAGACTGTATTGTATGCTGGAACCTATTATGGCAAAATGTGATAGGTACCTTAAGCAGTACATGGCTCAGTGAATAGACCAAGGCCATGATATGATTAGACTACAGATGTAAATGTATGCAATCATACATGGTAATATACATGTACATTGTACATATAACTCAATATTATGCCAACTCCAAAAAGACTAATGAAAGCCATGGTTCATTTTACGTTTCATTCTTTATTTAGAACATCTTCAGTGAAGTATATAATAGAATGCACGGTTCACTGACAGTTTGAAGTTGGCTTTCTAAAATTTGAACTGACTCCACTGTAAATCATATTGTTAATCCTTTACAATTACAAGAAATGTTTTGTTCCATTCCATATTGTACTCAATATTTATGATACATGTACTTCATAAGCCCAGCAAACTACAATAAACAGTGAATGATTGATCGAAGTATAAAAATAGAAACTGACAAAGACATAAAAATCAACTCGCATAGAATTTGGATTGAAAATTAACATAAGGCCTTTACGAAATGAGGTTTGAGGCTTGACTTGGGATTTATTTTGCTACCGCCATTTTGTGTTTTCAATAGAATGAAGGCTTGAGATACATGGTGAAGCTGGAGCCTTTCTATCTTTGGCTTTGTCGTGTGGCCCAATGGCGGTAGTAAATACCAAGCCAAGCCTCAAGCCATGTTTCGTAAAGGCCCTTAGTTTGAACTTGAATAGTTAAATTGAACTTACTTTTTGATAAACACTCAGACTAGTAATCATGTAATGAAACTTTATTGTTTCCCTTTATGTTGATTAGAATGATAAATAACTATTCACTTTAATATAAAAACCAAAGGTGAGGTATAATTGATTTATGAAAAGGTAGATACAGAATATTGTAACTGTCAACAGGTTATTTTTATTGCAAACGTTTTGATTTCAGAAATGTTGCACTGATTTCCTAAAGGTAAATAAAATATACACGAACATACGGAATGTACATGTACTTTTCCATACTGTTACAATTCTTGCATGAAACTGATTAACTGAAGTTTGTTATGGAATATTATATGTTGCATACTTGCTAATGATCTAATGAATAATCCCAAGTGCCTGTTTTAAATACTGTATTTCTGTAGATATTTGAACCTTATGAGTTGAAATGGAGTTAATAAGTAGAGTCCTAACAGTTGCTGTTTGAACTATAACCATAATACCACCAGGTTTTATTATTGATAAGTGAACAAAGAATAATTGACTGGAGTTGGATTCAAACCAGAGAGCTCCAGAATACAGTACCGGTACTCTTACCAACTGAGCTACCCAGCCCTATGTTGGTGGTGTCCCTAATAGTCAGTTATCTTTGTTCTAAAATGATAAGATGTTTTCACTTACTTTTCACTTTCATCTAGAATTTGAATATTTGAATAGAAGTTATGGATTAACCATTTTGTGCTACTGAAACGTATTGTTGGCCTTGAAATCATTTCAGAATTTAGAAACATACATGTGTAAGGCTATACGCTCAGTTCAGTCCACATTAAAATATAAGTTCTTAGAAAATATCTACAGGTTAACAGTTTTCATGTTGATAGAATTAGATTTTGGGAAACCATGAAAATCTCAATATTAAATTAACAAGCATATGCTTCAGTTCTTCAAATTTGGCAAAATGTACAGAGGGCACTTACTCATCTGTAATACTATAGAGGATTAGTTAAGCTCTGTTTTTTGCTGTGAAAATTTGAAATTTTAAACAACTCTTTGAGAAGAAAGTTTAGGTTATTCATTGTACTGTACAAAGACAAAATGTGATTATCACTTTGATTTTATAGCAGAAATTACAAATTGCATTAATACTCAGAAATTTTGATTGTTGGCCTTTGATCAATCAATTAATTGTAAGATTTTTTGAAGATAACTTTTGGAAGATGTAATGATGTAGGCTATTGAAGCGAAGTGCTTATCCAAACTAAATAGTTCCATGCACACGGAAGCAAAGATTAAAATATTAAGTTATTTCATTGATTGCATGTTTGTGGTATTGGTTATTATTTAAATCCGCAAAACAAGCAAGAAATCTGTAGAAGTAAACACAAGACATTATACTGTACATATTTTGTAATTATTTGTTTTCGTTTGCACTAGGCCTGTATGTCACATGAGCAAAACTGTAAAAAGAAAAAAACCGAGAACTTATTCAAAGTCAATTAAAATTATTCATATTATGCATTAGTATTTATCGCCTTCGTTGAATTTGTGTAGTACTTTGGAGGCGCAAACTGCTAGTGCTATAACAAATGATGTAATCATGGGCACCATATCAAGGAAGATACAGCAACGGTCATCTGTGAAATTTTCAGTCACATACGGTGCCCCCTTTGTGAGAAAACAGTGAAAAACAGCCACGGTATTTTAAAGATATTTTCACTCGGCGTTAGTATTTCGGTATGCTACCAAAGTATGATACTACCTTTAAAGGGGGAACCATGATGTGAAAACTTTTGGAAGAAGTGCTGTTGTGAAGACGAGGTTGTAAATTGATGCTATGGTTAATAATATACTTTGTCTTAATTTCGTTTGGAGGGAATGCTGCAGATTTATGATGGGTCTGTGTACTAGAGATCGGGTCGGTACTAAAGATAGACCCATAGGCCTAAGTCTTTTCGTTGAATAACGTTAATAATGCACGGACTGGAAACCAGTCTACGCCTAGAACATCATGGGCATCACGGATACGTTCGTTTAGCTTCAACGAGTCCACACCACTCAACCTCGTCCTTGCTGATCGTTTTGTGTGCAGTAAAGTCGCGCCCATTCCCATGTCAGGGTTGCCACGTGGAATCTAAACGAACGGACCGTTTGAATAGTTCCTCTGCTGCCCTCTGTTGGCGATTCGGCAATGTAATATTCCACCAAACGAACGTCGCCATTCTATTCAGGACCACTAGACTGTCGACCAGGTATAACTACAAAATTAATTGCTCAGATCGAGGGCCGTAGGCCTACTTCGAGTTTAGAATGCAGTTTTGCCACAGGAATGAAGAAGTGACAGATGTTTGCTAGTCGCTAGTAGGCCCTACTCTACAAATTTGTAATAGGGCGTTTGGAAACGGAGGCTTAGATTCAGGCTCAGGCCGCTCCGTGAATATCCATCAGGCGCGGTTCTACGGGGGGCTGGGGGGGGGGGGGGCTGTAGCCCCCCCATAAAAAATGCAAGGGAAAAAAATTCTTGAAAATACTGGATGTTTTCAGTTATTAAGCGGCAATGACATACAAAAAAAACCTGCGTTGTGTGGGCTATAATGTGCATGTTTTTCGACCCCTAATAAGACATAGCAGAAGCGAGTGTTAAGAACCCAAAATATTGGGTCTTCTCCTCCCCCCCCCCCAAAAAAAATTTTGACTCTAGAACCGCGCCTGATATCCATGCTGAAAATATAGGTTACGGTGTTTTTTCATTGAAGCCGAACCTCTGTCAGTTTCCTTTTCGAACAGAGAATCTACTTCAGAACCGCAGCCAAAAGCCTGTTAATATCCGTTATCAGAATGGCCCGATTCACGAAATGGAGCTGGATGACACGGAGCCTGAGCCTCTGTTTCGTAAACGCCCCTTGTTACATAGACTGAGTGAGTGAGATGTTGTAACCTGGCCCTCCCCAGCATTCCACGGAGGTCGGACACCGTACACAATGAGCAAATGGGCACAACCTGATAAACGGGGACGCTGGATAAAAGATATAGAACACATCAACTTGAACGGGTGGTGGAGACCGTGAATCAAGCTGTATAGGAACGGCAGAAGATGAAAGGTTTCCCAAGAATTTCAACTGTTTAAGCAGAGGATGTAATTTATACACTGTCAACTTTTTCGGTAACAATCTGGGTAACATGTTGCTCAGGGCCTGTTTGTTTAATGCACTGGATAACGGATTCTACTGATCCGGATCCCATTTTTAGCGTACCGTACATAGGAGGTGGATCACTAAATCTGGGATCCTTTGCGTTAAACAAACTTAGCCCTTAGTTAGGGCTACACACATGGGCAACATGACTTTGGGCCCTGTGTATAGTCACTAGCAACATTTGGCCAACATGACACCGAGATGTTGCTGAGATGTTGCTGATGAGATGTTGTTGAAACAATGAGTGGAAATGAGCATTTGGATGGCTAATTTTCCAATTTATTTGCAATACCTTGCAGTTGCACTATAGCTTTCTTTTTGTTTTTTTCCTGCTTGCGTGTGTGAAATCCCACAGAGGGGTACATGCTACCCATAACTCCATTTAGTTTTCCTCGTTGTCTTTAGGACACTCCGTGGCTGCCATTTTGTCCAAATCACGTGATTACACGTACTAGGTCAAGTGACCTAGAGCCTATTTCTGATTGGTTAATGTGGGCAACATGTTCCCGAAATAAATGCATTTCCATGCTTTCGTCAACAGTGAGCAACATTTCGGCCAACATGTTCAAGGCGAGATGTTGCTTGCTCTGTGTACACGGTCAACATTTTCAGCAACAAGGTACGTGGGCAACATGCTACCGAGATTGTTACCGAGAAAGAAAAACACCATACAACTACTGTGAGCTTCAAACAAGTCAAGACATCACAGGTATGTTTACAGTTGGTCCACTTATTATCGTTGGTGGTGGGAAATTAAGGTGGTCACGGGAATACAGATTTGACTTTATACAAATACACGTCTCTTCATGAGCGCCGTCATAGGCCTACAATATGGCGCAATTTAGTCAGCCCTATTAAATCGTAGGGCGTGGAGTATCTCCGACGTTTTGGGCACCTTGTGAGTTTGTCTAAGCCCTGGTGAACAAACATGATCTGAGGTCAATTTCACCATTTATCTCGTCGTATTAACTTACCATCAATCGCAGGACTAATCGCAATATTTATGACGCCCCTAAGCCCCCCCCCATAGAACTGCCACTGCCCCAGATTTTCTGTTTCTGTTTTCTTTTGGTGGCTATGATGCATGTACTATATTTAATAAAATTGTAGACATCAACATGACGTTATACTGCCGGGGACGGCCGTCCCCGGCAGTATCCGTCGACGGGGTGCAATTCAGGCTGCTCTAACTTTGTTGGTTATTTCTTAGTGAAAATTTCCATGTGCAGAATGTTAAAAAACTCTCCTACAAATGTTATGACAATGGCCTTAAAACCCGGTCAAATAGTCAGGACAAAACGCCCTGCAGTTATGCATCGCGGTTTGGTAGCTTGAACCATGGCTTGGGATACGAACGTACGTAGTTTGGAATAAGTAAGAATACCGTAGAACCCATCTTCAGTTCAGCGACTGTATCACATTGATCGCAGTAAATAGCGCCACCAGCGGCGCATAATCGTTTGGCGATGAGTGTGCAATGATCCACTTTAAGTTCCCAGTTTATGTATATTTGACGATTTCACGGCTGTAAAAAAAATCGTCCTGACGTGTGGCAGACGAACACTTTGAATCTAGATTTGATGTTTTAACACAAATGCCTCAACTATTACCGGAACACTATTTTAGACATTCCGGAATGTTCTACATAATATTGTTCTAAGGTTCACTATAGGCCTAGCTACTTGTTCATGCACTTCAATAAAGTCACAGTCGATTCACAGAACTAACACTGATTGCAATTCATTTCATACTTTTCTCAAATGGTTTATTCACCGCTATTTATACATAAAAACCACAGTTTTGTTACATCACATAATAAAAGTTTTAATTAATTAATAACAAACACGCGTTATGCTCCAGTGATTCGTAAATTAATTGTACAATGTCGCATTACCACATAGCAAGTTGATATTATAAATTCACAGCCCGATGTTTCTGTAATATTCCGCTAGTTTGGTCTGAATTAAGTGGTGGAAGGTTCGGCACCCCTTTCTCATTCACCGAAAATGATAATTGTCATTTGAATGTAAATATTTTCGAACTATGATGACTCTTGCCAATGTAAACTAAGTCAATCAACTTAATTCTCTTCACGATATTGACAAAAATACTGAACAATTAATTAAACTCATTACATAAACTTTAAACACCAACTGCAAACGCGTATACATAATAAATATATCAAGTGAAAAAATAAGAAACAGTCATTTATGATTAAATTCAAATGTACCAACTAAACTTGACGAAACAGCATTATCAATCCACGCACAAATTAATTATCGAATGACCTAATGAATAAACTGTGTGGAAACCATAAAATCAGAAAACGGCAGTAATCGATTGGATTGCCAGAGCAACCGGCGACCAACAGACAAGTCCACAACCCGGTCTACTTTTAGCAAACACTGAGATTTATATAAATTAATTAGATTAAAAATGCACAATCTATGGTTATCCATCTTGATCTTACAAAATAGTTCCTCGAATTTACTAATTATGTATTCTTTTCAAAATAGGGTCTTCATTATTACACGTACTGAGACGTAAGCTCAATAAACACCTTTTGATATGAATAATATTTTGAAAATATTATAATATTTTTTTAATTCAACTTGGTGGATTCCCACACTCCATCGGGGTGAATGAATAATGTCTTCTCTTATTGTTTTTGGATAATTTTTCCATTGCGATCCTCGTAAATCCACCAATTTATATCACCGAATAGCTAATGCGTGGACCATACCCAGAAAACAAAATGATTAGTTTTCAATTTCAGAGACAATTTCTCAGTGTATAGAATTTCATACGAATTCCCCAGAGCTTAAGTGAAAGACTGAATTCCCCAGACTAAGCAAATTGAAATCATAAACAAATTGTCTAACCTAACGATTGTCAATACACAATACAATGCAATACACCAATGAAAATGTGAGAAATAATATTGATTTCATGCAAATTAGGCTTGCCCTTCACTGACGTGGATGAGCACTGTATACTCAGTGCTTGTGAGAGCACGTGAAAAAAAATCACATGCTAGCTCAGGTGGGATTCGAACCACTGATCTATACAAACTGGATAGGTCGCGGGTGCAGTGATTAGACGGCGAGCCGTGAAGTCACCAGCGGCCATGTTAGGATATTCAGCACAATACTAATTGCACTGCATGCAGTGCAGCAATTCTCTGTATACGCCGGCTGCCGCGCCTGCCAATGTATTGAATATCCCAAAATGGCTGCACGGATGCTTCACCTGCAGAGCAGCGCGACCTATCCAGTTTGTATAGATCAGTGATTCGAATCCACGACCTCCTCCCTCCTACGACCTCCTGCTTACTAGTGCAGATGCCAGATGCCAGATGGCAGATGGCATCTGCACTAGTAAGCAGGAGGTCGTGGGTTCGAATCCCACCTGAGCTAGCATGTGTTTTTTTCACGCGCTCTCACAAGCACTGAGTATACAGTGCTCATCCACGTCGGTGAAGGGCAAGCCTAATTTGCATATTATCTATTTCCCGACCAAAAATCATTTAATATTCATGAATTTTGATTTCGTAAAATATTTTCAAGAGAAATCTCGTCTACCATTGTGGCTAGAGCGCAGAACATTAATCTAGTCAAATCGATCTAAATACAATTTTATACACAGTAATAATGCAATTCATTTCAATTAATGTAATATCTTTTAAAGATCCATAGGGGTCGTCTCGAATACCTTCGTTATATAGGCCTACTTGTTGGAATTTTGTAAAAGCAAAAGCAACTGCCCCTCCGGTAACCAGAGTGAACAGTTGCAAATGTTGCTTTTCTTTTCTTTTTAATGGCATACATGTAGTAAACCTTATATTCTACACAAGACTCAACGATTTTCGTATTTTGACTCAAGGCTAAAATCATGTATGGTACTGAAACTTTGATGTACGTAGTACCCGTACGTAGAAAACATATTTTATACCAGCGAAGCCTATTTGGTATTAACACAATTCGCGAACAAAACCTTCGGGATATCTATATTTTTGAACAGGCGTTTCAATAGACTCGCTCGCTCAGTATAGGCTTATATGTTATTTGCGTACGCATACATGCAACTTTCACGCATTTTCATGCCGGATTCTTTAAGGGAATAATGGTTCCCGCGCCAACTATTCCACACAAGACCACTCTCGTCAAGCATATCCAGCAGATCATATATATACTCACCGTTTAAGTGAGATGTATCGCATGCATTAAACCACCAGGCTCCATTTCGCAGTTTTGCGCAATTTCTTAAATCAGCCTGGTCATTGTCCTTGTCAGGTGTTGAAAAATTGCGTCCGTTGTGGTGCGCCATCAAAGAGTCACCTGCAGTACTGATGGAATCGTACTGGCCAATGTGTAGAATGTACATGTCCGTAGAAATTCGAAATGTACCGTACTTCGCCCATGCCTTGCTTCCTTCCCAGTCCTCCAGATCAACAAGCAATTCCCACGTACAGTGTGATTCACCAGAGGTCAGTGTTGCCAAGTTGTCATTGCCCAGCCAAAACTCACCGGACAGATTTCCAAAGCCAGTCTTGTATCCTCTCCATAGCTGGTTGAAATCAACAGTTCCATCAAGTCTCCGCTGAAACACGATCCATCCACCACCATCGGTTTCCATGTCGCAGTAGACTTCCAACCCATTGCATAATAATCCACGCGGATGGATTGTGTACACACCGCTGGAATTAAATCCCGCATCTAGCAGTGTTTTGCAACTCGTACGCGCAACGTACAAAGGCGTGTCTTCGTTGGCGTCGAAGTAAATCTGCCCTGCATCTTCGAAAAAGTCCCCAGGATTGTCAAGCCGTGTGCCATTGTTTAACTCGCAAACGTTTGTACAGACATAGAAGTTTATAGACTTACAGTTGACATCCATGCTGCAATCTCTCCCACAGATAAGGAGAGATGTTACCGTTTTTCGTTGATAAGCGTTGTTTCTCAAAACGCGATTTTCCGCAGCATGTAAAGATTTTAGTCGTGGATTACAAGCGTTTTGAAGTCCAGCGACTAAACCGATCATTCCGATTAGCATGATGTATGAAAGCAGAACATTTCGTAGAATGAGATCCACACTAGCCATATTTGTAGTGCGTAATTAGCCTAACTCGTATAAAACGGTATGCGAATATTGTTTGTGCTTATCCTCGGTTCTAGTTGTTGCCAGAAATCAGAGCGTGCGCTTCACACGTCTTTCTTGGACAACCACGACTCGACGACTATAACGTTGGGCACACTACCCGTCAATATCAGGTATCTAAAGTCGAAATATGATTGGGTCTCTGTAAAGGCGCCGTCTGTCGTAGACGGTTTTGATTGGATGGGATGGAATTGGAGTCAGAATTGTGCGCTTCCCACGTCTTTGTCAGTGGACAACTCGGCGACTGTATGCAGAGCTGTCGAAACGTGATTGGCTCTTTGTAAGGGCACGTCTGGTGTGGACGGTTTTGATTGGATGCGGCACACCCTAAGATTATATACGTATACTTACAGTGGTTTTAATGTCGGACACGTGACGTGGAACACAATTTGTCAGGCCTACTGATCGTTTTTCAATATCTAGGGCCTAATGGAGCTGCATTGATTTTTGCTTGGAATTCTGGCAATTGGTAATATTCTAGCTATTAAGATGGACACACCACCGGAAATTCACAGACGAATTTATCTCGCAAATGGATTCGCGCCGTATTGTGCTCGAGTATCTTTTGTAGACCGTGTGCTTAATTAACGATCGACTCAAAGCGCATCTCTTTTTAATGCTTTCGCGTGTGCTGTATATTGCGCGTATTATAGCATAAATTTTGAAAAACAAAAATGTACATGTGCGCTGATTAGATCTCAGATTTTGGCTTTTTATTTAACAAGTTTATTGAAGAATTTCAGAGGAAGAGGTATAGCACACATGATTAAGGACATCGTAATACACTGTATTACATTTTTACGGTAAAACTAAAACATTGAAGGTATACGAAAGATAAAAATTGCATTCCAAGATTTGGAATAATGAAAAACTACAAGAGGTGAGCAACAATGGTTAGAAAAGATCCTTCTAGGATCAGACACTGAGTAGGCCTATACTATGCATATTAAAAACTAGACTATAATTGATTAAAATGCAAATACCATTTTAAAGGTACTGTTCAGGATTGGTAACATACCCAAACAGAAATGTTCACCGATTTACATATAACTTTCAGGATATGAAGATGGTGCTGGTATTTTCGCGTGAAATTGTGTATTCCCGAATTTAGTAAAACAAAGGCCAAAAACAGCTTTGATCTCGGGGTAAGATCAAAGCCTTTCTTTATGTTTTATCAGAAAAAATTAGTCAGGTTTTTGCTTTTTTTTCTCGGGAATCAGATGTCCGATTGAGCTCAAATATTGACAGGTTGGTTATTTCATGTACATGCTGGATTACACGAAGTGTGGGTGCTGTTCTATTACCATAACCAATCATGTATTATACCACGGAGGAAGGAAGAGAGATATACCTTCTTAGTTTAATGCACCAAAAGACACAAATTACGACACTAAGCTGTTACGAGGAACTACAACAAGAGATGATGATTATTATTCACAATGCTATTAATTTATTGCCACTATTGACTGTTTCTCGAAATGGAAAGACCATACAGTTGAAACCGCTTACTCATGTAGATGTAGTTGCCATACGAAGCACAGCAAAAAGGTTACGTAGCAATACTGATATTACTGAGGCAGTGAACAAGTGAAGTATTGATTGAAACACTACTTATAAGTTCCCCATTAGGTATCATCAGTCTCGAGGCCAAAGGTTCGCGTTTATACCAATACACCATTAACTGCCTTGAAACGAGGACAGAAGAAGCTTCTCAATATGAACCACGATACCAGATTGCACAGCCTGAAGGCCGCGCATTTAGTGCTCGGGCAACGGTTTGAACAATCGACCGGAAACACACACACCTCTCCCTACTCATCGGCTAACCATCAAAACAGAGGTTCGTGTTTTATAACAATGCAACTCGTTTTATTCTGGCAAACCATGCATATTGAGGTGAGCCGGCATGGTTCCTCCAAATGCCAAGCTACCTGTATATACATGTAAACTGTCATTCCACTATAGGTTTGGATGCGATTTGTGAAGATGTCTATAAGTCCCCATTGCATCTAAAACGTATCCTGACCATGTACTTCACATTTTACAGTTTTTCCTCAAATTTGAATGGATCAATATTGTCAAACGACACTCCGACCAGAAGATACTGAATAAATCGCAGTCAGAGCTAAATCTGTCGGTCACCTGTCATCAGGCTGTCACTCGAAATAAACATGCCCATGCACGAGGAAGATATAGCCTAATGTAACCATGACGAGGCTTCCTCCTTGGTGTAACACATTTGGTCACACAGAAGGCTTAAAGGTATAAAACATGATTGGTAACCGTGTCACATAACAGCACCCACACGTTGTCTGATCCAGCATATACATGAAAATAATGATAAACCTGTGAAAATTTGAGCTCAACATCAGAGTCACAAGAAAATAGAGAAAACCCGACTCACTTTTTCTCATAAAACATAAAGAATGGTTTGGATCTATCATCTTACCCAGAGATCAAAACTGTTTTCGGTCTTTGTTTTGACTAATTTCTGGATAAATACACCATTTCAAGCGGAAATATTTTAAGCGCATGTTTCTACCAGCACGTACCGTCATCATACCCTGAAAGGTATACGTAAATCTGTGAATATTTCTGTTTGGGTATGTTACCAATCCTGTACTGTATCTTTAAGTGACGGGAAGTGTCTACATAAAGACCTATTACGTCATTTTCTATATATATATAGGGCGCCCTCGGGTACAACGATATAGATAACACCCCGTGCTTAGATTTTATCTTGCGATTGGTTTAGAGCGAGTCACATGACATGTCATATTAAAAAGCCGCACAACCAATCAACCAATGTACTATATATGCCGAGCTACACTGGTATCCAGAGGTACATGTTAGTGTATAACGTACAGCACGATCTCATTAAAGTAATATGCATAGATCTATATAGGCCTAATTATATCGATACCATATTCGAGGATGAAAGTCGTCTGTCATCCTTTTCAGATTACATGACTGTGCAATGTGCATTGTTCCTTACTCCGGACCGTACTAACTGCTCTAACGTTAGGCCTATACAGGAAATTCAAACATTACTGCGAAAAACTAAACAAATATTGACTGTTTTGACTCGATCGTGATATGGTTAAAACTATGACCCACCCAGGGAACCTTGAACCATAATGCGTCGCGGATCCAAGCGCACTTGTATTGTTTCATCCATTGATCTCAATGTCAATGGTATAGATGTTGTCAATGAAACTCACCTTTAAACTCCCAACCATTACAATGAGGGTTTCGTCCGATAAGACAAATGCGTATGCGCTTACAGATTTAAAGAGTGAAGACGAACTATATAGTTCACTATTCAGAACGTCGAGATAATACCAACGGTTCTTCTCAGAACCGCAAACCTACCTTATTTTATCTTCATCCACCATCATCATAAAGTTTCAAGTCTTATTTAGAACGCGGTAAGGCAGATATCCATTATTATTTTTTATTTACATTTAAACTTTCTTCTATTGTGGAAACACACCCATATAATATTTCAAAAATATGACTAAATGTTCAAGCTGTGAATTATTTCTTTGTATAATTTTACGGCAACTTCGTATTATTCTTTATTGTGTATATATGCCGCAATTATTATAACCGTTCTGTTTGAATTCGGGCGATTCACAATATAGTGCGCCACCATAAGTTTGCAACGCGTTAGCCAATCACAATGCGCAGAATAGATTTTGTCGACAAACTACGCATGTGGAAAATGCGCAGTTTGTCGACTATTATTTTGGCCAACGCGCCGCAAACTCATGGTGGCGAACTATTGTAAAATGCCCGTAGTGTACAGCGCATTATAGACATGCATGGAGCTCTAGAAATGTAACAGATGTTAAAAAAAAGAAAAGATAAATACATGTTAGATATGAACTTATGGCAATGAATGTTTAAATCCCAAGCTATCATATATTTCCTCCTGATGGGAACGTCGTCCGTTACAATTACTCTGAAAGAATTAGTCAAAGATGACGGCAACTTATAAAGAAAAGTAACCCTACGTAGGCCTTATTAGAAAACCAAACAACTTCAAATGATATAATATAATTATATACAAGATAACAAGATGCACAAATATGGTTTAGTGTAGACTCTTTGTCTGTCCATATTCTGATTCTGGCTCTACTGCAGTTCTACACGCTGATATTGTGGCAGACGATAGTTTTGACTGGTGCATTTTCTCCTTTCTTCTTGCATTGATGGCAGTGTAGATGGGAAAGGAGAATGTGACGGTGCTGGCAGTTAGCAAGCCAATCTTGACCTGTATTCAGAAAGTAGCATAACAGTCATGATCGATCTGAATTGAGAGAGTGTCGACGCCTTAAGAGTTAAGAAAAATTCTTATCATCAAATAACCACCGTAGGGGAAATTGACTCAATTAATGTCATTGAAAAGTGAATAAAGACAAATTGACTGGAGCGGGATTCGAATCAGCGACCACCGGAATAACGTACTGGCGCTCTACCAAGTACCAACAGACTGAGCCACCGGCCTATGTCGGCGGTCTCATATTCAATCATCTTTGTTCGTTTTGCAGTTAGAAGACATGTAACCATATAAAAGTATACCCTATGGCCCCAAGGACCATTTAAGATGTGGCAGCGTTGGCAATATTGCAACATGAGAAACAGTTCATTGTATTTTTTTGTTCGCCCGTATCTTTTAAAGTTGATGAAATCAACTTTAAAATCATGAAATAGCCACAAGGGAAACGTGTGATCATTGTTTCTGCGTGTGAGCGTAGATCAGAGACAACATAATTGGAAGACATTTAATTACTTTCTTCGACTCTTGCTGTTTATACCCATGCTCCATTGTATTTGTATTCCCATGCATCATCTATCCTTCTAAAAGAATGTAGGCTTAAGTTGGACATTAATACGGATTTATAGGCGTTCCATGCGTTATGAGTTACGGTTCCCTCTGTAATGTTAACACGTATGTCAAATTTGTTCGTGCATTGAATTTTGAAAAATATCTCAAAGGGACGTTTTCGCAGACACCACAGTTTGTGTTAACATGCATGTACAAGTGGTCCTAACTTGGGTATATTGGGTATATCGTCCTCCCTTGGGTATTCTCCCATTGTCATTGGCCCCTTACAGGTTTTTCCTTGTAAATTAAATTTGTTGTGAATTTTGTAGAAATTATTTCATATATTCAAATCTAAATTTATAATTAGCTTTTTTTTTTTTTACGCATTTACATGCAACAAACCCCATCATTTCCTCTATTTTAAGAATGCTTGCAAATGTGAATTTTCAAAGAAAAGCCAGGCAAGATTGCATGGCGTATTCCAGTGAGCAAATTAAGACTATGCCTGATATGAGTAATAATGTATTCTTACCCAAAAGTCATTGTCATGCAGGATTTTCTGTGTGATAATGAAGAGAGGATATTGCAGAAGGCTGAAGACTGATGATAGCACGATCATCAAGCCGTACAATGTACCGAAATATTCCATGGGGAAACTGCAAAATAAAATACAGACATCATCAGTGACATTATATATGGACCTACTAAATGAGAGTTCATTCGAACGAGACCAAGGGTACCATGGAAATGGCGCTGCCGTGTGGTTATACCTTGGTGAGAAAGCTTCACTGCATGTTTTCCTTGACTCCTGACATGATATCGTACTTAACGACTGTTAATGGGCACCCTTAAACAAATCAATTGGTACAATTCATTCACAAATCGTACATGCTACAATTAACTTAGTCGAAGGTTTAAGGAAACATGTAGGCCCATGACATTTATATATAATGGATGTAGACAATGGTGTACGCATGGTTTATATACAATTATGTTTTTAAATCACCAACGTTCCCCTTTTCACTTGGTATTTATTCGTTCCTTGCTTCTCTCATTTTCCTTATTTTGGCACTCACTTTTCCATCCACACTATTACCGTAGTTTTTTAACAACCCCAGCTTACGCGCATGGATGCAAACAATATGAAAGCAAACTATACACGAATACACCGCGGCTACTTCAATCAAGCGAATATTGCTATATTTCGAAGGACGAAACACTTAAAGACTTCATTCATAGGCATATCATAGTTTTATGCCTATAGCATTGTTTTTTATCACAGAAAGAGCACTCAAATAATTTCCTGGTATTTTCCTACCATGATTGATCTTCGGGGAACCTATATTCATGTAACGACTGGACAGGAAGGTATGCAAAATAATAATACGCTTTGGGGCACACGTATACATATAAAGGGTGCACAAAAAGTAACTTCCGTTGATTTTGACGCCCGATCCCTCTAAATTTTATCGGTTTGGGGTGACATGAGTGACATGAGTGTTTATATCACATCTTAAGCTTCATTTTGATGCCCTACTTGATGCCAAAGACCAAACACTGTCCAATGCACACATCAATGTTTGTCAAAAGGTACAAAACCAAAAGTTGCACTTTTAGATTTAGAGGGGTCGGGCGACAAAATCAACGGAAGTTACTTTTTGTGCACCCTTTACTTACCAACAAAATGTGTTACTTAACATCTTACTGGTACTTACAATAGTGATATTCCAGAAGCCGTTAAGCTGTAGATGAAAGACCGGCTGATGACTGATAGTACAAATGTACCATATTGCACTTCTAGTATCGGCAAAAGGGCACAGATACAGAAAGCAATGCTCAGTGCAGTCGTCACAGCATACACAAGTGCAGAATCTTTCATGTCACTGTATGGACCCCGCTGCCTCAGTCGTTCTGGATAAGACACATTTATAAGTGACACTGCATCATCAACTAACCGTCAATTTATACCGTCTGTCTTTATGGCTGCCCAAAGGCTTAGAAACTAAAGCAATTTTAATCCACCCTAGCTGCATTTTGTTGTCCCGGGTTTAATTGACAAAATCCATAAATATTGTGGAATAAATTTACTTGCTTATACGAATATCGGTTTTCCCCGGAAGTGAAGGCCACTGTACATTTTGGTAATAGTTTTGACCGACGAAGTTCGTTTTGTTTATGGACAACAGAAATAATGTAGGGACTAGGAACATGTTTATGCCTAGCGCGAAGCGTTTTGACAGTGGCCGTCTATCACCCTCTGTCGGCGACTATATCCCCAGTCAAGACCTGTCTAATTGATTCTAACATTCCACTGCCGGTCAATTTCTACCTCATAGTCGACCGAGACCAAATCCAAAGCCTTATCCGACGAATCTTATGCTTAAGGGTTTGATAACATTCAGATACCTTCTTCCTCGGCTTCATTTTTGTAGCGTCTGCTCCGTTTGTTTCTGCTGAGTAATAGTCCACTCAATGGTGCACAAAGGATTCCTCCTAACTGTATGAAGGCGAGTTCGTTGGTGTATTTGCTCACTAAAGAAACAAACAATGTACATTATCATTGGCCAAGCCTCTGGGCTCGGGCTTAGGCTCAGGCTCGGGCTTAGGCTAAATCTTCATCATCCTAAAAAATGCAGGTGCGGCGTTTTAGCAGTATATAGCTGAAGGGTACTTGAAGCCCCTTTTCTTGTTCGAAACACATAGTTCGAATACAATAACTATTATTGTTTTCGGTAACCGATACGGTCAGTTTTTCAAGTTCACCTTTGAATGACTCGAATAAAATGTGTTCTACCTCCATGAATAAATCCATGATCTTGTAGTTAGATTGATGATTGACTAAAAGCCACATCCTTTTTGAGTTAATTAAATTGTGTGGTATTGGTGTCACGGCATGATTTGAGACACCCCCATCATAGGGCTGGATAGCAGTTGGTAGAGATCTATAACGATATTGCAAAGGCCGCTGGTTCGAATCCCGACTCCATCAATTGTGTTTAATCACTTTTAACTGACTTGTTATTTGTTGCTTAGAAATAGACTTATATAAGAAATGGATCCAAAGCCTAAAGCCAGCTCATTTGGAAAAGGGCAATTATGGGATCGCTTAGCATAATGTTCTTTAAGATTAGAGACTCTAATAGAGAACTACACTTAATTAGGGTGACCAAACTTGCGTGCCCTGCTTTATTGATATGTCGATGTTTGGTTAATGGACAGGATTTTGATTGTTTTAATAAGTAGAAACTTTTTATACTTACTTAATGTTCAATTCCAATTTGAAATTAAAATTTCAACAGGACCAACTGAACTATACATGTTACAGTATGTGAAAGTTGTTTGGGTTTATACCCGTGTCCAGACACTGAATGGCATGGCGGGAACTTACCGATGTTTTCGTCATTATCAGCGAGTCTTGTGAGCACGGGATTCAATGTGCTGACGAAAAAGAGAACATCCAATTGCAGAACAGAAAACCATATGTAGAACAAGAAGAAGGTCGGTGTGAAGACACACGCCCTCAGCGTCGGCAGGTCATTGGTATGATTTGTCTGGTCGTTGCTGTTAGAATCTTTGGAAGTAGTTATGACGCCATTACTATGCAGGCTTATGGGTTGCAGCACATTGTCATTGGGGTCATTGCTTGATTCTGAGTGAATGTAAAGAAACAAACAAAAATGTACAAATTGTTATAATTATATCGATTCATAAATTCAGCAGCAATTCCGTTGAAAAATGACTACATTTTGAATGGATGAATAGTGAATTTCGTGTAATGTTCTGTAATGTAAACCCCGAGTGATTCCAATGGGAGACATTTTGGCGGCAGCAGACTGAAGTCTCTTTTGCACAGACGGCTCTGAGCATGCGCGCGTTGTTGTGCGCTTTCGCTATCATTTTGAAGACCCGCGTCTCACATTAATATGTTACTAGCTGTAAAACGGTTAACCTTTATACCTTTTCAGGCGACGGCTTACATATTCGCAAAAAGGCCATTTTTTTAACCAAGAAAATGGATTTCGCTGCAATGCATTTATCGCCGATTTCACTATGCACCAATCCAGGCAAAGGATGCTTACCAGTGTTGATGCTAGCATTCACAGTTTGTTTATTTTGGTCAGTTTCTTGCTGGTCATTTTCTCGTGTCACTGTTAGACATTCGTCGTCCGTGGTTATAATGGCGTTGTTGTAGACGTACTTCGGTTGAACATCTTTGATTTCCAAGTCTCTGTGTGATCCTAGACTGTAACCTGGAGGTAGAGGCCAAGGAATGCTTCCCTTCTTAGGCAGCAAAAAGAATGTGTTCAAAGCGAGGAAACATGTCGAGCCGAGCAAAATAAAGAAGGAAGTTTGCACGTCAATGTCTGCCGTTTCGTAAAGAACCTGTGGAGTAATTACAAAGACAATACGATAATCAAGCATTATTCTTACTTCATGACTCGACCGACAGCTTCCCACTGCGGCATGTAAAATAACAAGATGCTTTTCTCCTATAAACTAGCAGAAAAGCAGGTCGAACATTTTTGTAAAATGCATTTGTTTTTTACTTTTCTGCTAATAGAAAAGCAGACTGAAGTAGTGATTTTTTTTTGTAAAAACTTTGTTTTCTGCTTTTCCTCTTTCCTGCCAAAAGAAAAGCAGATTTTACGTTTTACCATGCACTGCATGGCTGCTCAAAAGCGGACTGATATATTATTTTTCCCACAGTACATGTTTGCTTGAATCGCTACGCCTACATGTAGACCAAGATGCGCTTTCTCTGTACGACTTCAGCATCTCGTACGTACGACTTACGGTATCTCGTACGTACGACTTAGTACTCGTGCGTATAAGACTTGGTGTCTCGTGCGTACGACTTAGTATCTTGTACGTACGACTCGTAGGCCTACGTATGACTAGTAGTATCTTGTACATGACTATAGTAGTATCTCGTACGTACTATACATACCACGTTTTGAGAGGCTGTGATATTGACCAGCATTTAAGTTTGTTTCTGTTCCTGTACTCTTCAACATTTTCATTGAAGACATAACGAATCTAAGGGCTGAAACATATATGGCGGCAATCTCATGCCTCAACTGACTTTTCCCGAAGTTCGTCCTTTTTATATATTTTTTGGTTGAATTGAAACCGAAAATTACCAATATCCCATGGATAAGCGAACTTGACGTTTAAAGGTTGGTATAGTATTCAGACCGCCGATTGCTAATTTCAAAATAAATGCAGTGTACAAAGAACAGTTTAGCAAGACCGTCTCGTTTTATATCAACATCAACAAGTGCGTAGTATGTATCAACCCTGTTCAGGGGTCCAAATGACATAATTATATAGTAATTGTTTTGTGGGATTTGTGTAAAGAACAACCGCGACATTAGGCACGTTCTCACACACCAAAAAGCGCGACTATTTGGGTCGCACTCCAAATCGCGACCCAAATAGTCGCGCTTTTTGTTGTGTGAGACTAGCGTACATGTATCCGGCTCTTAATTCTTAAGGTGGGGTGGACTTACAAGAGTACTGGCCGCACATTACTGAGTTGGTATAATTATGTCTTTATTGGTATGTCTCTGCAAACAAAAGGTAATTTACTATGGACTGAAATGCACATTTGTTTACAGTAGCTGACAGATTGTACCTCGTTAGGAGTTGGATTGGTAATCCGAGTTTGGTAATATGTTTGAACTCATTACCTTTGACAAACTGTGGCTGATAATGTTTGACTTTCCGTCCGCACAAACGATAAGAAATAATGTCGTATATGTATAACCATGGAGCTATTAATAGCTCCATGGTATAACGACGCAGTTATGGGTGTGATTACCAAGTTCTTGTACTTCAAACTTTGGAACCTTGACACTTATCTTGGCAGTTGGCGACAATGGCAAGACACAAAGCGATATGTAATTAATCATTATAATGTCTGCCCCCATGCCCGGGAAATTACTTAAAAACAAACTTCTTCAAATTGCACTTCTGCAACCACAACCATAATAGGCGTATGTAACATTTGAGCACACAAACAAGTCTTATTCTTAAAAGATATATAAAACCTGTCAAGCTTCTCCACAACTGAATCAACGTGCAACGTAAGATCATTGTTCACTTAGCGTGAAAATTACATGAAATTTGGCACGTTGATCATGCTAATACTCAACTATAGTGCATAGCAACTGCAAAAGATTTGGTCCTTATTACCACAAATCAATGATGAGAAATAACAAGCAAGTTCGCACGTCCCAATTTGACTGTAATAAATCATGCATTGACTGAGATCAAACACTGAAAAACGTACCGTAAATACCCCTGAACCTTACAATGATATCAGCATTGTAATTCTTGACACATTTACTCAAGGTTCTCCGGACTTACAGAAAAATAGATAATAGCAAGATCTTTATCTATAGACCCCATTGGCGTCGTTATTACTGTTGGTTGAACTCGTCAAAGGTAGCCTGTAAGCCCAAGATTTATGATAAAAATATAACAATAGCGACGAACCTTGTAAGCTCGTCAATCATGCCAAAACAAATTCTCGCTATAGAACCAATATTTGTATGGAAATATTTCCCTTTAAAATTGCATTTAGAACCTAAAGGTACATGTACTATCATACTTTGGTATCCTACTGAAACAGAAATCTTCACAGATTTACCCATAACTTTAATACTGGGTATTGCTTCTATGATATCAGTATCGTCTATAGTATCTTGGTAAAATGAATCAGATTCAGTCATCGTGTCACATAGGGATGAACGTTTGTGTATGTTCTTGTTAAAGGTATATCATACTTTGGTAGCATACCGAAACAGAAATCTTCACATATATATATTTACCTTTAACTTATGCAGGGCATGAAGATGGTGATGGTAGAAACATACAGTTAAAAAGTTCCTGCCTGAAATGCTGTATTTATCAACAAAAGATTTTACAAAATATACCGTTTTTCACTGTTTTCTCAAAAAGTTGGCACCGTATGGGACTGGAAACTTCACACATGACTGTTGTTATATCTTTCTTGATATTTTACTCATGAATCTGCATTCCCTTGACAAAACCCAAAGTATGACATTACCTTAAAAGAAAAACGCAACAGAAATAAACGACAAAAACAAAAACAATAACCTCTTATTCGTTGTTTTCCTTAAAAACACCACGTATGACATATCCTATGTCATATCTCTTCCACCACCTATGACACTGGTTAAAGTTGTATGCTTTTTATGCAGTTGTAAACCAGACTGCTGTCTTTAGGTCATAACAATTAGTCGGTCTCTCTGGAACGATTTTGAACTTGCGCGTCAATGTTGATTTTTTCCTCAAAATTAGGTTTTGATCTACTTTTATATTCCGCAAGTATATGCATGTATAGTTTGTATACAGGGTGTTCCCAAAACGCAATGTGTTGAGAACTATTATATGAAAATTAAACTGTTTATCACTTCAATATTCAGATATGTGATACAGCTATGTCTTGGCTATCACCATGAAGAATTTGAGCAAAATTGGACTAACTTTGAGTGAAAAAAACTAAGACACTGAATTATTCAACCTCAAAACCCGATTTTCATCTTACTCTAATACACATTATGTGTGTATTGACCACTATGCGCGACATCCTTGCAAATTTGTTTTTAAGGAGTACTCTTTCAAATGGTCATATTTTCGGTAATTTTGAGCCCAAAATTTATGCTTATATTCTACATGGTGATAGCCAGGACATGGTTGTATCACATATCTGAGTCATGAAGTGATAAATAGTTTAATTTTAATATAATGGGTTCCGACACAGTGTTGCGGTTTTTTTCTGGAACACCCATACAGAATATTTACCTAATAAGTAATAGCATCATCTAACCAGTGACCAATTGCAAGTACCAACTTGCAATTAACAACCGCATTGCTTTTATGGTCTAAAAAAATCAGCATACCAAAACAAATTGAAGCAATGTCTAAATGTTTGCTTGGATCGTTGCCAGTCTAACCCACAGTACCCCCTCCCCCTAAAAGGGGAGAAAACGGCCTTTAAAACTCTGTCCATTTGGTTTGACCAGAGCCCAGGTATTTTATTTGTTTTTGCCTTAAGCATTCTTATAATTCTACATGAATTACTATCCTTTCAATGGAAAGTTTTCTCGACCTGGCTCTGCAACTATTTTCCATTTAATTTGCATATTACAAAAAGAAACCCCTTTCGGCAATATACGTAAACGGTGGAATTCAGCCCACCGTATGGCACTATTGTGTTTCAGATAAGCCTATTTCTTGGAGGGAATTTAATTGAGGGTCGGTAGTAGCCCACGGTGATGTTCCATCACAAATAAAACTCTGACAACACTGTAATCTCACTTTCCCCAAGTTATAGAATGTCGTCCGGAAAAGATTACTTCTTTTGTTGTGAAGCTGATATATGAAATCCTGCTGACGTCTCAGTTGGAATGACAACCTGTGTGACCTTAGGTCTGACAGAGACCCAAAACCTGAGGAGCGTGACTTCTACACAATTATCAGCCTTCAATAAATCAATGTCGCACAACTTTAACTACCTTGTTTTGTCGGTAAAGACGGCATGCCGTCTCAAAATGAGTAAAACGACGGTCATCCTGATTTCTGTCCAATAATTTGCCATATTGAAATGTCATCCTAGTAGGCCTACTCTTGTGATCGCTACCAAATAAAACACGTTGTTTGCTCTCTGAGTATGCCACGAATTAACATTTCAATACTGTTGGGCAACTTCGTGAGACGGCCACCACTTATTTTGCCATTGTTAGCGCACTGTGTCATACAATACCACATGATAAAAACGAGTACCGAAGGTAATGATATCACCTGTGTCGACATTTTTGTTTGCTTCGGTTGTCCTTTCTTCCTCCATGGGTATTCTAACGGGTGTTTTTACACGTTTAAGGCAAAGAGGTCGTTCTCGATGAAATGATGTGTGATTTGGACCTTACTATTTCGATGATAACTCGTTACACCTTTAAAAGTAATATCAAACTAAAGTTTCTATCAAAGAAATACAGATTTATGGGCAAAATATCAAGACAGATACAGCAACAGTCATCTGTGAAAATGTCAGTCCCATACGGTGCCCACCTTTTGAGAAAACCGTGAAAAACAGCCACAGTACTTCTTAAGTCTTTTCTATTTTATTTTTGATCTTTTAAAAGATCAAAATGATTTTCGGTCATTGGTTTACAAATTTCTGGATAAATGCAGCATTCCAGGTGTAATTATTTTAACGGTATGTTTCTCATCACCACCATCATACCATGTAAGTTATACGTAAATTTATGAACATTTCTGTTTTGGTTTATTACCAGAGAATGGTACTACCTTTAATGACACTCAATCATGTTGAAAATCACATAATAAATCTGGTCCCAAGACCTCCTCAAGGACAATGCCGTAGCGGTCTATGTTTTGTCAAAATAGTCTGAACTTGGGAGAGTACTTCGAGTTGACACCACCCATGTCAATAAAACACTTATATCATATCTTGTTTAGCAAATTGTATGATCTACACGGTCATCATATTTGCTCTAGGGATTCAAGTTGCGGGTTTGTTTGACAAAATCGAGATAAAAGCTGCTTTTTATGTTACCTTGACAACCAGGAAAATCCAAGCCGACGAATCAAAACAACCACAAAATAACGTCATCACGATCCATTTGTTTCTGCCAAAGAGATTCGAGATCTGTAGAAATCATAGAGGGAAGATTACAATGATTATTTGGAAGAACTTAATTTGTTGATTATGAAATATTGTGAAATAACTACATTGTAAAATTGAGTGGATTGTAAACAGAAGTTCTAAACGATTTTTATGGGGGTTCTATTTCGACCTGCATTCATTGAGCCATATGTAGTATGTAAACGTTTGTTAATGTCATAACATTGTGGTGACGATGTACACTTTACAGTATTTAGACAAAATACTGAAGCTATGGGAACAGACATGATGGAAGAAATGAGCCCACAACGTTCGGCATGGTTAGTCAGAATCTGCCACAGCATCCTGTTATCAATAGATTACCCAGGACAAATAGGATATTGTGATATTACAATCGCCACATCAAGATCATCCCGAGACGAAGAGGCAATATTTCCCATATCAATAACGGTTGTAATCGATATTGTCTCAGTCATAGGTTGGGGTGGGATATTTACTCAACATAGAAAAGGGTTCAGTGTTAAGCAGTCTCCCTCATAAAGATTAAAGAGGATATGCAAATGCAAGGCTAGCTTTTCGGGATATAATTTTAAGACTGACGTCCTACCTGTAGATTGACAACAAGAAGTTGTACTCCGCCTGTTGATACGAGCACTGCTGCAGGAAATACCAAGATGGGGTTCATAGAACTCAGCGCGAACATCAAGCTACCAGCCATCATCAAGATGCTATAGAACACACAAAATCACATCAAAGTAACAACAGGCCACGAAGCAACAAATACCGGTACTTCAAGTTTCCTCGAAAAAATCAGGTGTTCAATCACTATCACGTATAGCGTATTTTAAAAACTGTGTTTCTGGACTATTAATTCCTAACCCCATGAATTGAGAGCAAGGCATGATTTAAACCTATAGTGGCATGATTAAACGTAACCGTATAGGCCTACTATTGACATCAATATCCTCACCTTATTACAATTCTCATGAAAAGAGTTCCCATTCTGTCATACAGAAACCCGAGGGGTAGGCTTGCTCCTGACACGCAGAAGTTTGTAACAGTAAACACCAGTTGCAGTTCGGCATCTTGTTCCTCACACCCCTCCACAGGAGGATCGGAACTGCTCTCAGTCGTATCATTCCAGGTAAGGCTTGTACCAACCGGGCCTAGTGTGCTTCCAATAACGGTGGGGCACTTCTCGGCGAAGTATCCCTCTCGTTTGAAAACGAAGACGAGCGAAGCCCAGCCGAATATCCAGCCTCCGAAGCAGAGACATTCTAACGCTCCGAATACAAGCAGGCAGAGTTTACGAGCTGTTGGGGGGAACATGTTCAGCTCAATTCCTGCGTTTCATAGAAAAGCCAGTTAGGCCTACCTTTTGACACAATGGTGCCAAATACAAAGCAGACTTGAAAAACTACACGTTTATTCTGTCACCTCGCAGGCGACTTTGATTTTTTTTTTTAGGATTGTGCCATATAACAATGATAGCCTGAAGTTGTGATTGAAACGTACCTTTGGACTCCCAACCTTTACAATGATGGTGTCAATTATGTCAATCGAGGTAAATAATCCCCCCCCACAAAAAAAAAAAAACCTCACCAGCGGTTTGTGTCATCAAATAAGACAACTGCGCATGCGCTATATAGATGGCCCTTTTTTATTATTATTATTATTTATTTGACCAACAAGAGCAAATACAAACAAAAAGCGGAAAAACACAAAACATAAACACTTAAATAAATAAATGCAAAACTGACACAAAAATTAACTTAACAGAAATATAAAACAGAGACAGTGTTACAGGGAGCCATAATCAAGTACAAGACAAAATCAGAGACATGAGAGTAAAATGACGAAATGACACAAACAAAAATATGTGGGTCAGGGAAAGCAAAAGTATACTTAAATACTGTTACCCGCAGGTATGCATTCCCACACATATTCTAACAAGGACAAACTATTTTACGATACAAAAAAAATGACAGGTAAACATGATACAGAATGGCTCCCATAAAAAGAGAATATCGTGAACGAGAGTAACATGTGGATTAATTGTCTGGAAAAAACGATAGTTTGAGGTCTCTGAGGAATTGAGAAAGCGAATTGGTTACAGCAGAGTCCTTGATGTGAGAGGGTAAATCGTTCCAAAGTCTGGGGAATCTACGGGATGGAGAGTGAAAGAGGGCTTGGGTTCGGGCAGGAAGGTGACGGAATGTAAGTGAGTCTAGGTGTCTAGGATTTATAATAGTATTATCAGTGATAGATTCACAATTACATATACCATATAAACATTTATAAACGAAAGAGCATGTAAGAAAATCACGTCTGGATGAAAGAGTAAGCCATTGAAGGCGGTCCAACCTATCCTCGTACGACATCTGACTTCGTCTTTGTTTGAGAGCTATACGAGTTACGGTTCGCTGCACACGCTCAACCTGATGTTGTTGGGATAGTGTGTGCGTGCTCCATGAAGGGACGCCGTACTCGAGGATAGGTAAGACAAGGGATTTGTAAAGAAAGAAAATGGCCTGGGTAGAAGCACCACCGGCGACTGTACGGATAAATCCTAAGAGGCGATTGGCACGGGAAACAATGGCATTGATATGAGCATTCCATGTGAGATCAGAGCTGAGAGTGATGCCGAGATATTGGAAAGATGAGGTGGTTGATAAGGGAGTATCATTGAGTTTGTAGATCGGGGGCTGTATGTTTCGGCTTCGAGTGACATGCATGACCTTTGTTTTGGAGGAATTGAAGCTCATTCTATTTTGTATAGACCACTCTGTGAGGCTATTGATGTCAGTCTGCAGGTGATGCTCGTCCACGGCAGATCTGATAACCCGGAAGAGCAGAACATCATCTGCAAACAAGGCACAGCTTGAGGAAACATTGTGTGGAATGTTATTGACAAAGAGGTTGAACAAAGATGGGCCAAGAACACTCCCTTGAGGAACACCAGATGTGACATCCACCCAAGACGAAGCACTACCCTGAAACAAAACACGCTGCTTACGATCCGTCAGGAAGGATCTGACCCAACGCCACACGGCACCCCGGATGTTAAAACCTGTTGAAAGCTTCTCAAGCAGGATGCCGTGTGGCATCTTATCAAAAGCCTTCGACATGTCCAAAAAGACAGCGTCTATGCGGGGAGGTCGCGCTCGGTCAAGGGTGGATGCCCAGCTATGAATAATATTAACTAGTTGGGTAACGCAGCTTCTATGTTTGGTGAAGCCATGCTGGTTGGGACTTAACAGACCAAATGTAGTTACATGATTGGTTATGGCTGAAGCGACAACACGCTCCAGAACTTTACACAATACTGAGGTGAGAGCAATGGGTCGATAGTTGCTCAGAATAGTTTTATCACCTTTCTTGAAGACAGGTGTGATGTAAGCACATCGCCAGGAGTCAGGAATTTCTCCAAGTCGGAGGGAAGAGTTAAATAAAACAGAAAGGGGAACCGAAATTTCACATGCAACCTTGTTCATGATGGAAGGTAGGATACCATCAGGGCCAGGGGACTTATTGACAGGAAGTTTACTGAGAATGGAAGCAATATGACCAATAGAAACAGAGAGTTCGGATAATTCAGGGATGGGTAATGAACAAGGAGGGGCAGTACTGGGAATTGGGCCTTGTGGGGGATTGAATACAGAACAAAAGTAATCATTAAATGCACATGAAATAGTATCAGGTTGGGTAATTTTAACACCATTATGGGAAAATACAGGTGGGGGAGGCGACGCTTTCCTCGTGCGGACAAACGACCAGAATCTGCGCCTATTGTCCTTCGAACAAAACATATCATTCACAAATTTCCAGTAGGCTTTCTTTGTTTGACTTTTGACCTCATTACGTATATTTTTGTACAATAACCAGTCGGTTAATGAACCAGACCTTCGGGCACGATTGAACAGTTTATGTTTCATGGTGATAAGTTTTTTGAGTTCGTGAGTTATCCAAGGAGAAATATGAGTTTTCCGCTTGGAAGACCTCGGGATTGAGTCACGTATGGCAGCATCGAGTAGGTCCATGAAGATAACTGCAGATGAGTTGACGTCCATGGGGTCCATCAATGCTGACCAGGGAACAAGATGGATTAGATTCCGAAGGTGCTCAAAATCCCCACGATGAACTTGTAGGAATGACCGCAGAATGGCCGGTCTTGGTGGAGGTGTGCTAGTACGAAAGATAATTTGCACAGCAAGATGATCAGAGTCTACAGGACTTGGGGTAGTAGTGACGGAGGTAAATTGTTCAGGGCGATTGCAGAATGCCAGGTCAATGATGGAACCAACTGAAAGGTTGTGTGGGTCGGAGGGACGTGTGACTGAAGAAACAAGTTGTTCAAGTAATAAGTCGGAGGTGATTCTGAGGAGGCTAGTTCGATGGGGACTGGTCTGAAGAAGGGGATTGACATCGACATTGAAGTCACCCAAAATGAGGCAACCGTCAAAATCATCAATGTTTGCATTTTGAAGAATCTCATTCAGTTTTGGCCAATACGATGCATTTGAAGATGGAGGGCGGTAGATGGTGCCCACAAGCCAGGATTCCGAACCAAGCTTGATAGATAGCCACACCAATTCAACGTCGTCACGCTCCAGTTCAGCCAGTCTGCACGGTGACAGAGATGCCTTTGCAGCAACAAGAACTCCACCACCACGGCGTCCCTGGCAACGGTCCCGCCGCAGAGTTACATAATCATCGGGGAGTCCAAGAATACTGTCATTGTCTGGAGGTGTCAGCCAGGTCTCGGTGAAGCATAGTATATCAGGTGAAGAATTAGCATATAAATACGACACCAATTCGGGTCCTTTGTTCCGGATACTTCGAGCATTGCAAAGAAGACATGCAATATTTCTGCGATTATTAGGCCGATTGTGAAAATTATGATCATCCAAGTATTCATGATGAGGCCCTGGGTTAAGTTCAATGTCACCACCAGCAATAAGGCAATGAAGAAACAGGTAACAGAAGCCATGAGAGCGGTTAAGATGTTTGAGTTTCTCGCTACCCATGCATGTACCTGTGTTGGGGAATGGCGAACCATATCCAAGATCATCATGCAGAATGAGATCCGTTAACTTTGGATGAAGCCTTGGGTGGATTGTTCCTTGGAAGCAACCAGTGATGTCACATATATCACCTTGGCCTTGTGGCTCAGTTATGGATGATCTCAATCCATAGGTAGATGTGATCCACAGTAAAATCCGGAGAGCTAAGACGAGAGTAGTATTGACAGCCATCATGTGTGTTGTGACCATTATCAGTAGAAATGCGTAGGAAGAAAAGTATACAATATTCCTACTGCCCACCGATAGTCACGAAGTAAAGTAAAACATTCAAGAATTTGTATCTGAGTGATCCCCCACGTACTGTTTCTCAGGTTGCAGTATTATCGCTACGTGTATCATGATCGATAAAATGATCCCTGGGATATAGCAGTATGTGCGTGGTTTCATAGCTTCTGACTGCCAAACGAACAAAGATAATTGACTATTAGGGACACCACCAACATTGGGCTGGATAGCTCAGTTGGTAGGGCGCCTGTACGATATTCAGGAGGTCGCTGGTTCGAATCCCACTCGAGTCAATTTTCCTTTGTTCAAAGAAAATTTAATATATTCATTATTATTATTTGCATTAACACAGGGAAATACACACATACATTCATATCAATACAATGAATGTTCAAATCCCAGGCTAGGTATAAAAACTTAATATTATCATTCTCCTGATGGAAATGTCATCCATTACTGTGAGTGTCGGTGGTTTCTCAAGGGCACCGTAATAAAGTACACATGATTATTCCAGAAAGTTCTGGAAGACGTATCACCGCCCGAGAGCACGTCGTCCGCACACAAAAAGTCTGATAACATTGTATTTAAGTATTTAAGTAGTGTAGACACGTCCTCAGACCTGGGGGGGGGGGGGGGTTGATCGTGTAGCTGGGTCGTACTTCCATGTACGTTTGTGCACAAAATCATTTTTTATATATATAAAAAGTGAAAACCTGGGGGGGTTGCAATCCCCCTAGCCCCCAGCCCGCCGAAGCTGAGCACACAAAAGGATAGCGTAGATGCACTCCATCTCGGCCCACTTGAGCACTTCGGTGTCTGTGACTTTGTCTTGCCACTTTACACGGAGCGTCTCATGTGGAAGGCATTGAGCTATTTGGCATGCCGGTTGTAGACTGTCCACAATTCTCAGGCATTGAGTATACCATAGAGCGGGTTGATCTACTGCTTTGTAGACCTTGGGCTTGGTGACATGGGGCAGCCCTCTTCGCTCCCAGACCTTAATCTTTAGTCTGCCGAAGGCTGTGCTCTCTCTGACTAATCTGTAGGCCACTTCCTCATTGATGTTGAAATAAATTGACAGAGTGCTCCCAAGGTATACAAACTTATCTGTCACTGCTAGAGTGTAGACTCTTGCCATTGATGATAACGTGGGGCTCGATGTTAGGAGCAGCTGGAGCTGGCTGATGTATAATCAGTCTTCCTGATGGTGATTCAGGCCGAAGTCGTCGCACGCATTGATAAAAAGGTCCAGGCTTCTCTACAATGTCAGACTGAGTACTGGCGTTAAGCGCGTAGTCGTCTGCAGAGAGGAAGTCATGGGCACTGTCTTCGTGGGCTTGGGTCTTATAGCCTGCAACCTCCGAATGTTAAAGCGTTTGCCGTCGGTACGGTACCATAAGCTGACACCAATGTTTTCGTCTCGAAAGGGATCGGTCAGACGGATAATATCATGCTGAACAAAGTTTGGGTCGCCATACAGTTTTGTTTTACTCCATTGTTGACTAGGAATGGCTGTGAGTACACGCTATCATCCTGTTCTCTTGCATACATGTAGGCGGGCGGTCATCAGGCGATCATTGATCCCCCGTTGGGGAAGATACCAGCTTACTGACCAGGTAGGACTGGATGGAAAATCCAACACCTGCTTCACGCCGCTCATCTTGTCCACGCCCAAACCTGAGAAGGACGTGTAGCCGGCAGATTGCGCTGTCAGTTGTCCTTCCTCTGCTAGACGAGTCTCGCTGAGAGCAGCGATCTGCACATTGTACCGGGCTAGTTCGCTGTCATTGAGGGCGGCCCGTCTCTCAGGTCGGTCTGTCCTGCATGGCCCATAAGGGTGCGCACATTCCATGCGCCCAAGGTGATTGTTGTCAACTTAGATCATTTTGATTTCTTCGAGCTATTCTAAACGCTGAAGTTGGACCTCTACCAGCCGCGGCATGCTTGCTACGGAAGGGTGAGACAGGCATTTCTTAGGACCCCCTTTCTAGTCCCTAGGCACGAATACATAATCAGGCATAGCCTTTGGGGCCGTCCGTAAAGTACGTACGCACGGGGGGGGGGGGGGGGGGGGGGGTAGTTGTTACCGATGCGTACGCCATGCGTTACAGGGGCAGGAGGTGTTCAGGCCAATGCGTACCGTAGGCGAACGAAAAATTCGCATAATCATACCGCCTGAAAAGATAGAAGATTATTGTTTCCTTTTTTTTTTAATTATTCAACATAATAAGAAATAGTAAAATACATCTGTAAATGTGTACAAAACCTGTTACACTTTAGTCATTCATTTCAAAATTTGAAAGAGACGTCCCAATAACGGTACCGGCCCGGATTACTGTGACATTTTAATGATGCTATAGCATGGGACCACGAGAAGTGAAAAACCTAATGTGGAATGCGTATGCGTACAGGGGGAGGGGGGACCACTGCGTACGCCATGCGTACAGAGGGGGAGGGGGGTCAAAAAGGTTGGCATTTGGTGCGTACGTACTTTATGGACGGCCCCTTAGCTTAAAGATAGTTATACTTTGGTAGCATACTGAAACAGACATCTTCACAGATTTACCTATAACTTACAAGGTATAAGGATGGTGATGGTAAAAACTTATTTTTCTGTCTGAAATGATAATTATTTTTGATCTTTTTAAAGATCAAAAATAAAAGAGAAAAGACTTCAGAAATACTGCGACCGTTTTTCACCGTTTTCTCAAAAAGTGGACACAGTATGGGGCTGATATTTTGTTGTCTGTTAAGGTATTTTCCCTGATATTGTTGCCCGTAAATCTGTATTTCTTTGAAAAAAAAACAAAGTATGATATTACCTTTAAAGGCACAGTACATGATTGATAAAGGTTTAGTCACTAGTGAGACCATATGGAGGTAGAAGTAGGGTCTATTTCTGCCTCCATAGTGAGTGAGACCATGTGGAGGTAGAAGTAGGGTCTATTTCTGCCTCCATAGTGAGTGAGACCATATGGAGGTAGAAGTAGGGTCTATTTCTGCCTCCATAGTGAGTCAGACCATATGGAGGTAGAAGAAGGGTCTATTTCTGCCTCCATAGTGAGTGAGACCATGTGGAGGTAGAAGTAGGGTCTATTTCTGCATCCATAGTGAGTGAGACCATATGGAGGTAGAAGTAGGGTCTATTTCTGCATCCATAGTGAGTGAGACCATATGGAGGTAGAAGTAGGGTCTATTTCTGCCTCCATAGTGAGTGAGACCATGTGGAGGTAGAAGTAGGGTCTATTTCTGCCTCCATAGTGAGTGAGACCATATGGAGGTAGAAGTAGGGTCTATTTCTGCCTCCATAGTGAGTGAGACCATATGGAGGTAGAAGTAGGGTCTATTTCTGCCTCCATAGTGAGTGAGACCATATGGAGGTAGAAGTAGGGTCTATTTCTGCCTCCATAGTGAGTCAGACCATATGGAGGTAGAAGTAGGGTCTATTTCTGCCTCCATAGTGAGTCAGACCATATGGAGGTAGAAGTAGGGTCTATTTCTGCCTCCATAGTGAGTGAGACCATGTGGAGGTAGAAGTAGGGTCTATTTCTGCCTCCATAGTGAGTGAGACCATGTGGAGGTAGAAGTAGGGTCTATTTCTGCCTCCATAGTGAGTGAGACCATGTGGAGGTAGAAGTAGGGTCTATTTCTGCCTCCATAGTGAGTGAGACCATGTGGAGGTAGAAGTAGGGTCTATTTCTGCCTCCATAGTGAGTGAGACCATATGGAGGTAGAAGTAGGGTCTATTTCTGCCTCCATAGTGAGTGAGACCATGTGGAGGTCGAAGTAGGGTCTATTTCTGCCTCCATAGTGAGTGAGACCATGTGGAGGTAGAAGTAGGGTCTATTTCTGCCTCCATAGTGAGTGAGACCATATGGAGGTAGAAGTAGGGTCTATTTCTGCCTCCATAGTGAGTGAGACCATGTGGAGGTAGAAGTAGGGTCTATTTCTGCCTCCATAGTGAGTGAGACCATATGGAGGTAGAAGTAGGGTCTATTTCTGCCTCCATAGTGAGTGAGACCATATGGAGGTAGAAGTAGGGTCTATTTCTGCCTCCATAGTGAGTCAGACCATATGGAGGTAGAAGTAGGGTCTATTTCTGCCTCCATAGTGAGTGAGACCATGTGGAGGTAGAAGTAGGGTCTATTTCTGCCTCCATAGTGAGTGAGACCATGTGGAGGTAGAAGTAGGGTCTATTTCTGCCTCCATAGTGAGTGAGACCATGTGGAGGTAGAAGTAGGGTCTATTTCTGCCTCCATAGTGAGTGAGACCATGTGGAGGTAGAAGTAGGGTCTATTTCTGCCTCCATAGTGAGTGAGACCATGTGGAGGTAGAAGTAGGGTCTATTTCTGCCTCCATAGTGAGTGAGACCATGTGGAGGTAGAAGTAGGGTCTATTTCTGCCTCCATAGTGAGTGAGACCATGTGGAGGTAGAAGTAGGGTCTATTTCTGCCTCCATAGTGAGTGAGACCATATGGAGGTAGAAGTAGGGTCTATTTCTGCCTCCATAGTGAGTGAGACCATGTGGAGGTCGAAGTAGGGTCTATTTCTGCCTCCATAGTGAGTGAGACCATGTGGAGGTAGAAGTAGGGTCTATTTCTGCCTCCATAGTGAGTGAGACCATATGGAGGTAGAAGTAGGGTCTATTTCTGCCTCCATAGTGAGTGAGACCATGTGGAGGTAGAAGTAGGGTCTATTTCTGCCTCCATAGTGAGTGAGACCATATGGAGGTAGAAGTAGGGTCTATTTCTGCCTCCATAGTGAGTGAGACCATATGGAGGTAGAAGTAGGGTCTATTTCTGCCTCCATAGTGAGTCAGACCATATGGAGGTAGAAGTAGGGTCTATTTCTGCCTCCATAGTGAGTGAGACCATGTGGAGGTAGAAGTAGGGTCTATTTCTGCCTCCATAGTGAGTGAGACCATATGGAGGTAGAAGTAGGGTCTATTTCTGCCTCCATAGTGAGTCAGACCATATGGAGGTAGAAGTAGGGTCTATTTCTGCCTCCATAGTGAGTGAGACCATGTGGAGGTAGAAGTAGGGTCTATTTCTGCCTCCATAGTGAGTCAGACCATATGGAGGTAGAAGTAGGGTCTATTTCTGCCTCCATAGTGAGTCAGACCATATGGAGGTAGAAGTAGGGTCTATTTCTGCCTCCATAGTGAGTCAGACCATATGGAGGTAGAAGTAGGGTCTATTTCTGCCTCCATAGTGAGTGAGACCAGTGGAGGTAGAAGTAGGGTCTATTTCTGCCTCCATAGTGAGTGAGACCATGTGGAGGTAGAAGTAGGGTCTATTTCTGCCTCCATAGTGAGTGAGACCATGTGGAGGTAGAAGTAGGGTCTATTTCTGCCTCCATAGTGAATGAGACCATATGGAGGTAGAAGTAGGGTCTATTTCTGCCTCCATAGTGAGTGAGACCATGTGGAGGTAGAAGTAGGGTCTATTTCTGCCTCCATAGTGAGTCAGACCATATGGAGGTAGAAGTAGGGTCTATTTCTGCCTCCATAGTGAGTGAGACCATATGGAGGTAGAAGTAGGGTCTATTTCTGCCTCCATAGTGAGTGAGACCAGTGGAGGTAGAAGTAGGGTCTATTTCTGCCTCCATAGTGAGTGAGACCATGTGGAGGTAGAAGTAGGGTCTATTTCTGCCTCCATAGTGAGTGAGACCATATGGAGGTAGAAGTAGGGTCTATTTCTGCCTCCATAGTGAGTGAGACCATATGGAGGTAGAAGTAGGGTCTATTTCTGCCTCCATAGTGAGTCAGACCATATGGAGGCAGAAGTAGGGTCTATTTCTGCCTCCATAGTGAGTGAGACCATGTGGAGGTAGAAGTAGGGTCTATTTCTGCCTCCATAGTGAGTGAGACCATGTGGAGGTAGAAGTAGGGTCTATTTCTGCATCCATAGTGAGTGAGACCATGTGGAGGTAGAAGTAGGGTCTATTTCTGCCTCCATAGTGAGTGAGACCATATATATAAGAGAAACACGGACGCGCTAGCCTAGACCATTGCGGTCAGGGTCCGCTGCAAGCCATGCATGTCCCACTGGATCAGAGCATGGAGGTAGTGGGATCGGGAATCGAACTAGATTGCGGGAAGTCTTGGCAATGGTACCAACACAGAGTTTATCCCGCTGTAAAATCACTGGAGCATATTCATTTATCTCAATGACAACGCAAATCCGTTGGAACGAGCCAATCAATTTGTTATTCCTCACCGTTTCGGACATTTCATTTCTCAAGGTGCATGTAATATCATTCATACTTTTGTTTTTGTCAAAGAAATACAGATTCATTGGCAAAAATATCAAGAGAGATACAGTGACAGTCATCTGTGAAAAAGTCAGTCCCATACGAAGTTGAGCCCACTTTTTGAGAAAACAGTGAAAAACAGCCACAATATTAGTACGGTCTTTTCTCTTTTATTTTTGATCTTTAAAAAGATCAAAAAGATTTTCGGTCGTTGTTTGACTAATTTCTGGTATACACCATTTCAAGCGGAAACATGTAACGGTAGGTTTCTACCACCACCATCTTCATAGCCTATACGTTAATCTGTGAACATTTCTGTTTTGGTTTCTTACCAACGTATGATACTACCTTTAGGCGATTAGTTCATCAAATTTTGTTCATTCAAGACAAATACGTAAGTCGCATATCTTGGTCACAAATCTTGAGGATTCTTTCCGTATTCACGATCACTGATTATCGCATTGGCGGAAAAGCTAAGTCTGAAAAATTAAAACCTCCAAAACACAAACCTACGACGGCTCATTAGTGCCACTTAAAGTATGTTAAAGAAAAAATGTATTTTAAGTGTGGCACTAATGGGCTTTCGTACAAACCGGCAAAACCCGAAGAACAAGCCAAAACTAAGAATAAAACAAATAAACCAAAAGAGATACAAGTGATAAACCGCTTCAAACTGTTCACCAGCCAAAATATTACCTGAAATTTATAAAATGATTAAAGTTAGGAGGGCCCGATGCGTTTCGATCTTTCTCGAAGGCTAAATCATTTAACCTTTGATGAGAAAGATATCTCGGCTGCCGATCCATATCCGAAACGCCCATGCCCTCGATCCTAATTACTTCAAGCAGAACCAAAAGAGAGATTTATCAATCTTGCTGATCTTTGACTTCTGTAAAAACATAAACACGCTACAAACGAACAAACAAAACAAAAAACAACTACTCGGGTGTTGGTTTTGATATTTTTTTACTGAATGCTGTTGTGTGTTGGGGCAAAATAATTGATTGTCTTGGAGGACTTTACCAATAGAGGGCGCTTTCCTGTACAAACAAAAAATTCCATCAACCGCGGTCGTTCAGTAAACCTTTGCATAGAAACAGGTTGATGTGTGACGAATTCCGTCCTGAATGTGTTCCAAAAAACTGTGAATTGTGACTGTGTGTAGTTCATTCAGTATCTTAGGGTGTACAACATTCTCCTTTATATTTATCGGCTCAATAACCAAGAATCACATCGACAAAAACGGTAGAATTACGACGAGCAAGTGATGTAGCACTAGCACACGTACATTATACGGTAGGCCTACTTTCACTGTTTTCAGCATCGAGCCTGTTGCCGAGTGTTGGTGTTGAGATCGACCAAGCGGCCTTCTCATTCTCAAATAATGTGAATGGGCAGGTAGCTTTTACTCTTGAGGAAGCAGGGCTTCATTGATCTACCGAAAATGCCAACCATTCAAGACGTAGATGCAGAGGTAGGCCTATGTTGAAAAACTACAGTGTGACATTCGGTTCATTGTTTGTCATAAACATTAAAAATGACTCTAACGTAATTAGGCCTTACGTTATCGTCCAGTCATGTGTTTTCACTCCCCAAATCCGACTCCCGTTTACCATGAGACTCTGCGATCAGTATCCCTGAAGTGATTACTGCACTCACCGCTATCTCCGACATTCAGGATATTGAGAATAAAGTTTCCAGTCGTATAGTTAAAATACTCAAAAGTTAAAATACTATTACTAGGCCTAGGCCTATAATTTTGGGTGTATATTACCATGGAGGTACCTCCATGATATAACTAATGCATAAATTTTTAATGCTAATGTTCAAACGTTTATAAAAGACACAATCTATGGTCAAATATTCCAAACTAAACTGTCGTCTGCTCAAGCAACTTTTATCCTTCCGATGTCAGACGGCAGGTCATGTGACCCTGTTGCGATCTGGGTTTTTATGCCATGCCAATGAGACAAAAGTGTTAAAGTCTTTCTCAAATCGGAGTGACAGTGTTTTGTTTTTTTCCTTTTAACTCTCCTCTCATAATGACGCCAAATATTAATTATTATAAAAAATGCTGTGAAAATATTTCGCATCAAGATGAAAAATTAGATTTAATTCTATTTATTTATTTTTTAATGTAAGAACATAAGACAAATACAATGAATTGCCAAATATGTTATGCATGATATTGTTGAAAAATTATCTATAATTCACAATCTTGGAATCACGACTGTTTTAGAACCTTTTTAAAACAGACTCAATTGACCCAGTAAGAAGAATCGAGTCAGGACAATATTCCAGCCGTTTTCGAGTGACTTTGTGCGGCATAGCTGTACTCCGATTTCAATGAACTTTGCCGCTCAGCCAAGGGGGGGAAAACACATGATGTCGCGTTTACATAGCGAAATCGGTGTCGCTGTAAATGACGGACAATATTTGAATACGGTAGCCGGGGCTGTATACTCCCCACCCCAGGGAGTTGAGATGGTTTTAGGAATGTAAATTATGGCCCGATGACCAGGGATAATAATAAAAAGTTGAAATGCGCAGTAGAGTATATTCATATAGTAGCTGCGCAATATAAATGTCCTATAATTATTATTATTATTATTTTGCACAATGTAAGCACACTCCAGTGCATTGTGCTACGCGTGCTTGTTTTCACTCCAGCCAAATTGTCAAGCATTGTTCAGTGACCAAAAAAAAGCCAGGATGTACGATCAAGAGAATATTGAACAAGGCGAACATTTTGTCTCCCATGTCTGTGTACAATATAAAATCAATATGGTTCTTTAATTCACGATAACAAACAATAACGGACAATATCTGTTCATCTGCCATGTTTGTTATAGCGATGTTCCAGTGTAGTGCTTACATGTATGTCAGACATACAGTGCAATCTTTCCTCAAATAATTTATCAGTTTTTCTGTGGCTCATTTTTGTCACCAGGAATCATTTTATTCAGACGACACTTTTTCTGACAATTCTGAAGAGGAACTAAGAGTAGAATCCAGGGCGTCTTGTGCTACCCCGCAGTCGGTGCGCCCGAAGAGCGCCACCAGGGGTACACCAAGGAAAGCAGGCTCTAGGAAACCACGTAAGTTCCTATCCATGGATTGATCATTAACCACAACCCTCCTGCATACCGTTACCACAGTTTACTAGACATGGTTTTTCCGAATTAATTGTTGTATCCTGAATACCACAATACACCACAGTGTGGTTTGCAGTTGTAATGTAATCTCTTGTAATATTTGGGGCTGCTCCTTAATTGTGAAGTCGAGGTTTACACCAATTGAGCCGAAGAAAGAGACAATAAACATCGGAATAATTTACGTGCACATCACTTTGTGATTTTATGTCAAGCTGCATGTAGACTCAGCAGCAGTCCTGTCTTTTTTAACAGCACAACAGCAAGGCACGCAATAACGCTTACTCAACTGTGTGGACTCTATTTGGCAGACCTAAATCAACAACAATTATGATATCACAGATGCCCAGCCAATCAGATCACATGGACAGTTTTTTGTCTTCCTTGAAAAGCCACACATACCGGTAGGCCTATGTGCTCATTGCTGTATAGCACAATACATGTAGGTGCATCGTGAGAGCTCCACGTCCCAGTAAGAGACATTTCCGAGCGAAGATTGGCCTGATCAGCCATCTCCGCATTAACCCCCCCCCCCCCAGTGAGATGAAGTCATGCTCATCTTTGGCTGCAAAGGATGAACAACAACATATACATCTTCCATGAAAATTGATGTACCAATAGTTATACTTTTAATACTTTCCTTGTTGCAGCGTCTCCATACCAGCAGAGACCATCATCAGCAAAGCAAAGAAGCAATAATACAACAGCATCATCCAGTGGCCCTCTGAAATCATCCAGAGAGCTGTGGTTGCAAAGTCTACGTCTTGGAACTGGAAGTAAGTTGTTTCATAATCCCATAAAACTAGAAAATACAAATACATTGCATGTATTATTATATTAAGTCAATAATTTGGGAGGCTAATCATCCTTACTGGCAGCTGGGGTGCTGAATTGCGAAGGATGCGGCTACAATGTGATCGTGTTGGCAGCGGTGGCGTACCATGGCTGCCAGCACACTTCAACCCACGATCTTGGAGCACTGCCTAAGATCGAAAGTGTTTGATTTATGGAGGGAGGAAAACCGGAGAACCCAGAGAAAAACCCTCGCAGCATAGGAGAGAACCAATGCACAACTCTACTCACATATGACCCAAGCCGGGATCGAACCCGGGCCACATTGGTGAGAGACAAGTGCCTAATGCACTTGCGACCTATACCTCCCACATGGGCGTGGATGTCACAAGATTGGTGTTAGACTTACAATTCAGGATCTAAGATGTCTTGAAGACTGGAACACAACAATTGGAAAGTAATTAACTTGTAATTCTTTCAGAGCACCATGTTTTCCCATAATAGTTACTCACAGGATGCACCCAAACCCTTGTTACCTTTCTATCCTTCGTGATAATGGTATATGGCCTTCCAGACTTAACAGGTAGTGGTCGAAGCAGCAACTACGCCGGCAAAGCATCGTCACCCAACCCAGGTCTGAATAGCTGCAGTGATTACCTACGGGAGACTGTGCTAGGCATGACGTCCAAACGACATCAACGGGGAAGCACTGTAGATGGTGAGTTGATGATGGCCTTGCTGCTCTTGCTGATGGTAGCAGCTTCTGAACATGTACCTTGAAGCCTTTGATCTCAGCTTTATAGGCTTCTGCTCAGACGTCATCTCAGTCATCTACAACAGGGCTTCTGACAGTGCGCTCGGCGAATAGCGCTGCGCACTTGCGCTAAAAATAGCACCGAACCTCAGACAAACATTGCAACGTGGCCATGCAAACGTGTGGTGTGTGGAAGTATGTGTGCGCGTCGCGTGTGGTGTGACGTCATTAGTGCGGAACGCTATTGAAGAAAAAAAAAATCCCCAACTTTTTTCGAATTTTATTGTACCTCTTCGTTACATAACTGTACTTCTTTTAGCAAAAAAAGTTTTAAAAAGTATAAAAAAAATTCACACTCTGAGCTTTTCAAGAACCCCAAATCCAGGAGCTCTTAGGGACTATAATCCATTTTAGTCAATTTTCTTTGTTCACTTTTCAATGATTCAAATTATTTCAGTCAGTTTCCTCTGTGGTTATTTGATGATCCAATCATATTGAATGAAATGTATTTCAAGTTGATCAAAGAAAATTGACTGGAGCGGGATTCGAATCTGTGACCTCTGACACTGTACAGGCAGTTTGCCAACTGAGTTATCCAGCCATTTGTTGGTGGTGTCCCAGATTGTGAATTATCTTTGCTTGCCTGTGAATTAGATACAGTAAAATACAATCAAATTTGTTACTATGCAATCTATCATGATGGGGCAAGATTACCTCACAAATACTATGTGAAATCATAACTTAACCAGTTCTGCCCTGATAAAATTTAAACATTTGCTATTGTGCTATTTTGATATTAATTTTTGTTTTGCTGTTTGTGAATTTCCTTCATCTAGAATCCCTTAACAGGAGTTCAAAGGGCATTCCCAACTACAAACCCCAAGAGGACATGTATGATGACATCTTGGAGCTGAAAAAGGTTAGTGATGTACATGTACTGTCATCACACACACGACTCATTAAACATTAAACTGCTGTATTGCGGGGTTTATATTGTGTGAAACCCACAAAACCAGTTGCATAAACAACTAGAGATTCTGATAGTTCCCTTCAAACGTCATTGCTGCTGGTTGTTGTTAAACAAGTTCAGTGGTTTCTAATTGTTTCTAATTGCAGCAAAATAACATCTTGAAGACGGAGAGTGAACGCATCAAGGCTCGTAATCGACGTCTTGAAGATGAACATCTCAAGAAGGAGAAGACTATTGAGCAGCTTCTCGATCCCACAAAGGTATTCACTTAGGGCTAAGATATGTGCTAAGAAAACTATTGGTCAAAGTTTTATGTAAAAAGTGTATTGCATGCAACTGAACTAGTTCTTGACTGAGGTTTGCTTTGCATAACAATTTGCTATGCAGCTTTTGTTCTAGGTACCTTCTTGTTAAAGGTACTATCCTACTTTGGTAGCATACCGAAACAGAAATCTTCACAGATTTACCTCAGATAACTTATTGGACCTATACCATAAATGCCTGAAATGTTGTTTTTATTCAGAAAAGAGTAAAACCAATTGACCAAAAACAATGTTGATCTTCGGATGATCAAAAATCTTGTGAAAAGATTTAGAAATAATTTGGCCGTTTTTCACTGTTTTCTCAAAAAGTGGGCACCGTACGCAACTGGAAATTTCACAGATGACTGTAACTGTATCTTTCTTGATATTTTTGCCCATGAATCTGCATTTTCTTGACAAAATCTAAAGTATGATATAACTTTTAAGAGGATGATTGAATTGAATCCATTCCAAACTGCATGATACATGTTGATACCTTTTGACATCCGATGCAATATAAAATGTGATATGTAAGGACGTGTCCTAATTCTCTAGCTGCGACCGCAAATAACACACATGTGTATGGGAATGGCTGCAGTCATTGGCTAGTGGCTGCCATAGGTACATGCTTAATTTGCAGAGAATTGGGACACTTTATATTTTCAACTTTGAGTATTCCATACAGTCTTCTCTTTCTGAAGAAATTTAGTTTAACAAGATTAATTAACAAGAAGTATTTATAAATGTAACTCATGGTTCACATTCAAAAGTAACAGGAACCAAATTTCATATTAATTTAACTCCTTTTTGGAAAAAAATCTTGACTTCACACAATTCAGGATTTAATGAGCAATTATTAATAAGAAGTATTTACTTGCAGGGTGATGTAAGAATGACGCTAACCAGCAAGCAGCCGGATACAGCTGTAAGTATTTCAATTCACATAATAACATCAAATTGTTCCCTTAAACATACTGTCCTAAAATGAACACATATCTGGTCCCTGGTGGAGACCGAGCACAATAGGTTGAATATGTCTCCACAGGGAAATTCTAAAGGTGTAGGCCTATTGGTCTCCACAAGGTTTTCACGAAACAGATATTTAAAATTAACTTAAAACGGAGGAATTTCCAAGGTAAATCATCCATTTCAAAGGGAAGTATTTTGTATAAGAGACGTTCGCTAGAAATTTCAACACAGGAAAGTGATTCTGGTTCAAAGGGAAGTGATTTCAATTCTGCTCTTTGGAGAGTGTTCATTTAGTACACGTATGGGCAGGGGTGTGTTCAACAATGTAAAATCATAAATGTTACACTTTTAGCTGTGATGCTTTTCTTACCAGAACTGGTTATTTTTGGTTGAGTATTGTTGAATGAATGATGATATAAATTGCTTTGAGGTTTTGCATGAACGTAAGGTGCTGTATAAATACTTATTATTATTACCGGTATTATTATTATATCCCTTTCATTGCTCTGGGACAGTTAATGTGTTATGGCTTCTGACTTGTTCCCTCTCAACAGAAAATGAACAGCTTGAAACAGAAAGTGGTTAAACTGGAGATGGTGCTGAAAGACCGAGAAACAGAGCTAAGGTAAGGTCAAAGGTTACTATGTCAGAGGTCAAGCATAAACCATTTCAACAAATAAGCAAATTAGACAAATTCAAGGAATATCATCATCTAATAACCACGGGATAATAAAGGAAAGTGAATGGATTATATTTAAGTCATTGATAAGTGAATAAAGAAAAATTTACTGGAGCGGGATTCGAACCAGCGACTGGTAGAATACCGTACTTACACTCTGACCAACTATTAAAGCTATGCAGCCCTATGTTGGTGGTCTCCCTAATAGTCAATTATCTTTGTTCGTTTGGCAGTCAGAAGCTATGAAACCATGCACATATTGCTATATCCCAAGGATCATTTAAGATACGTGCCACATTAGCAATGCTGCAACCTGAGAAACATTGATTTGTGTTTGCTGTGGAAGATTTTTGATATTCAATTTGAAATTAATCTTTGACATTTTGATATTTGACCATGAAGATAATTTTTGTCTGTGTGTGTCTGTTTCCATAGTAACTTGAAGAGTGATTTGAAAACGACGAAGATCGACGAAATGCGAGTGGGCATGGAAGCATTCTATCAAGAGGTAAAAACAAAGTAATTCATTAGTCATAAAATTAAAATGTATCTTAATTTCTTTGATGACAATGATCTACTCAGCCAGTTTATATCATTCCAAAATTCGAAAAGGTAGCAATTTCATTTGATTTGAGGCTATGCTTTTAATAGGAATTACATAAAGTAATTGATTTTGTGGTAACACCATGAGACATAAATTATACAAATTTTAATTTTATTTGCTAACCTGACATAATGATGTAATTAGTATTATGCTTGAAATGAAACACTTGTTGAAACGCATCAGTTCGGTTTTATTATTCAATAGCGCCAAGAGGTAGTTTCACAAATATGTAGTTCGCAAAAGAGTTATACATGGTGTCACCGCAAACAGTCCCTGATATGCAAGCTAACCAGGAATAGTCTGAAATCTCATCTTTAATCTAGCTGGTTGAGTACTAGGTCATTACAATTTAACATACTAAAGAAATCTTTTACATGCTGTAGGGTTCAATAAATCTGTTTCCAATGTGGTTTTTTCCTAGCTTTGGCATTGCCTTACCATATTTTTCTCTGTAGAAAAATCACAAGCCATAGACTCAATGGACCGTTCTGGCTTTGCTCTTAAGCCCCGCCCACGTGTGTGTTTTACATACAGCTGTGACCGAGTTTGATTGAGGCTTGGTCACCTGATTAAAAGGCGTCATCCAATTGGTCAATGCGCACAGTTTGATTGACAGGCCGGAAGGGTCCATTGGGTAAATTGTGATCACGTTCTCTGTAATTTTCTCACACAGGTTCAAAGGCTGAGGTATCTACAATCACAAGGCATGAAGGAGAATGGAAGGTAAGTAGCTGCAAAGCCAACAAACGATATATAGTTGGATCAATCAAAGATGATCTCAGTGGTGGATCTTCAGGGGGATTTTGGCGGTTGCAACCCCCCACCTTTCAGACTTTTGACATCCTTTTTAAGCCCTTTTCAAGCATCCGAATGCCTGACAGAATACTATGGTGCTATAAAACTTCCACGCATATGGCTTTCGCTTTAAGGTCACAGTTCTAGCTGAAGAGTGGTGAGCTCGAACAATACGGCGACCCGCATGGAAAACCGAGCAGACGACGTGGGACTCTTTCATATATGAATTTTATGACGTTTTGGATGATCATAAGGGTTGAAATTTGGCAGATTTCCTTTTTAAGTTGTTCTTAATATATGCTGCTACTTCATACAGTGCCCCATCTAACTTTGTGCTGTGCTATATCTTTCACCAGGTCTCCCACTAGGCCCAGTACAGCAGACAAAGACTCCAACTCTGCAGCCAAACTCAAGGCACTGAACGCCACCATTCTACGACTGACAGAGAGCAACCAGAGGCTACAGAGTGAGAATAAACTACTCAAGCAGGACCTAGAGAGGGCGCTCGACGAGGCTATGTCTGACATGGGTGACACGCCCAGAGCTAAGAAGAGACGAGAGAGAAAGAGAGGTTAGTCCAAATCAGAATTCATGGAAGAGATTGAGAATCCTAATATAGTTCATAACCTTCATCGCAAACCTCCCATCTAAACCAATCACCTACTTCCAACCAATAGAAAAAAGACAGTAGTTATATTAATTAACTGTGTTATATACACAAATCTGACGCACGATTCATGTAATACTGGGCCTGCGATGAGGGAACGTACACCCACTGTATAAGTGCGGTGGAAGGTATATCGTGCCATCAAATCAGTGTGTAGCGCATATTACAATCAATGATGACTCATATTACTATTATCCCTGGTCATTGGGCTCCATTTACATTTCTGAAACATCTCAACTCCTTGGGGGAGTATACAGCCCTGGCTACCGTAAGGTGCACACAGGCTAATCAAGCACACATAGCCATGCCAACCCTCATAGGTACCTGTTTACTCTTGGGTGAAGAGGAGCAATCTGTGACAAAGCGTCTTGCCCCAGGATGCATGCACCACTAGACCATGGCTGGATTTGAACCCACAATCCATAGATTGACCACAAGATCTTGAGTATGACAACGCCAGACCACTGGGGCACATCACCCCAGTCAGTATAACTGACTATCATCCCTCATGGACATAGGCCATCAATAAGTTTCCCCCAGTCAGGTCTGTCCTGTGCCATTATCTCAAGCTCCCTCCATGTGAAGCCCATCCTCTTCATTCCAGCCTCTAGGTTAAGGTTCATTCTTGTACCACTTTGAATAACTTATGACAAAGACAACGGAGATGGCTAGTCTGAGTATCATCCGTTCTACTCCATACAAACTGCACTACGTACAAACGTCTGATGCATGCGTGCATACAAATTTTATGCATCGCGGCACATCAGCCAATCAGATCTGTTTTGAGAACCTCTCTGTCTGGATCGAGACCGAAGATGTTTATCATGTTTATTGGTCAATTTTGCGCATCCCAAATTGGTCAACAGCTATCTACGTGATAGACGCACGCGACATATGGCACAATAGTAGATGCCCCTTGATTGGTCAAAATCTTGAGGTCGGTGCTGGGTTGGCTTGCATTTCAGGAAATCTGCATGCATATGATCAGAGTTGTTTGATTTAAATCACTCCATAATTTAATGAAAATGTTAAAAATCGCTCATAAAAATCAATCATGATTTTTTTCATTATTTCATGATTTTTTTTTTTACGAAAATCAGAATATCTTACTGAAAGAACACTTGCATTAACTTTTGGCTTAGTTTTTATGTTAGATGCCTAGTCGCTGTATGGTTAGTGCATCTATCACATAGACTAGGAGATGGCTGGGCCGTGCACTACGAAAACCAAACCATAATGTCACTACAGTCCCACTCGCATGGAATCCACCCCCCACAAAGAAAGAGTTACAAAAAGATGACCCAGAAATCCATGGGGACAGGACCTAGCTAGAGACATCACACTGAGCAACTGAAATTTTTGAACCGTGAGACATGATTTGCATTTTAAGCCTTGCTCATTTCACCCCATTGTATGCAGAATATGAAGACATGAACAGGAAGGAGCTACTTACTGCTGTACTGGACTTGGAAGATGTAAGTCAGAGAGATTTTTTGTTTATCATAAAAATCTTCCTTTTTCCTTTGTATATTTGTCATCTTGTTGTTGATACAAAATGGAATGGACTGGTTCCTTTGTGCCATTCTTATCCATCATGAACAGTGCATTTGTGCAAGACGTCTGTTATGTAACTTTGTAAAAGCTTGCTGTGAATCATGTGATATAGCAACAGAGTCTTTAATCTGGAAAATTCAAATTGGGGTGTTTATATGCAATGAAATAATAATATAATGATAATAATTTAGGCATCTATGTAGTGCTCTTACACACGAGAGTGGTATCACAACACTTTACACTATTATTATCCCTGGTCATCGGGCCCATTTACATTCCTGAAAGAATCTCAGCCATGTCAGCTCCCTGGCGAGCATACAGCCCCCCGGCTGCCTGCAACGCATGCAGGGCTAATCAAACCACAAAGCCATCCCTTCCCTCACAGGTACCCATTTACACCTGGGTGAAGAGGAGCAATATGTGACAAAGCATCTTGCCCAAGGATGCAAGCACCACTTTCCCATGGCTGGGTTCGAACTCACAATCTGTAGATTGACCACAAGATCTTGAGTATGACACGCCAGACCACTTGGCCACAATACCCCAATAAGCCTGTGTACCAGATACTACTCAGATTTAACTCTCAAATGGCTTTAGTCTGTCCATCTCAAATAATTGTCCATTCATCCTCATTGACTGACAACCCTGAACAATTTTCCATTCCACTAACAGAAAGTCACCAAACTTGTCGGGAAGACGTCTTCCATGTCCAATCGGCAGAAGGACTTGCCGGAAAAGATTGAGCTGAACGGAAGTCTGGCCGAGCGACTGGACCAACTGGACAAACGAGAGACGGAGCTACTGAATGAGAAGACCAAGTTGGATAAAGACTGCAAGAGGCTGAAGGAGGATAAGTCCAAGCTCAGGCAGAGAGTGGATGAACTGGAGTAAGCTGACATTCCTGTCCAAACTTTTACCTTACAATCTTGGATTCTGCTCCAGGCAAAGTTCTTGCCAACATTATTTCATCTTTTGCCTTTTGTCTTTTTTAGGTAAAGTTTTGGTTGTTAGCAACAAAAAAATTTTTGAACCAAGACTTGAATGGGAAGGAACTCTGTAGATTGCTGTACCATCTGAATATCTAGCCCTAACGAAGGGAGGCATCCCTATTGTAAAATGCTCAAGGTGCAGGCTTGCAACTTTTCCGCGGATCAGCTGATTTCCTCTTTTTTTCACTTCACTCTTATGCTATTAAAAAATACAAAACCCTTTTCAAAGTATGGTAAAGATTGGAATTTCCTTATTTTTGTTAAGTCCAAGTTGCATGCCTGAAGGTGTGAGTCCCGAATAGTCAATTATCTTTGTTCGTTTGTTCATTTATTGCAATAAGGAATATTGCTTGTATAATGAATCAAAAATGACCAAAATTTATGAAAATGTCAAGAAAATGATTAGATATAAATCTGATTAATTTGGAGACATTTTGGGTGACCATGGTAAGTTGATGGTCTTAACCATTTTAGGTCAGGGGCCAATTTCATAGAGCTGCTTTAGCATTCAAATTTGCTTAAGTACCATAGACCTTAGAAAATAAAATCAGAATGCCAGCCTAAAACTCCCTGTGAATGTTATACTCAGCAAACATTGGCCGAACACAAGTCAAAAACAGTAAACATAACATGAATATTCAGTTGGTAATCCTGTTCGATCAAGGAAGACTTTTCATGCTTAGCAAAATTTGTGCTTAAGCAGCTCTTTGAAATTGGCCCCATAGGGATTGCACCATGATATCCCATCTATTAGCAGATGTCTAGCATTATAACCACTTCATATTGATTCTAACATCTAGGGAGGAGTTGCAGAGCCTGAAGAAAGCGCACGCTGATGTCAAACAGAGGGACAAGGGTAGCCGCCGCTCCATGCAGCGACATGCAAGCTCAGAGTCGCTGCATCGCAGTAGCAGCATCAGCAGTTCCCGGTCCTTGAAGCGTCGTCAGCAGCAAGAGGAAGAGGAATGGCTGAGGGAGAGGGACCGTAAGGTGGAGGAATTCCGCAAGAACCGATCAGCAAAGAATATTCAGAGGAACTGGAAAGCTCATCAGAAGAGGGTAGGTACTATCACTGTGACTGGAGTTTGCAGGTTCGAATCCCACTCTGGTTAATTTGTTTTGTTCATGCCAGTATGGTATTCAGGAAGTCATGGGTTCGAATTCTGCTCCTTTTTTCACTTTTCCATGACTTAAGTTGTTTTGAGGTGGTTTTGTTCATGGCTTCTGACGGCCTAACGAACATAGATAAATGACTATTTGGGACACTACCTAGGGCTGGATAGCTCAGTTGGTAGAGCGCCTGTATGGTATTCAGGAGGTCAATTTTTCTTTGTTCACCTTTCAATAAAAAATATTTTTAATCAAATCCTTTGGTTATTTAGCCTTTTTTGTGATATTTAACCTATGCACTTTTGTGTGTCAAGCTTTTGTCCTCTGAAACTTACAACAAGACAAACATGCTTGTACGTTCAATTGACTATGAACTGCTAAATGTTCCTTTTTTTGTATGCATCCACCATGTATCCTCAAAACTTGACAGAGTTTAAATTCTACTTTATTTCTACGTTTTTCCCACAGACAGCGGAGGATGAAGATATGGATGATGTAAGTACCAAAAAGTCATTTTTCCACAAAGTCTTTTTTCTTTATAACTTAAAAACCAAATGTTTTGATGAAGCTTGTTCGTTCGAATCCCACCTGAGGAAGAGCATGTTTTTTCATGGATATTAAAAAAGCATTGAGCATGTAGAGCTCATATACGTTGGTGAAGGGCTAGCCTAATTTGCATAATTGTTGTGATTACTTGCTTACATAGGCTGCTGTTATGATCCAGTCGGCTGTACGTGGTCATATGAGTCGGAAGGATCAGTTGAGGCAATTGGATGCAGATCGTCGTCGTAGAAGCAGGAGTGTCTATAGCGATGATGAAGATGAAGATAGTGATATGGATGATGCAGCATTGACTATACAATCAGCTGTCAGGGGTCACATGTCACGCAAGGACTACATGAAGAAAACGTAGGTGGACGCTTCCTTGAGAGTAGTTGCTTGTCAAGGTGGAGGGTGGGTAGGATGATGGGTGGTGGGCAGGTTGGAGGGTGGTTGGTGGATTGATGAGTGTCATGTTGCTGGTTGGGTAAGCTGATGGATGGATAAGTTGATAGGTTGGCAGTTATGTGGATGGGTGTTGGGTTGATTTATGTCAGGTTGGTGGGTTGAAGGGTGTCAGGGGGAGGTTGGTGGAGTGTTCGGTAGGGTGGGCAAGCTGGTGGGTGGGCAGGCAGGTTGGTGGGAAGAAATAGTAGCAGACATGATATTAGAAGATAAGTGGAAAGTTGCCAAGTGTCATTAGCCATTCAAAGACTGCATTCTTCAGATTTCTTATAATATCTTGCGAGTTGTCTTTGATATGAGTGAGTAATATATCATATGATAATTAGTAATAATATCTCAGCTTTGGATTGAATCAACTATCCAACCATTGTGTGGTGCCAGATGAAGGAATTTTAAGATGATATGTATTATTTGGATGCATTTACCTAATGAAGTTATCTTCTTTGTTCCTGTAGGAGTGAAGATGACTCACCATCAGAGAGAGACACCAGACGATCATCCAGATCTAGATCAGGCTCAAGACATAGCAAACCCAATGGCAATTGTAAGAATTAAAAAATCGAGTATCGTTTCATTTACCATCTCGCAGAAAGAAATGTATTCAGACATGGTTGCAATTATTCTGAGCCATTTTAGCCTAAGCAAAGAAACTCTAACCTGCAACCCATAATGATTGAATGAATGTATTGTTCTGTGCGTTGGTCTAAATTCAAGATTGCTCATGAGGACTTTTGCTTCAGACTCATCTGTGCCATTTTGGAGTTAAAGGTAGTATCATACTTTGGTAAAGTTGATAGAACAACTGCGGTCTGTTCATAATTTTATTTGTCATGAAATAAAACCAAACCCGTGAAATTATCAGCCCGATTGATCATTGGAAACAGTAGAAAAAACTGTTGAAATTGTTGCGCAAAATTGTAATGTAATTGTTGATCTCAAAGATAAAAAAAAATTGGTCTTTTGTTTTACTCATTTCTGGATAAATACAGCATTTCACGCAGAAAATGTTTAACAGTATGTTTGTACCAGGTCTATCTTTATACCCTGTTTAGGTATTCATTTCATAAATCTGTGAACATTTCTGTTTCGGATTCTTACCAAAGTATGATAATACCTTTAACTGTTAAAAATTACAATTTATTCATCTTGCAAAGTTGGGTTTTTCTTTGAGGTTTTGGGGTTTAGGTTGGGAAAGAATTTGTGGTGTTGTTTTTCTATCTTGAAATTGGTCATTCTTAAATTTTCCCATTGCCCAATTTTCAGATGTGACTCACTTAAAATTGTGTCTGCCAGAATCAGAGTAACGCTAAATTTTGCTTTTTAGTTGTACAATCATTGATGAAATATGATCTCCCATCCGGGTACCTTAGAGGACCAAATGGCTTAACCTTGATGCATGATACGTCAGTGTTGTAGTTGTACCGGTACAGTTCGGCTGTATGAGTACTTTGCCATGAGTACGAGTATGAGTGCTTTTCCACAAGTGCAAGTATTAGTACTTTTCCATGAGTATGAGTATTTCTCCATGAGTACAAGTACAAGTACTTTTCCGTGTGTGTGAGTACTATGTCATGATTACTGGTACGAGTACTTTGCCATGAGTATAAGAACTTGTTCACAATTACTTTTTAATGAGTACGAGTAAGAGTAGTTACCCAGGAGTACGGATATGAGTTCTTTGCCATGAGTATGCGTATGAGTTCTTTGACATGAGTACAGGTACAAGTACTACAGCACTGTGCTTAGGTTCAAAGCTGCTTTTGGTGGATGCTGTATCTGTTCTTATGAACTGACCTGAGAAACATCTCCTTATATCATCTCTCAACTCTTTTACTTGTGTCCATACCAGTATCCTCTAGAGCAGCATCTGAGATTGAGGAGGATTTGGATGATTCTGATGATGATAGCATCGTGATTGGTGGAAGCACAGCCAACCTTCGAATGTCGTCCAATCACGGATCAAGACCAACTTCAGGTGGGCGAGGTTTCAAAAAGCTTCAGTCATTTAAAGTTTTCTTGAAAAGAATTTACTTACCTATTTCGAAATATTATCCAAACCAATGAACTTGACATTGACATACAGTGGAAGGCCACTATAATGAACACCGCTATACCAAACAATTTGGCTATACCAAACATCATCCTTGGTTCCCAATTTGTGTGTACAATGTATGTACAAAGGCATGCTGGACATTGTTCACTATAATGAACGAACACTATAACGGACAATATCTGTGCATCTCAGCATGTTCGTCATAGTGGCGTTCCACTGTATGTAAAGAGAGTGTGATGTTTTTGTCTCGAAGCTTGATAGATATAGCCCTAGATTGTAAAGCATTTTACGTCATGTAGTTTCAATACAATAGCAAGTGTTTTATGTCTGTTTTCTTTTCTTTGTATTTGCAGCAAGGAAAGTAAATGAGGTAAGACCAGTTGTCTTCATTAATTGTGTGGTTGTTTGCTAAATGTCCTAAAATCATACCCCTCCATCCCCTCCAGAAAAATCATTTTCATTCATTTAATCATGTGTGAAGATTTCTTTATGTTGTACGTGTGGAAAAATAATACTCTTTTCTCCATTTGTTTTCATTAAAAAAAAGAAGACGACTTTTGCTACGTTGTCGCAGTAAAGACTGAAAAAATTATTATAGTGACATATTGTATTACTCCAAAAGCCACCATTATTAAGCTGTCAAAAACTAGTTTGATTCACAGGGCACTCATTTTCAAGCTACAAAAATGTTTGTCATGGAGTTCGGGACAAGGAAATGTCATTTTTTTATACATTTAAAATCTAATATTTTATTGTGTTTCACCATTGGGTTATGTTGTCAACTAATACATGAGTGGGCTTGTGTTGGCTTACATTCCAATAGGCTTGGGCGATTTTGTGATGATTTTGTGTCGATTTTGGGTGGATTCCAGTTGGATTCCAGTTGGATTTCAGTTGGATTCCAGTTGGATTCTAGTTGGATTCCAGGTGGATTCCAGTTGGATTCCAGGTGGATTCCAGTTGGATTCCAGTTGGATTCCAGGTGGATTCCAGGTGGATTCCAGTAATGGATTCTAGGTGGATTCAAGTTGGATTCCAGTTGGATTCCAGGTGGATTCCAGGTGGATTCCAGTTGGATTCCAGGTGGATTCCAGTTGGATTCCAGTTGGATTCCAGTTGGATTCCAGGTGGATTCCAGGTGGATTCCAGTTGGATTCCAGTTGGATTCCAGGTGGATTCCAGGTGGATTCCAGTTGGATTCTAGGTGGATTCCAGTTGGATTCCAGGTGGATTCCAGTTGGATTCCAGTTGGATTCCAGGTGGATTCCAGTAATGGATTCTAGGTGGATTCCAGTTGGATTCCAGGTGGATTCCAGGTGGATTCCAGTTGGATTCTAGGTGGATTCCAGTTGGATTCCAGGTGGATTCCAGTTGGATTCCAGGTGGATTCCAGTAATGGATTCTAGGTGGATTCCAGGTGGATTCCAGTTGGATTCCAGGTGGATTCCAGGTGGATTCCAGGTGGATTCCAGTTGGATTCCAGGTGGATTCCAGTTGGATTCTAGGTGGATCCAGTTGGATTCCAGGTGGATTCCAGTTGGATTCCAGTTGGATTCTAGGTGGATTCCAGTTGGATTCCAGGTGGATTCCAGTTGGATTCCAGGTGGATTCCAGGTGGATTCCAGTAATGGATTCTAGGTGGATTCAAGTTGGATTCCAGGTGGATTCTAGGTTGATTCCAGGTGGATTCCAAGTGGATTCCAGGTGTATTCCAGCTCAGATCCATGTGGATTCCACCTCAATTCCATCTCCTTAGTAGAATCGTACATGAAATTGCACTCAATTAACAAACTGGAATCGCCCAAACCTACATACTTTCCTAAATCATGATTAACGTTAACCATTCTCTCACAATTCCCACTCTTTCATCATTTCTCATGTGTGCTGTGCTTCACGTCTCTGTTAAAACCAGCCTGCCTCTAGGGGGCGCCCTCCTTCAGGCAAGTTTCGCACCTCTCCACGTAAGGGTAGCGGTGACAGTGAAGAGGACTCAGGAGTGTCTGGGAATTCAAAGAGGCAATCTAAGAAGCTCAAACAGGGCTTTTTCTTCTAATCAGGTCAAGCAAAAGGTCATCAAAAGGTTCTTTTTGCTGATGATGTATCTATGCTTATCACAGTGTCAGATTGAAAACAGATTTTGTAAAAGATTCAATGATGGTTCACTAAAGGTGTGTTCGAGTAGCCTCTCTGTCAATATTGGTCACGTCACCTGGATCAGCCACCACAGCCGGGCTAATCGAATGACCCCGAGAATGACGTCAGACCTAAGCGAATAGTACGGGGTCTGACTCAGTGAAACCTAGGTGACCTACTCAAATGCATCTTAATTTTCCCAAAGTCAGTGAGGTTTAAAAGATCATGTCGCAAACACACACATCCATCACTGGAGGTTGTGGAATAATTCTGAGTACTCATTCTCCACACAGTAAATAAAAAACAAACTCCGAAGGAACTGTTACACATATGTAACATCTCACTGCACGTGGAACATCTCACTGCGCATCCTAGGAAAAGTTTGCAGTGGGCATGCGTGAACTTCGTTTTAAATGAAGTTCATGAAAATGAGCGTATAGCTGCTCTTCTCGACGAAATTATGGACAATTCAGTATATTTATGAGGTATAGTAAAACAAATGTCACATGAGGCTTTGCCTCAGGAACTTTAGTTTGTGAACTTCCAACACCTTGGGAGCTAGAATTGACTGTCCACCCTCAAACCATGTGATATTTGTATATTAGTGCATCATCAATGCTTTATATTATAATCTGTTATTCTGAACTGTGACCAAAGCATGGACAATACATCAGTTATAAATTGCATCTTATGATAGATGTTACTGTAAGCATTTTGTGTTTTCTTGCTTTGCTGTAAATATTTGTACATGTATTTATTGAATATGTTTTACTGTGCTGTGAACAGACATTTCATGCCTTTGCTGTACATGATGTGTGCAGTGTACAACTCAATTCATAATTCAGATACATGCAAAATGTGGCTTTATATGCTTACTGTAAACCTAACATTGGTGCTTACAGAAGCAGTACATTCTGTGCTTATGAGTTGTGCATGTGTACTTTGCAAATCATGAAGGATTACAAAGACATTTAGTGTTAACCTTGTAAGCGGAGAATGATCATAAGCACAGAGCTCTAAGAGTCAAGCAGAGCCATAGACCTTATTCACGGCGCATCCATCTTGTCACCTTCCTTGTATACCCATTGAAAAGGATAACACCAATTCTAAACAGAAAACAGGTACCAGACTATTTGGCATCCAAGCCTCGGTTTGATTGCACTGCTTCAAATGTAGGATGGATGCAGCGTGAATAAGGTTTATAATGGTGGGATTTGTGACTCCATTTTCACATAAACCCACATAGAGATTGCATTGGTACTCAAAGTGAAGGCAATGAGTCCAATTTGTATTGGTAAGTTTGAAGTTTAGTATTTCATTTGAAGTTTAATTTGATGTCACTGGACACATTCCATCATACAGTTTCACTATCTCTGTGAATTGCAGTGTGTTTCTATGGGATAAACTAACACTAACTATCCTATCAAGGCTCCACTTCTTAGTATTTCAGTCACACTGACATTTTGTGTTTCCTTGTTAGTTTCTTTTATCCATCTGAACAGTTGTCATTCAATTTGGCGATATACTACCTTCAAAAGCCAAGGATTGTGATATTTCTTAAACCTAAATGCATTTTAATGCATTTAGGGTTTAAGAAATATGACAATCCTCGGCTTTTGGATTTAAAAATCCTTAAAGGTACTATCATTTAGCTTAGGTGACCTATGAATATGGGTTCAGGGGTTGATTTCACAACGCCCTAAGATCAATCATAACTTGCCTTAGGAAGGATAACCCATCGTATCCTACATAGGGCTGCAATGCATATAAGTCCTACGATTGATAGGTTTATTTGCTCAATTAGTGTATAACTGCCGACTCTGCGATGTGTGGGAACTTTATAGACAGCATGTTTAATTCAGATGTGTGTTAGTAATGTACCTCTGCTCAACCTATGTCTCACTTAGGGCGTTAAGGAAATGAAGGCTTAGGCTCCAGCTCTGACATCCATATGCTGAAAATATAGGTTTTGGTTTTTCATTGAAGCTGAAGCTCTGTTTTCCTTTTCAAACCAGAGAATCTACTTCCGAACCGCAGCCAAAAGCCTCTATTTTGATACCCGTTATTTAGGAATGGATTCATGAAATGGAGCCGGAGCCTGAGACAGAGCCTGACCCTCTGTTTCACGCCCTATAAAAGTTCCTTTTGTGCTGCCTTAAAGATAAACTCTTTCCTTTACTACTGGTATCTTGATATCTGAAACACTTGCATTGCAACTCATGACCATCCCATTATTACAGAGTCCATTAATGAGATTGGGAGGTGGTAGTAACCAGGGCACCCCACGGTCAAGCAGGGCTGGCAGCAAGGCTGGCAGCCGAACCAACAGCCGATCCAGTACACCTAGGTTGGCACGATTCACCTTAGATGGCTCGGACGATGATGATGATGACTTTGTTATGGGTGGCAAGTAAGACCCCATTAAAGGTACTAGCTATCATACTTGGGTAGGAAACCAAAACAGAAATCTCCACAGATTTACCTATAACTTACAGGGTATTAGACCAAAAACAGTTTTGATCTTGGGGTGAGATCAAAACTCCTGTGAATAGATTTGAAAATACTGTGAGCGTTTTCCACTGTTTTCTCAAAAAGTGGGCACCGTATGGGACTGGGAATTTCACAGATGACTGTTGCTGTATCTGTCTTGATATTTTTGCTCATTAATCTGCATTTCTTTCACAAAAACTTAAGTATGAAGGTACCTTTAAGATTGAGCTGTCCTCAAACCAATCTGTGAAGAGATTCACATCCATTTATGGTGTAACTGATATTTTATCAAGCAAGAACAGACCGTGACAATTTTTCTGGCCGATTCAAAGTCTGTACGAATGACTCATTGCAAATCAGCATTAACATTTCTCCTTATTTTGCCATTTGAAAACAGTTTTCATATCAATTAAGTTTTCAAATTTTTTTCTTCAAAATTCAGATGTTAAATTTTTCAGATGTTAAACTATACGAGTGCAATAGTGCGCCACTATGAGTTTGCAACGCTATGGCCAATTTGATGACAAATTGCGCATCTTTCCACATGCGCAATTTGTTGGAAAAATTAATTCCACGCATGGTGATTGGCCAACGCATTGCAAACTTATGGTGGCGCACTATTGTGAATCGCCCGTCTTCATAGTCAGAATGAAATTTCCAGAAAGAATATTCTAATGGTTATTGGAACAATACAGGCATGCATTTAGATAAAAAAGGGATATGTTTTTATTGGGTAATTATGTGCATTGTAGGGATATTACAATACTACATAGGAATATGAAATGTATATTATACATCTTATTCATGTAAACCATATGCAAGAGGTTTGAACTATCCACCGATACAAAGCTAAAATAAAAGTTGATAAGATTTACACTTGGATTAAAAATACTATTTTATCTGAATATTAGGATATTAAATCATAGAAGAGTCATGTTGGTAGTCATGTTGATATGTGTGATCTACCGTAACTCTTATCTTGGTTTCTGCTCATTATCAAAACTGAAAAACAAAAAATTAGTTTTTTTATTTTTGTATTAAGTTTCGATCTGTTTTCAATACATGTACATATTGTAGTAAGTATTCAGAATTTGATTTTATTGTGAATGTGTGGTAAGTTAATGTGTTCAAAGACCAGTGGCATGAAGGGACTATAGTGACCAGTTTGATACAGTAAGGTTTAGTTGCGCATTGTGAACAGGATTTGTTCCTGCTGAGTGAATCCTTTGCATCAGTTTCACACAGTGTTTATTGACTTTTGCAATGCTGAACCTCTAAAGGACCCCCCCACAAGACAGTTGCAACATTCTCATGAAAAGGCTGGCACTTATCCTATTTTGCAAATGTATGGGTTCAAAATCTCCTATTAAACAGAAAATATTGGTTTTAGTATTCAGACCTTTCTATGGTAAGCTTTCAGGACTAATGCAGACAACAATGTTCATATCCTAAACAATACATTTGCTTATTTTCTTTAAAGCCATTTCTCCATGTTGAAACAATACCTCATGAATTGAGAGCAGAAATAGCAAAACAATCTACATATATAGCAAATATTAGCTGAATACTGGATCCATTTTCATGGGACTGCCATTACTGCTTACCGTAAACGCAGAGTCAGCATGGCACTTACGGAAGCAGACAATTCTGTGCTATTAAAAACTAGATCCTTTTTGATGGAGGTAATACATGTACATGTGTACTTGTGAGGTCATGTGTACATGTACACTGTACATGCATTTGCTATGTAGATTTTTTTGCTTAGCAGATTCTGCTCTCAGTTCATGAAGTAAGTTTGTACAGGTAGAAATGGCTTGAAGGGAAATAAATAAGTTATCAGGAGAATACCTGTACAGGGTCAACTGCAACTTGTATGGGAATCCTATATAAAATACCTTGTTTTCAAAATAGTGCCCTGTAAGCCTTACTGTATGAAAATGATATTTCCCTATGCATAGCCCTAAATTGTATTTGGTAAGCAGATTGTTTATGTAATAAGGGTGGGATTATCAGCCTTTAATTTAGGATTAGGGTCTTATTTCATGGCTCTGCTTACCACAGAATTCAGCACTTATGATCCTCATTTTTTGCTTATTATGTTATGGAGAATTTCTGTGCTAACAGAGTAAGCGAGTAATCTGTAGTTTGCAAATTAGGCTTGCCCTTCACCGACGTGGTTCTGTAGTTATGTGAACTATGCAAAATTCTCCCTACTCCATCAAATATGATCTTGTTAGCACAGAATTGTCTGCTTACTAAGGGCCTGTTTGTTAATGACGAATCCTGCGGATCTGGATCCCATTTTAGCGTACCCTGTATAGGAGGTGGATCTCAAAATATCGGATCCTTTGCGTGAAACAAACAGGCCCAATGTTCTATACAGACTCTATGTACGCGTATGTGAAGCAGAGCCACGAAATTGGGCCCAGTATATGTACAAACATTTGCTTAGCAGAATGTTTTGCTTAAGCAGATTTCAGCTCTCAGTGGCTGCCTGAATGAGCTGTCTACTCGTTACATGGTGTTGAATAGACTGTTTGGAACTATTTGTATATTTCTGCAATAATATTTTTGGTATTGTGTGATTTTGATATGTTGTAGCGAAGCCATAGGGGTAATGTGCATAATACCTGGGTCAGTAAGTGTACAGTTTGTGATTTAAGAATGTGCCTTCAAACATTTTGTAAGTATCAGATTTCATATCGCTCCTAAATGTCAGAAAAATGGTCTTTTGAAGTATTGTATTATCTGTTGGTATGTATAGGTTCATGCAGATAACAGTGCATATTTTGTGAATACATGTAATGATTTCAAATGTGGATCTTTGTTTCCGAGAATCTCACATATTGAATCAATACGCGACTTCTTTCTTTTTATTCTGAAAACTTGCGCAATGTGTACAAAGAGTATTAGATAATGTGTCCTTTTGTTTTAAGGGAAAAATCCAAGCCTGTATTGATTCAATGCCTAGTTCATGAATGCATCAGAAGTATTGGGGAAAATTGTAGGATTTTTGACCTTTATACATATAAGAATAGGAGGAAAGTTGTAAATATTTCAAACTTGAAATATTACCTGACTGTATAAATGATATGGGAACTTGATTCATTTTTGTGTGGCTGCTATCTCCTCAGTTTGTCCGTTGAAAACCGAAACTGTTCATTGTTTAGATTTTAGTGGAATATGGCAAAAAATGTTGCCTTTGAATAATCGGGTATTTAGCATAATAATGAATAACCTGGTGAATATTCAGTATAAGTTTGATTTTTCTTTTAAAGTTTTTGTTCGGTAATTTAGTACAAGGGATCGGAGGTTTCTGTATGAATCTAGATAGCATTGGGACTAAAATGTGGGTTTATTTTTACAGAGAGAATTTTGGTGGTAATTTGAAGGAAATTAGTTTAAATGCAATACATGTAGCTCATGAGATATCCTTGTGCATGTAGGTAGGGGTCACATTTGAACTTTAACATGTTTCTGCGTTGGTTATTGGTTCAGCATTTTGGCGACTTTGGTTCTGCTTCAATGACGTCATTGGTTCAACCGAACAATTTAATTTGCAAATTTGTTTTGCAGTCATACTAATGCATTGTCTGTTCTTTTGCTGAAATTCAGGATGAAAACAGATTAAGTGCTATTTGTAGAGCTTGAAAATGAAACATCACAAAAAAATGTCAACCAATGGTTTCATAATGGGTGTTAACAATTCATGCATAGATTTTCATATGATGTCTACGTATCAACATATTGTTTGATATTTTTGAGAAATATCTGCTTTAAAAACCACATTAGGAATTATATGTTGTCATTAATGTGGCACTATCTATTAATTCTCCTCTATTTCAGAAAAAGTACAGACAGCACTTACTAGCATTGATAACAAATTATCACAGAGCACAAGGTTGCACCATGCACGGAATACGGGTTATTGCGATCTTCTATGTTTATAGAATTAAAAATTAACTGTCAAAAACAAGTTTGGCGTGTTTTGTAGATGACTTTCATTTATCATGTTTATGCATGACGTATGCAGTGCCCCCCCCCCCATAGGCATACACACTCAAAATTATGTTGTTCATTTCCTATCAAGGAACTAAGCATTATTTAATCACCATATGTTGTATCTTAACACATGCTTTGTCTAATCTCTTATTATATTTATATTGGCTGATTGGGAGACAGATTCCGGGACGAAGCACTGGAAGTCTGAAACTTCCTTTCCAGAAATACTGTTACCCAAATTTTTCAGACCACACTGATTCTTGAAATTCAGTCTCCAATTACATTTTGTTCCAGAAAACGATTTTCCATTTCTGTGTTCATTTATCATTGTTGTGTGCACTTTTGGAATCTTCCTATAATTTGAAATCATACAAGAAATTATTAAATTTCTTGTTAAATTACTAAATTTCTTGTTCAACTTTGTCATACAGTTGGGGGAACCCCAAAATTCTTGGCCAAGTTCCCTAAGTTCCCATTCTGAACCATGGATTGCCACAGCTTTTCAAACACAAAGTCAATTGAGTGCAGAAAAGGCACTAAGAGAACCAACAATTACAAGAAACCATTGCAAATGACAACACTATTTTCCAACAGTTAACATTTATTTACCTAACTCGCAATAAAATTGTTGTTTTTTTATTTACAAAATTAATTTAATTACATTTGCTTCACATAGGATCTGGTTTTATGTTTTTCTAAAACCAGGTAACATTTGGGAACACAACAGGGATTTTGGAACATTTTTTTAAATCATTATGTATGCATATATAATTTTAATTACGTCTGGAGTGTACATACTCAATTTATTTTGTTTGGCAACATCAGTATGCAATATGTTCAGCTTCACTGCGGATTCAAGGATTATTAATCACAAATCTACAAAGCTTTCAGTCTGTAATGAGCAAACTGGTGATTATTTAAAACAAGGGTCCTTAAATTGGCTTTGAATTTTGGAAATTTGAAAAAAATGTTTGACCATTATGCGGTCATTCAAATCTTCATTTAGTGTGATGAATTATAATTCTTGAAAGCTCATTGATGCAGTGTTTATGGTGTAAAGGTAGATTTCGAAGTGAACTTAGTGAAGTACAGATTTCAATAACTTAATAATTAGTTTGTCAAGTTAAAATCTATCAAATGAAATATGCCACACATAAACTTTCAATGCAAAACTGATAATAAGTGCAATCAAAATTTTGATCGCAGCAAGAACGTTTGAATGCCTTGGATCAAAGTTCTGGAACTTAGATTGAAATGCAAGGGCAAAGAATTACAGTTTTCTTTAAAAAAAAACCCAAAATAAAACAGTTTGGATGAGTGAAAAGCTTGCAGTAGCTTATTCTTATTAACGATAAAATGATCAATAACAGAGGAATTAAATCAGACTCATTAACCTTCAAAGTAGTATCATACTTTGGTAGCAAACCAAAACAGAAATATTTGCTATGATGCAAAATCTGTTTCGTGCTACGCAAATTACTGTGCTCATTAGAGGCCAATTAAGCACCACAATTATTAACTGGTGCTTGGTAAGTAATCCGTAAGTTTTCTTATCAAGGAAGACATTTCATGCTAAGCATATATATTGTGCTTAAGCAGCTACATGTATATCATACAGGCCATTCATTGGCCGTGTACAAACTTGATGAACTGTTGCATTTGACATCTCACGTGTGAAACCCAATAGACTCCAGACCTGAACAATGAAAAAACACAAAACAAGATTTCTTGTTGAAAAAAAAGATCTATCAGGAGAAACCTGTCAATAGATTCATATAATGATTTTCTAGATGGATAAAGAAAACTTGACTGAAATGGTATTTGAACCTAGGACTATTGTTTTATGCTGTACCGGTGCTCTACTATCTGAGCTATCCAGCTGTATGATAGGACCTTCCTTTTTGTCTAATATCTTTGCTCAGGCTTCCTGTCATAAGCATTTTAGCCCATTAACTGTCATTTAGTTCCCAACAAGGTTTAAGTCACAATTTAGAAAAAAGTCCAAACATGGTTAGTGCCAAAAAAAAGGATGCCCAATATGGTAATGCATTATCTTTACATAAGAACAAATTACAAATGAGAGGTGCTGTGGTCTGGTGTGTCATACTCGAGGTCTTGTGGTCAATCTACAGATCGTGGGTTCGAATCCAGCCGTGGGCTAGTGGTGAAAATGGGTACAGGTTGTGAGGGTAGAACTGGCTTTGTGCTTGATAAGCATTTGTGCGCTTAGAGCAATCAGGGTTGTATACTCCCAAGGGAGCTGAGATGGGTGATCGAACAGCAAACATGGTATCCAAAAGATTCTGAGTGACTAGGATCGTGTCTCTCTGACTGGCTCCCTGATTTAACCAGTGTAAAAGCTAGAGATATCTTACCAATCCTCTGTGCGTCCCTCCAAGCCCATGATATACAGTAATGATTCATTAGCTGTTGTAATGGTTCCTGTTCATCCATAAACTCTAATCTCTCTATGCGATGTAGTTCCTCTGCTGGTAAGCTATGATATACAGCCATCATGTCCATAGCATTAGCACCTTCCCATCCATTAGATACATACCGCTCTTTCTGCATGTCAAAATAAATGAACATTGCTAATGGGATAAGTCCGTTAAGACTACGGTCTTGTCTCCTATTCTGATACACTTACTGAAGACTACATGCACTGTGATGCAATCCTATGCCAAATTAAATAGTAGAGCATAACCATTTTACAAAGTTAGATATTGTTTGAAGGCCATTTCTAATATCTATTCTTGAGGGATATAGCGGTATGTCAGTGGTTTTCATGGATTCTGACTGCCAAACAAACAAAGATAATTGACTATTAGGGACACCACCAACATATGGCTGGATAGTGCCCCAGTATGATATTCTTGGGGTCGCAGGTTCAAATCCCGCTCAGTCCAATCAATTTTTCTTTGTTCACTATTCAATAATTTATTGTTGAGGCTTAGAGTTAGGAGGGCCTGATGTTTCGATCCTAGAAGGATATATGTCAAAACCTTTGAGAAAGATCCTGCTAGAATTGAAATCTCAGGCCCTCCAAACACTATAAAGCATTGTATATATTGGATCATTATTTTAGTCGATTGTAGCAATTTTGCTTGTATTTATTCTTGAGACTGGCTTGAGACATTTAATTTACAAGAAACTTACTCATAGCTGGCACTTTGAATGATGAAAGGTAGTTTGAGGTTACATTAACATCATCAGGATGCATTCTCATGCATAAAAACCCCTGTCTAATGACTATCTGACTTTATCGTGACTAATGAGATGCAATGAGATGTGAGTAATGTAAAATAAATAGTATGTTTATTTTCTTTTTATAACATGGGTTGAATATGCCCCTGTTAACCATGTGAAACAAAATCATGCAAATTAAAATGTGATGCAGTCTTTCCATAGTACTCAAAGGATCTCATTGTTAATACATTGGGAGACCAATGAAGTCACCTAATTTTGTTTTTACGTTGGCTCATATATGCGATCACGTGATCGTGTTTTTACTAATAAAATTCCTTAATCTGATGCCCTAATATAACAAGTACCTGTGTTTCTAAGCTTCTGCAGGCCTCTACACCAGCCAGGTCACAGGTTCGTTTCTTTAGATTCTGCACCATGACCTGACCGAAGCGATCACCCATGTTGACTGGCTCATAGCACAGGAACAAGGCTGTACTGTAATGGCTACCAATCCACTTTACCAAGCTGGCTGACTTATCTACAGGCATGTACACCAACACGCACTCGCTCAAGAACAGTGTGGGTTTGCTGTTGCAGGTGCGAAAAAAAGGGAACAAAGAATTAAACGTAAGTTAGAAAGTGTGTTTTAGGCATTGAAGGAACAGTTTGAAAGGCACAAGGGCCATTGTTCAGCTTGATAAGAAAGACTTCTTTTATCAAAAAGTGCAACATTTAAGACAACATCCTTCCAATTGAAAGACCGTTTCTCAACCCACAACATTGAAGCTTAAAGTCAATGATAAAATCACTGATTACTAACTATTGTCTTTACTGTCCTTAAAGGTACAGTACAGGATTGGTAACATACCCAAACAGAAATGTTCACAGATTTACATATAACTTTCAGGGTATGAAAATGGTGATGGTAGAAACATACCGTTAAAATATTTGCACTTGAAATGGTGTATTTATCTAGAAATTAATCAAACAAAGACTGAAAACATGGCACTGTTTAGTTTGCCAAACACTGTATCGTTATAATAGCACAAGAAGAAGAAACATTCTACATAGAATCAAGCGAAGTGAGTTGACTTACTTTTGATCAAGTCCAGCTTGTCTGAGTTTGTCCTCAACCTCAGCCACGTTCCTCATATCAGCCCACATGATGTGATAATGAGCAGAATGAAGCTCAGCATCCTCTGTGTACAAACCACAGAAATAGCATCACCAATGGTCTCCATATGCTGAGGAGACTTTTGGTTTGATCTCCTGAGTCTACTTAGAGATTCCCTACATGGTACTCCATTTCCTGTGGTTAATCTACAGACTGTGGGTTCGAATCCAGCCATGGGCTAATGGCGCTTGCGTCCTTGGGCAAGACGCTTTGTCACATATTGCGCTCCTCTTCACCAAGGTGTAAATGGGTATCTGCGAGGGTAGAGATGGCTTTGTGGTTTGATTAGCCTCTGTGCGCTGAATACAGCAGCCAGTGCTGTATACTCCCCAAGGAGTTGAGATGGTTTCAGGAATGTAAATTACGGCCCAATGACCAGGGATAATAATTTATTTGCACTATGAGCGTCATGCTTGGCGGATATCGGCGCATTATATTGCCCATTATTATTATTATTATAACCTTTCCAATACTGATAACCCCTTCTGCCCGGGAAGCATCTATAGCAGTTTTCCTCATGGTGTGAGAATATTCATAATTGCTTTCTTATTTCCATTGAAATGCATTGAATGGGGGTACTGTCTGGAACAAGAGGTTCAACGAACCTTTATTGTTTCAAATAATTTGCCCATTGTGGTACATTTACCCTCTTGATTTACATTTGAATAGATCGGCATTTTTTAGCAGACGGCAATCTGTGACTTCCAAACACAGCTGCTTGCATAGAGTACAGTCCACCTAGAATTTGGAATAGGGCCGAATAGTGTACAGTGGTATTCAACCAATGTGTGCCTACATTGTTTACATCAAGCTCCCTGCACACATAGCTCAGCCAGATGACCTCTATTTGACTGGTGGCTGATATTGAGGCTGGTACCGGGCTGAAGGGGTTAAGAAGGTAAAACCATCTGGGGTTGCTGTCTCTATTACCAATAACGACAGGTTCGGTTCCATGACTGGCTTGAACTGGTTCCAACAGCTTTGGTCTGGTTCTTATCATGTGACATTTCCTACTGGTCACTGCTCTCATGTCCAGCTCTATGAAGACGTCTGCTTCCAAACCCTCATCCTTCAAAGAAAGTTACATAAGGATAATTTTTTAAAGATGGCTGGGTTGTGGGGGGTACAAATATAAAGCTCCTAAAAACCAACTAAATTCCTCTTTGATCATGAAGACACTTGTTAAGGTGGTTTATAGCAAAGGTAATCAATCAATCAATCAGTGGGAGCATGCGCCGTGGCAGCACTTTGCCGCATCTACCTTCGAGCAGTGTTCCTTCGGTCTTCTGGTGGCCATCCCCCAGACAGCTACACGACCCATCCCCATCTCGGCAAAATAACAATCTATCTGACGCAACCACATGTCATGCGGACGCCCTACTGGGCGAGTCCTACCAGTAGGTTCTCTCATAGAGAGAATCCACCTGGCAGGATCGCTCGCAGGGAATCTACCCACTTGACTGTACAGTCGCATCTCAGTCGCGCCCACGTATCATGCAGGTAATGGGTCTCATCTGACTCTCCCTGAGTAACCTCTCGTTAGACACACAGTCTGACCAGCGGTACCCAAGGATCCTCCTCAAAAACCCAGTACCGAATTTGAATTCTCCTTCTCTCTTACCTTAAGAAGCCAGAAGTTGGTATCGAAGCCTGCCCCAAGACTGACAATCTGACAGGCACAATGTGTCCGCTTCAAGAATCTCCTCATGATATGGCGAAGTCCTTCTGTTCTTGCATAGTAACCTGTGGAAAAGTTCAATCAAGCAATGTTGCATTATCAACCTTTCAAGTAGAAGGCACTCTGTGAATAATGATCTTCACGGTTTCAAGGAAAGTAGGATTGAAACATAAGACGGTACCTTTAATGTCTAAAAACTTAACATGCTCATCATCATGGGTTTCATCCATGGATCTGGATACATAATTGAATAGCTCCAACTGGAGCATCACTCAATTCTGGCAAAGTCGGATCCCGGATCTGATCCGACCTTTCCAGACCCTTGCCCAAATTTCTTCTTTTTCACCTGATTAAACATCTGGTGATCAAGTACCTGCCATCCGTACTGCCCCAAAGAATATTCAAAAAGCAAGGAAAACTGACCTTACTTTGAGGAAATTACTCTCACAAAAATACGAAACGATGTTTGTACTGGTCACGGTACGTCCGTGGGCTTTTCATGCATACCAATTCGAGTAACTTCTTCAAAACAAGGTCAGTTTTCCACGCGTTTGAATATTATGTGGGGCAGCACAGATGTCAAGAACATGATAGCCAACAAAATTATGTTTCTTGTTAATCTTGTGTGAAAAAGGACATCTGGGAGAGGATCCGGAATAGATCCAGGATCCAACTTTTATCAACACCCATCAATTCTATAGGTCAGACGTTGGAGGAATGTGGACTAGTTGAACATGTTTTCCAAGCGTCTTGTGAATATGACTATACCTCTGTTGATTTCTGGTGCTTTTCTCTCTCCAGCCTTGCTCAGATACTGTATGTAGGGATCCTTCCAGTATCCTTGCTGTACTGCAAAACTATCAAACAAAATGTAAAGTGAACTGGGTTACTGGGTAGGTCTAGGAAACAGAAAGCCTAGGGACAATTATATATTTGTCTTGCACAATACATGTACGTCAATAGGCAATATGGCTTCCCTGAACTCTACTAAGTGATATCATCTATCACACCAAATATATTTTCAAATATTGTTAAAAAATACTTAGAACGTGTGAACTTTCACAAAAATGTTCGTCATAATGACGGACCAAGGGTTACAAACTTATGATCATTGCAACTAAACTAAAGGCTAAAGACTTACCTAGCCTAAGCCTAGGGAAAAATTGCAAATGAAACCACTTCAGTTGAAAGCAAGCCAATAAGTTGGCATTAACTTAAGTGGAAAATATTTTAGTGCCCTACGTCTGTATGTTTGGTATTAATAATTGTTTGCTAGGCCAAACTTCTTTGCATTCAGTAAATTGACCAATCAGAAACGTAAGGGAATGTCAAAATAGTTTGCACGAAGGGCAAGAATTAGAATGCTGGTGCCAGCAAAATATATAGTCACTGTCAGTGTACCTCTTTTCAAGGTACGGTATCCAGTTTTCAGGGGTTGACCATCTGTATGTCACTGGTACTGGTAGCGACACACATGCAGGCCTGTGCATGCTAGGTCTACACAATCAGTTGATTTGTTTTGTGTACGGACTACGGTACTTGCTCCACCGCCAGCCAAATGTCAACAGTTTACTTGTTCGGCATGCATGGAATAAATGCTTACACCCTCGAAAACCGATGACTAAACTAGTCATCGAGGATAACTGAATGAATATCCTAGGCAAAGCACACTGAAAGTTTGAAACTGAAAGCCTAATAAAAAAGTAATAAAATTCTACAAAAAGTAAGTTAGCTTTTTCTAGCTACGGTCATGACGGTTGCCGTTTTTGTACCGTTTACACATTGAGGCATCATCATTTGTAGCGTAAATGGCATCGTCACCCATTATTTCACCAAGTCCGTCAGAAGAGGAGGAGTCAGTAACTCAGTATTTCTTAGTGAATAAACTTTTGCGAAATTTGCTTCACCCACAGTAACACATTTGCGTGCAAACAACTCTCTAGCATGTCTAGACAAATGTCATAACAACTCTCAAGGAGGCTGCCATGTTGAAAATGGAATGTCGCCCTCAATAGTTAGAAAATATGGCAACTGGTTCCCGCAGTCATATCTCGTAGAATAGCATGAGACGTCAACCAGTGCAGCGTAATGGACAATTTCTGTGAAAGTTCATTGCATTCATTTATGTTGTACTCAGTGGTCTAGGTGAACGGATGGAGTGATTTACGCTACTTTTTCCACATTACACAAACTGACGAAGTGACTGATGCGACCTAGTTTTGATGTAAGTTATCTTCTTGTTTAAAAACTCTTTCTAGTTTTGTATTAAACACCGTCATTTTAGTCTATGAAAGTGACATGAAGTTGAACGATTGCCAATTTTTTTGTGACAGTGACGCAAACACCACTCACCAGTGACTGTGCTGTGTTATTAATTAGGACTGTGTGTATTTTGGTATGGTTCACAATAGCTGCACAGTCACTAACTGACCTGTAGGCTGTAGCTGTATTTCTCCCTGTTTACAATTTTAACATTGTCGTCGTATATAGCACTACAGTACAGGATGTTTAACTTGAAAAACACAAGAACATGATTTCCCACCGTACCCCTCAACAGTTGCTCAAGTGTTAATCGGCGATCTGTCATGTCTGTGACTGGCATATTCACATTGACTCACCCTGCCCCTGGTTTTCCCTGGTCTGGTACGGTGTCGTGTTCGTGCATTCAGAAGACCAGAAATTTAATAATCATTTTGGATGTCAACAAAAAGAAGCAATTTGTGATGTGAGTCTACTCGGTATGCGACGACTGTTGCCTGAAAAGAGGCGAACTGATTGATTCAGTTGGATGCCCATTTGCCTCTTATCAGGCAACAGTCGTCACATACCGAGATTATGAGTATTTTATTAGGCCTATTTGTATTTATTATGTATAAATGTAAAATGTTTTTACTTAACAGTTGATATCTTCATACTGAGAACATCAGCCTTGCCTCCGGAACGGTGAAAGAACTGTTTCTCTTTCTACGAGAACGAGACCTGATTTTGATTGGCCAGTCAGGCCGGCCAATCAGCAATGCCGGTAAAATGAATGGTTCTCCAGCTACACGTAGGAATCGAACATCTTACGATTACCTACTGAAGTTCTTGTTGGTTGGTGACAGTGATGTAGGCAAAGGAGAGATCCTTGGAAGGCTAGATGACAGTTCCAATGACATCACATTTGGTACCTATACCATGAATGGTAAGTTTGACATTCCGGTGTTCCATGATTTTTAGTGGAATGCTGTGGCCTAGTGGTGTGGCGTGTCGTACTCAAGATCTTGTGGTCAATCTACATATATTGTGGGTTCAAATCCAGCCATGGGCTAATGATGCTTGCATCCTTGGGCAAGATGCTTTGTCAGATATTGCTCCTCTTCACCCAGGTGTAAATGGGTACCTGCGAGGGTAGAGATGGCTTTATGTGCTTGATTAGCCCTGCGCATTTTGCAGGCAGCTGCGGGCTGTATACTTCCCAGGGAGCTGAGATTGTTTCGGGAATGTAAATTTGGGCCCGATGACCAGGGATAATAATAGCTAGTGTAAAGTGTTGTGATTTCCAGGCTTCTTGTGTGTACGAATGCTATATAAATGCCTAAATTATTATTATTGACATTATTAATGACACACACACTGTAGCTCATCAGCTTCTCAAGTTCATGTCGGTAATAGTGCTGTGCTTTTTATTCGGATATAGAGTAACCCACACGGATTGAACGTTTCCGTTTACCAATTTTCAAAAAAGATCAACCGAAACCAACACCAACAAAATATGGTCTCACCGTAGCTCACGTTTGGTTCATGCTAAAAAAAAATAACAGTCGTTTATTTTTGTCCATTCTGCCAAGTAGAAACACACTGGTCATATATTTGATCTAAAAAAAACATCGTAAAAAGCCTTCCGATCGCGATCGGGATCCCCGTAAAATATTCTGACCGTCCTTCTACCTCCATGTTGAAGATGTTCCAAAGTAACGTTAGGCTTACGGTCATGACGCATCAGTTGCATTTTCCTGACCAAATAAATCTTACTTGAATTTCAGTTGGTTACTTTGTCCATATGTCCAGGTAGAAACACACTTTTACGAACTTCATCTGAAAACATATCGTGCAAAAACCATCCGAAAGCGACGATCACTTTGGAGAAGACGTAAACAGTCAGCACGCTGTCTGGAAATTTCCATAACTAGTACCCAACTTACCCAAGCCCAACGTAATAGCCACGATAATTAACGTGCACTTAGCGAATGTATATCAGATCTTACTCCATGTAGTCTGGAATTATTGCACCCAATCCATGAGCCTAGTACGCTGCTAGCTTCAGTCATGTTAGCCGGAAGCGGTAAGCATAGTCATTGCACAATATACATGTAATTGTGTGCAACGCGGCATCGCATGCACGTGCTCACAGCACAGTGAAGTCAGCACGGCCAGCGCACGTGTAGGCTTCAGTCATGAAGACCGGAAGTGCAGCGTACGTACACGTACATGTACATGGACATGACTTGTGCTGTCAAGTAGCGCTCTGATCATGGGCGGCATGGATAACTGTCGGCTTCGGTGCAGATTTTGCGGTAAGAAATCTGCTTTTAACGTCGCAACCAGCTACAAAATTTGCAGTAATCTGTTTGTTTTGGTCATCTCGAAAAGTGCAAAAAGTAGCTCTGTTAGCTCATGAGCTACTCTGATTTTTTTGTATGAAGTTGCGCCACCATAAAAATATCGCGATATTCTTGATATTTCGATTTTTTTCCGGGGCCCGATATGATTTTTCATATGAAAAAAAATATTGCGATATCGATAAATATCGTCATTATCAAACAAGCTTAATGTCCATACCATCTGTCAACACTGCTTTTATTCAGGCACTTTTCTTCTTCACTGAACACGCACGATCGCCGCCCGCTAGCGCTGTCATTTAAAAGGCGATTAAATAATGGTCCTAGAATTAGCAGAAAATATACCATGCAAATTCTAGTACTTATATAGTGTATAGTACACATGTACAGTGTATGAATAATTGATTAAATCCAAGTTTAATGATTGGTTTTGAATTTGATTTTGGTCAAAAATTGTGGTTGGTGCATGGTAAATTTTATAAGAATTTTTTTGCCATCTATGGCTCACTGAAGTTCAAGTTGTGTTATTTTGGTCAGAGCAACTGCAACAAAGCTTAATGAGAGAAAATGTAATGACAGCCCTTTACAGTGATTGTGGAAATAATGATCTCTCCTTCAATGAAGAAAACTTAAAACCTAAACGAAGTCTGTGAACAGCAAGAATGATTGTTAAGGCTCTTCAAAACAAATTACCAGTATAGCCTTGTTTATATGCATTTTTATTTGTCAAAACAGTGTTCTTCGTAAACAGCATTGCGATATGGAAGGCTGAGTTTTTAAAATGTTGGTTTGGGTTACTCAGAACTTAGGATATTAAGTTTTTGGTTGTTTTAACATTAACATTTATTATGTAAATTTTGGTTTCACTGTCAGTGCGACCAAATTGACTGCACCTATTTGAAATTTGTGCACTGGAATCAAAACTGCATGTAGAGCTCTGCATTTTGGGGCAACATTTGAATGCAGTTTTGAATGTGGTCCAAAAATGACAAAGGTACAATAAGTCACAAATACTTGGCTTGATATTTAGGAAACTAAATATGTACATGTATGGATGTCAAAGGAGAAATAGATCTTTATTCATAATAAGCAATTGTGACGTTCCATTGTGCTAAGGTGGGATTTTAGCCATATTATTTCTATGATGTTTACATATAGACCTATCCATGATCTTTGTGTTGAATTATTCCATCCATACTTGTACTTGTCCCTATTGCATATCAAATAAGGGCCTGTTGCACGTGCTTAAGGCACCAAAACATCTCATAATGGACATTTCAATAATTATACATACTGTATATGCTTTTCATTCTACCCACATTGCACACATGTACGCAATTGTCATTCATCCGTCACTTGTACTGCACATGTACGTGCTCAGGTTACCAAGCATACAGTAACAGGGTGTATAGTGTAATCAGACATTCATGTTGGTGCTCTCTTTGTAAGCTTGGCCATGGCTGTATAATATACATTTTACACACTTATCTTTGCATACAGTACATGTACAAAGTTTATAAGTTAATTTTTTTCTTTCAATTTGAATTGTGTGTTCAGCACACACCCATAGTGTTGGAGCTTGAACTCGTTGAATAGAAATTAGCTTCAGTTTAGGGCGCGGGCAAGTATGATAGAGAAGCATTTAACTGTGAAGTGGTTGTGATTTGCACATGGATAGAGTTCTGGTATTGCAGATCATGACCGAGATTTTACTTGTGAAATTTTGTGGACTATAAAGCCCTGGCACAGTGGCACTTTCTCTCTCCGCTCCTCCAAGAGAAATTTTTTTAAAATTTTTCTATATCTCCTCATATGTGAGTGTGACAAACAAAAAGAAAACACAAATGAGCAGTTTCTTGAATATGAGTGGTTGTTGGAAGAGCTGTTTACCTCACTGAGGTACAGGTTGCTCAACCGAGAGTGAAAGTTCTCTGAATCTTAAAAGATGACTTGGCATTTTTAAATGGATGCCCAATTAGGACACTGTTATGCAACAAAGCGCGCTAAGAATTGTACGCTGAACCTGTCATAAGATAACAAAAAGAAAAGTCACTTTTTGCGACCAGCTGTCTTTTGAAATTTAGGTGTATGATTGATTGAAAGTGTATGGAATAATAATGAAATATGTACAGTGGAACGCTGCTGTAACGAACATGAGGGGTACACAGAATTGTCCGTTATATACCAGTTGTTGCTCATTATAGTGAATTAAAGAACCATGTATTGGTATTGAACTCAACACATGGGAGCCAAGGATGATGTTCGGTATAGCCAAATGTTCGGTATTATGATGTTCATTATATTATTATACAGAACCATACACATGTACAGGCCTTTGTAGTTTGCAACACCCATTTGTAGCAAAATCTGCATTCTCATGAGTTTGGCTGCAGTAACAACAAAACAAGTGACTCAAATCACAATCACATGCATCATGACAACATACATGTACAGCATTACAGCATATAAAACCTACTAGGAATGTTTTCGCACTTACATACACAATACTGTATGTACACCATGGGAGGCCGAGGGTGTGTGGTAGGCATGAGCCTACTCATGACTTCCTGCTGGTTCTACACACACATGAACATGATGAACATGTGGCTTCTAGAAATGGTCTTTTGTGTAGCACAAAGGAGGCGCTTGCAAGTCCGCCAGAAAGGCCAGACAATATCAATTTGTATAGTGTAATGGGATATTGTGTCCAGAGTTTGAATTGGGTCTTTTTATGAATTTAGTTGAGCTCATATTAGTCATTGTACTGAACTGTGCGCGTATGCACATGCCACTCTTTGTATCAGGGATCTGAGAATTCAGATTTAAATCTGAATTTCTTTATTTATTTTTTATTTTAACTCAGAATTTCAGCTTTTTTGTACACCTGCTCTGAACAAAAGTATCGGAACTTATTTGGTGTAAATTTTTTTCTGTTTGTGGCCACTCACATCCCTCTCAATAACTTGTATTTTGTTCTAACAAGTTTTTATACATTTAAGTCTCAGCTTCTTCATTCTTGTAATAGTTTTGTGTATTTTCTAGTATTTTGCAAATTTATTACTGGATGGAAATATAGGCATTATACTACCGGTCCTTACATTATGTTATGTACATGTGTAAGCAAATTCAGTTGTATTGAAAAATGACAAATATGTTGCATAGACAATGCTGAACTTACAGTTCGACTCTCCTCTTTTGAATAACAGGATATTTGGAAATGATTATATTTAGTAACATACCCATACATGTAGGTCCTAAATTTTTTTTTTAATTTACTCAAATCATCATGTTGATGTGGTTTGTGCTGTAAATGTACACTACAGTTCTGTACTGCACTTCTCTATAGTAAAATGCATACTTGCATAATGTAGGCCCCCTACGTGTTATGTCCAGTTCTATGTCTACGTTATACCTGTGATGTATTGGAGACTAGTGTCCATTCCATCTTGACCCTATGAAAAATGATGGATCACACCAACGTGTGTCATCAGACCAAGGGACAATGTCATTGACATGAAACATTGCACACTCAGTGTATACCAAATACTCCAGTTTACACTGATTCGTTCTGCACAGTCATGAAGCCTGATGACCAAGGCCTGAATATATGAACACAAACAGGAAGACAAAGTTCAACTGTGCAATGGACCTGTGTGTACAATGTACACGAATGTACATTAGTCCTAAGGCTAAACTCAATGTAAATACAGGCCCTTTACCTGTACAACTACAGAAGCCATTCACGTGTTGTTGACAATATCTGATTTACTGGCAACATGTTCCTGAATTTAAATGCTTATCTCTGCTTGTCATCCTTTGTCAAATTTTATCAGTGAGCTGTTCTGTAAATTTGCATTTTGAGAAAATGAGCAATTCATTTTCAAATGAGCTTTTTAGTCTCGGTTTAGTTTAAGTACAGTATTATCTGGGTTTAATTGGAGTACTTACAGTTTTCCTTTTGGTTATACCTAAAAGGAAACAGTATCCAAAAAAGTAATATGCATGATATGATCGGAGTAAAGCCACAAGCTGGCTGGATTAAATTCTCTCCGTTTTTGTTTGGTTTTATTTCAAAATTGTTTACTAGTACCTTTCACAAAATCCATTTTACATGTAAGGCCTACATGTACCTCTGGTTGCTAGTGAATGTTAATTTCAAGGCCCTAGCTTAATTAACACAGTTTTTTATTGATTATGGTAGAACCATGGTGCATTCTGCTACTTTTTCCATTTATCCAAAGGCTTTACTTATTCACAGGATGAAAATTATTTTTTATTTGTGGAGTTTGGACACATTTTAGGCTTTTAAACTGGTTTGAAGTCCTAAACTGTACTGTTTGTACATTTATGCACTGTAATGCATTCATGACATTTTGTAGTTGTACATCATGTAGGCCTGTACCTTGCTTGTTTTTTAGCCCAAGCCCAAAATTTTTGTTAACCTTATAGGCTTATTTATTTTTTTCATAACCATTGAACTTGATAATGGTAGAATTAATTGCATACGTGCATTATGTCCTATAGCCACACTATTGACCTGCAATATGGATTGGTCATTTGTACCCGGTAATCCACATGCACTGACCAGTAGACCCAAGCCCCAGAACTAGCCAAACATACAGGTGTACATATTCAGACTTTCAGAGTGCACTTATACCTATTACTGATAGTTCAGTGAATCGAATCCTGTGCAGTGTTAATACTGAAAAGATCGGCCGACTAAAATTGGAAAATAGAGTGTAGGCCTACATTATGAGCGGTTGACCAAACTTGCAGGTAGAAAGGTCAGTGTCTTTGTGTGTTCACTGTCTTATAGAGAGGGACCTGATGGACTGATGGTGCTGTTTGTCAGAATAATCAATCCCTGTAGTGCATGGATGTTGGCCTGTGGCCAGTAAAATACCCTTCATTTTAATACATTTATTTACTGTTTTTTCTTCATTTGGAGGGGGGTTGGGTATACATGTATGTACATGTATTAAACCTGTCCAAAAACTCCTCACTCAACTGTACTCCTAGACATAGACCTACATGTATACTGTAGGGCTATATTGTACATGTAGGCCTACATACAGTACATGTACTGTAATATCACTATAAAATCCTGAATCCATCAAAATCCACTGAAGAATTTTGCAGCCTGGCTGGAAATAAGGTTTGAGGGCAAGGCCAATTTTCCATTGCAAGGGGCACTTCCATTGGAAAATCATAATGTCTATGGAAATATTTGAAGGGGCACCAAGGCCAAGAACCAGGGCATCGAAGGCCATGGCCCCCATGGCCTCCGTTTATTTCCAGGCTTGATTTTGATGGATGTTGGAGTTTGTACAGCGGAACACTGGTGTTTTGAATTGTACATGTATGCCTATAAACAGATAAACTGAGTACCTACCTGTGTCTACTACTACTTGTACTACTAATTGACTACTGTACAGTACATGTACAATGTATGATGACAGCAACGTACTGTATGTAGGACAGTGTAGTTGTACTGTACTGTAAAACAGCGTGTGGATTTTTATATGGCCTTGGCTAGGCTTAGGGCACAGTACATGCAGTTTATGGTTTTTAAATCATGTAGGACCATGGTAGGACATGTCTGCATCAAGATTTGCAATCATAAAACCTCAAAATGCAATGACATACATGTACAACTGTAAAAATACTGCTGTAACAGACTGACTATTCATCAATGTACAATGTACATCAGAGTGCTCTACATACAGTGTACGCATTTATGTACATTAGGCCCTACACGTTGCTGCGTTGCTGGGTACACATAAAATTTCTTAACTGGAAAGGATGGAAGCCAACAAACTGACAAACACTGCATTGTTCTCATGAGGACAAATTGGCTGTTGTTGTTTTTCCACATGGGCATTTCCATGAAAATAGGGACATGGCCTTAAAAATTGAAATGGTATTTCTCATTCCAAATATCATCTTAACTTGTTGTACATAACCCAAGGTGTATGGAAAAGACAAACATTTTTCAAATTTATTTCCCATTCCCCCAAAAAATCATGAATACCTCTGTGATACTCTCCCCCCAAATATTGTGTTAAAATAGTGCAAATGTAACAACCAGTCATTTGCTTTATTTGCCAGTCAATATTCAATGGAATTATTCACTTTTGTATTGTCAGATATGTAAACTTTTACATCCAAGTAACCGTATTTATTCATCTTGCTCATAGGAGTTAGCAGAAAATCTTAAAGTTGGTCTTTCGGGCTATGTAACGTAAGTTACCAAAACATGCATTTTTTCACATCACACGTTTATTTGTTGGATTTAAAATCTGGCAATTATTTTTCTCCTCCTTCTAAGCATGACAAATAAAATAGAAACCATGGAACATACCAAGATGTACCCACATAGGAAAAAATAGCTGCCAAAATCTGTAACGTAAGTTACCGTGTAACGAAAGTTACCCAAACGTAACGTAAGTTACTGTGCCAAACCTATGCATACGTGTATATAATGCTCATGACTTGCATTAAACTTGATAAATAGCAACATAAAACAATAGAAGGCAGTGTTTAGAGTAGATTTCCCCCTCAATGTAACCAATTTACTGTTACTTCAAACATGTTTTCTATTTTTAGAACACATACGTAGAAAACGTGTACATGGTACATGTATGTATGGTTTATACATGTAATGATTATCACTAAGACAAGAACTGTCTTTCAGCTTATGACAGCTTCTAGCTTCTTTTCATAAATGTCCTGCTTTGGTGAGTAAGAAATTTCATGTATTGTACAATTATGCTGTATACAAATTCATTATCTTGCCATTTTAATTATTATTTGGGGATGATTTAGCATTAAAGGGGTAGTTTTATATCCTATGTAATTTGGGGGGCATTTAAATTCAGGGTAATTTGTTAACAATTCAATCACATTTTGTCATCAAATGTCTTTAGTAGATTCAGCACATCTTTTTCAATACATTTGAAAACAAATCTTAAATTTCAAATGTCAGTTTTTCTTTTCTTTCAACAGAGCCAAAATATCTCCAAGTAAGCATGCTTAGTTATCAAGCACTAAAAAGCCCAGTGTGGAAATTACAACAAGAGGCAAACTGCTCATGTATGGAAATGTGCCAATATGAAAGAGAGAGGAATGGGTCTTAACATGCTCCAGGGCTAATAGAAAGAGCATAGAGAGGAGAGAGACACCCAGGCAGTGAAATTGCTACATGTTAATTGTGACGACTTATAGAGGAGATACTGAGAAGGTCTAGAACAAATGCAATGCCCATGGGAAAGCCACTGCACAAGCTCAATACCTGGTGAATGCAGTATTCGGCAATGGGACATTTATGTTTTTCAGGAATTTTTTTTAATACTTGTATAAACTTATTGTACATGACCATGTCAGCGAACGACAGGTTCACATGCGCATACTGCATAATAGAATCCATTTTAAATTCAATTTCCTTTAAAACTTAGTTTCCAATCAATATTTTATGCAAATTTAATTGCCATCATATGTCAAGAAGACATTAAAATTAATTTTGCCAGCAAAAGCAATTTGATTTTAAATAAAATTTGTGAATTCAAAGCATTTCATGCAGTTTGTTGTTGAATGGACAAACTGTAACGTAAGTTACCGTAACGTAAGTTACCGCTATTTTAGGTTATATCACCAAAATCGTAAAATGGATTTTCCTTCTTACCCTATTTATAACTAGTTAACATGCCAACAAACAAACAGCATTTATTAATTTTATTATTCCATGTGCAGTATGAGGAGACTTTTAAATCTAGTCTTTCCAAAAATAAGGCATGTCCTTTTCATGTAACGTAAGTTACCAAAGTTTGAACCATTGTCACTCAGAGAAAAAAAAAGCTTTCTCGTTTGTTTTCATATGTTTCAACAACCTATGTTATAGTGTTCAAATAATAAAAAGTCTGACAGTTGAAACCTATGCAATCAGTTGTGAGAGTCATTTGAGTGTACTTAAACCCCTAAAAATGTAACGAAAGTTACCGTGGAAATGCCCACATGGCTGGAAAATGTATTGTTTCACTAGTTGTTTGTTCCCATTATACATACTAGGCATACTAGTACAGCGTAATTGCCGTCACAGGTATTGTCCATTCCCGGTCAATGCCATTCATGTTGGGACTTGCCACAGGTTCCATCTGTTTTACTTGTTGACTCAATTTTCTTTTTCTGTTATGATGGAACGTAAATATGGCCCACTCTGATACCAGTTAACTCTAGTAGTTGTACAAGATCGGGGAAAAAAGGTAAATCACATTTTGCATAGCGCTGCACGGTACAATTTGGTTGGACTTTGTAATAGGCCTAATCCCTTGTGGGAAACACTGAGGTACATGTACTTGATATGAACAACTCTCCAGTTGGTTTCTGAATTATACTGTACGTAGTCAGGGGACAGCAGCATGATACATCATGTACACTAAAGGCAATTTCATACTTTGGTTTTTGTCAAAGAAATTCAGATTCATGGACACAAATATCAAGGAAGATACAGTATCAGTCATCTGTGAAATTCCAAGTCCAAAATGGTGCACACCTTTTGAGAAAACATTGAAAAACATGCACAGTATTTTGAAATCCCTTTCACTGGATTTTTTTATCAAAATTGTTTTTTTTTGTCAATTGGTTTGACTCTTTTTTGGATAAATACAGCATTTCAAATTTGAACGGTATGTTTCTACCAGCACCATCTTTTTGTACCCTGTAAGATATACATGTGTAGGTACATGTAAATCTGTGAATGTTTCAGTATGCTGGCTAAGTATGATAGTACACGCACCTTTAAAAGCAGTTGAAATTGCAATTCAGTGGCCTTTCAACTTTTCAAGCTGACTGTAATCCTCTGGCCAATATTGCTGAAAATTCTCCCTCTGTGTCCAATCCATCTGAATTTCACTCAGACAATCATCCAAGATTTCACTGACGTTCACAATTTGTTTAGATCCATATCCCTACATGTACCATGCTGTATTCATTCTAGAGGATGCATTTCCTGTGCAATGTATCTAGTGAAGTAGTGCGGGTAGGTATAGGCCTACCGGTATATCACCAATCACAAGGCCTGTTTCTTGTTTATTCCAGAAAAGTAGCTAAGTGGCTTTCATAAAGATAAGTAAACTAAGATAAAGATACATGTAATGGTAAATTGGTAATTTATAGCATCAGATTGTTTTAGACTTCCATGTAATGTACAATCTGGACAGGAAAAAACAACATTTGGTAAATTGTTTGGTTTCAAGGACTGTTTGGTTTAAAGCATTAGAGCTTGTACATGATTGTACATATACATGTAGGCCTTCACCTGTACATGTACAGTGCATGTACTATAGCTCATTTGAACTGCAGATTGGCCAATTTCTTGTATTTTATAATTTGGATACAACAGCATGTAGGCCTACAATATTCTCTGTACAGTTGACTTGTACATCTACTGTACCTTCAGTCTTGTTGGACTGTGTTGGACTGTGTCCAAACAAAGAGAAGTAAGATAGTGGATTGAAGTTCAGTGAACTTGTTCCTAAGTGTTGATTTCCATTTTAGTTCTCAGTTCTTCGTCCGTCGCACATCTCAAACCTTTCCCTTACTATAAGCCCCCTGACCACAGGCAACCTGACTCCACAAAGGCTTTAAAGTGAGCATCGCCAAAAGTGACAGTAAGGCAAGGGGGAGAAAAAAATCAAAACCTAATAAAATTGGCAGACTTGATCGGATGCCCAAAGGTACGTGGACTGTTGAGATGAGTACGGTGCTAGTGTCGGGATGAAAGCTCGGCGCGACAAGGCGGCAGACAGTATGGAACCATTGTAATGGACACTGGCTGGATTGGACGTGCTTCCGCAAAGCCCCTTCGCTTCCCCCCTGAGCCACGAAGAGGACATCTCAAGATGGTTAGGTTTGTTTTTGGAGACGGGATTGCGGTTGGATGGTATGGAGGGTTGATGTTGGAGTGAGTTGGCCTAATTGCCCAGGGAGGGATGGAGAGTGAAGGTGGATGTTAGCTGACCGTAGACGTGGTGCCAGCAATAAGGATGCAGGTGTGCTCAGTGCACAATTACAGGAAGTTCATATCTCTTGGCCAGCTATGTTTACCAAAGCACTATCTGCAGTATGCATACATCAGAAGAAACTTCATTGAGTATTTCAGATTTGTAGTCACTTGTTTGTTTGAATAGAAATGAACAACTTTTCACCTATTTAAAAACAAACAGCACCAGAGGCATACTGTGCCTAGACGCTCATTTTACTGTCATTCTTGGTTTGCAAAGCATTAAAGGTACAGTATAGGATTGGTAACATCCCAAACAGAAATGTTCACAATAACTTTCAGGGTATGAAGATGGTGCTGGTAGAAATATACCATTAAAATATCTCCACTTGAAATGGTGTATTTATCCAGAAATAAGTAAGGCAAATACTGAAAACAGTTTTGATCTCGGGGTAAGATCAAAACCATTCTTTTTGTTTTTAAGAAAAATTGAGTCGAGTTTTCGCTATTTTCTTGTGACTCAGATGTCCGATTGAGCTCAAATTTTTAAAAAGGCTTATTATTTCATGTACATGATTTAACAAAGTGTTGGTGCTGTTATGTGACCATTAGCAATCATGTAATTACATACCTTAATGGAAAAATCATATTTGTTATTTTGCTTAGAGTTAAGAGGGCCTGACCTTTTGATCCTAGCAGGATTTTTCTCGAAGGCTTATATGTTTTATTTTTAATACAAGTAATAAACTGCTGCAAACTGCTTATCAGCCAAAATAATGACCTGAAATTAATAAAATGCTTAGAGTTGGGAGGGCCTGATGCGTTTCGATCCTAGCAGGATCTTTATCGAAGGCTAGGCTATATATTTTATTTTCATACTTGTACAGTTTGGAAAGCATTAGGCCAAAAGAAAATTGTGTTGAATTCAGTGATTTCCTGTGATTTCATATGTAAATGTGTGAAATGTAATTTATTTCTTGCGCTTCAAATTTAATCTCAATTTAAATTTGATAACAGTTTGTGAAGCTTACATCGACACAACAGTACATGTACCTTGGGGCCTGGTGTGATACTGTACCTGTGGGCAAATGTTTTGATGGGATTTTCTTTATTGATTGGTTCCCCCTCCGGTCACTAAACCATGATGTGATTGCAGGTGGTCAAGGTGTTGAATCAACGTTATTGCCAGTTTGCAAAATGTGTAGACCTACTCAGTACACGGTCCAGTATGAATTATTAAAATACAGTATTCTCATAAATTGACATTGCTGGCATTTGCATGATGTGTGGTGTGCTGAACAATACTAGACATGATGTAGGCCTATAGAATGGAGAGAGCCGCCTCAGTGCCTTTTGTTATTTATTTCATGTGTCACCAGGTACATGTAGCAGTACTGGCTCACATAGGCCCTAGGCCCTTGTACTAGTAGGGAGCATTCTGAACCAAACATACTTCAACAGTTGGTCACAGGTTTGGTAGTGATTGGTACAGAACCTTACAAACTTCAACAGGCTCCAGCTGTTGAAGTTTGATTGAATTGGTATGGATGCCTTGGTGTGTTGCTGTAGACCAACTGTCCCAATCCCAACAAAATGCCACAATGCCTTCCAACAAAATGCCATAGTGCCTTTCAACATACAAGTGCACCACCACAACTTCTTGTGCAACTGTACCATAGGCCTTGGGAAACCTTACCCACAAAGTAAATGTCAGTGAACTTCCACAAACTCCAACAGTTGTTCCCGCAAGTCTCATTCCTTACTTCCCCGAACCTGAATGAATTAAACAGTGTACTGACTGTACTCCTAGACATTTGGTACTGAATCAAATAAAACCCAATGGCAGGTCCTTGGGCCTACTGTTTGGTACCAAACCAGCCAGAACTCAACAGAACAACTGTGGGAGTTTGATGGGTTTGGGGCTGTTAGGGCCATAACCATACAAATGAAGATTCTCTGATGTACGCAAGGACATGGGGTCTGTCATATACTGTAAATATAGGTTGTGGGTTTTCATTGAAGCTGAAGCTCTGTTTTCTTTTCAAACTAGAGAATCTACTTCCTAACCACGGCCAATAGCCTCTACTTTGATACCAGTTATTTTAGAATGGATTCATGAAATGGAGCCAGAGCCTGAGCGTATGTTTCGTAAAAGCCCATGTGCTATTGCTATTACTATTAGAAATGTATACATTGCCAAGTTTACAAGATTCTACACAGGAGACCATTCCACCTGTTCACTCCCTAAGATGCATGGATTTGTACACCTTTGTCTGACCTCACAGTGCTAAATCCTAGTGACTTGCCAAAACTGGGACCCCAGTGACCTGACACTCTCACCCATGTGTACCTCACGCTCACAGTATTTATACCAAACTGCTAGTGCAATAACAAAGACATCATCTGGTGACAGTACCCTCATTCCTACTCCTAGCTCCATGCATCAACTATGGGCAGGGATATGACATACATTATCCTACTGTCTCGCTGTCTATACATGTATCTCCCTATCTGGTTCCAATCAGAATAGTATAATAGCCATTGACATCTGTGGAGTCCCCTGGTCTCTAGTTATGATTTTAAACAAATAGGAGCACACACATACTGGAATGTGCATCCTTGTGGAGACTTGGCTTTGTTCTTGTGTACTAAATGTACACTCTCTAAAGAGCAGAATTGAAATTACTCCCATTTGAACCAGAATCACTTTCCTGGATTGAAATTTCTAGCGAACGTCCCTTATATAAACACTTCTCTTTGTGACAGTATACCTGTGAAATTCCTCTTTTTTGAGTTAATTCCAAATATCAGTTTGTGAAAACCTTGTGGAGACTATAACCTTTATTATTTCCCTGTGGAGACTAGGGCCACTGATTTTTGTTTATCATGAAAAACGGACCGGAATTGATGGAATCTGCTTCTTGAAACAGAATTCACATTTTCGAAACGGAACTAGGTAAATTCACCAATTAAATTTACAAAATGCATCATCTGATTGGTATAAATTTCTGGGTTTTATTTTGTGTCAAATCACAATCTGACAGTTTAATAGCCTTCACTGCACAAAAGTTGCAACATTGTTCTAGTACCCATTGTTCACAGTCAGCAAAAAGTCAGTCAGCGATTTATTGCATGTAACGTGCAAATATGCTTTTGGGACCGAATAGCATGAAAATGAAACACATTTGTTCAGTCTGAAACAAAATTTTTCAGTCTTAAAACGGAATCAAGGAGTTTGGAAACGGAATTTTCACTTTTCTGAAACGGAAAATCTGTGGCCTTAGGAGACATATTCAACCTGTTGTGCTCGGTCTCCTCAAGGCACCAGATAGGCCTAGATGCATTCTCCTAGTTGTATTTCATTCTTATGTCTTTGTGTGTAAACTGTCCTGATTGCTATGCACAGTGTTTATAATACTGAAGGAACAATCAGTTTAAATTGTCTGATTTCATGAAATTGTCCTCTCAGTGTCTTGCTATCGTGGAATAATTTATGACCAGTCTTTATTGATGTGCAACAGACACAGTTTACCAACACACATTTCAGGGTATGCTGTCAATTTATTTATGGAATTCTGTGTTGTAACAAATCCATAAATTATATAAGAAACCATGCGAGCTGATTGGTTTCAGCAAAACAAAATTAAAGAAACAAAATCCAGATTTGTAACGAGAGGTTCTGGTTTGCAGTTGGATTGCCTCCTGAACCTTTTAGTTGCCTTGTCACTTCCAGTTGGTTAGAATTTTTTCCATTTTCATTTGTCACCACAAATGTTCATGTACAATTGTACATCATGTACATAGTGTACATATTCCACACTATATGTCAAAAACTCTAGAAATTGCTCTACTTAAATACTGTGCTGCAGAATGCATGCTATATTAAAGACACTGTACATTAGACAAAGGGAAAAATATATTTAGTAAGCATTGTCCAATCGACCTACCTTGCTGATTTTTTCATATGCTATAATATTTGATTCAAGATCTGTGCCAAGCCAAATTTCATACTCATAGCTCTGCCTAGATGTAAAACCCAATTTTGCACTTTTCTTCGCTAATGGGGTTTGCCACAAATACGCTATTGCAGTGAGCAAGAAATCATTTATGTGAACTACATGTACAGTACATGTACATCTACATGTATGCATACGTTTACACAATCTTACATGTTGTGCCTCATACATGTAAGTTCACAGTTTTCTGCTTAGTTCTGTAGAGTGCCAATTCTAAGCTTACAGAAAAAAAGTGGCCCCTTGACTCACATTGTGAACAAAAAGCTTGATGAGTATGCTGGAAATTGCAATATTCCCATGTATGTGTGAATAGCAATTGTTGTTCAGTGTAGAGTACAGCATACTAATGTATGTATTCATATCTAGACTAACATACGTGAACTCGTTGCCTTATATATTGCATTTACATACCCACTGTACCAAACCCTGTCATTATGCAAGTCACATCCTGTGCTTTAATTAAGTTATAGATTCATCAAGTGACTTAAAGGTACAGTACAGGATTGGTAAGGATCAGTAACATGATCATGTAGTAGTTGTGGTCTGAATGTTGGCTATTTATAAAGTTCATACCAGAACAATGCAATATTTCTGTTAAAAGTGAAAAATTTACTGTACTAGCTTCAATGCTTTCATTTTTTGAAAATCTGAAAAAATGGCATGATCAGCTTACATGTAGGCCTACATTTGTTTTCAATCAAATTATGAAAACGCAAACGATTGTCATTTTTCTTGAAAACGCGAACGAGAATATTTGTATTATTACATCTACAGTATAGGCCTAGGCCCCTATGTACATGTACTTGTTACAAAATGATTCACATGATGACAGCTAGATTGGCATTAATGCTGATATTGCATTAAAACAAACAAATTACCAATGAAGTATTCCGTTATGGATATTAATTACAAATGCAAACATGGTAATCAGACAAAGGAAAACATTGTCTGTTTTACATTGTGTGTACAAGACTAGAAGTACAGTTCATACTGTGAACTGTCTTGTGGCTATGGGCCTGACTGTAATGTGTTTCTTATGGCATATAAATACAAATGACTGTACATGTTCATTATGTACATGGGTGCCTTGTACAAAGGCCCCATTCTTAAGGTAATAAACTACATTACCATACTTGACATTGGATGTGTAATTGTAGCATACAGGACCATTAATTCCTACGTGTACATTATGCATCAATATCGGATCAAATTTCAGTTATCCCCCTGAATTTATGAATTTTAAGCACAGAGTTATGACTCATAATAGTATTCATATCTCACAGAGCTTCCAAGCATGTTTGAATGGTTTCAGGCAATTTGGAAATTCACGAACAAAGGAATTAATTTTATTGTCAAATAGGTACATGTACTGTACTACTACTTCTAAATCATTATTTCTGTTGTTATCAATTGTAATTGATGTTGCTTGGGACATTCACCCACATTCAGTTACGAATGTTCTTTTAGAAGCTTATTTTATTGAATATTTCAGCTCATACTGAGATTGTGCTAATATTTCATTATTTAGAGACACATATCTTTAATGTTATGAAAGCCTATGGGGTTATTTCAGTCGTAAACATGGGAATTACCATGTTTATCTTGAATACATATGCACAGGTGCGTGTCAGGCTCAAAATTAATATATAGCGTAACGGCACTTTATTAACGAACATGGCAGGATTCACAGAAATTGGTTGAGATTAACCTGGGTTGAGGCAATCTCAGGGTTGACGCAGGGTTTTAAAATTTCCAGTGTGAATCTCTGTCGATTTTCAACCCCGCATCAACCCCGAGATTTGTCTAGTGTGAAAAACCCTTTTAGTCTGGAGTATAATTTTAATGACGACTATGGGAGTTTACGAAACGGAGTCTCAGGCTCTGGCTCCATTTCATGAATCCATTCTACAAATAACAGGTACCAAAATAGAGGCTTTTGGCTGCAGTTTGCAAGTATAGATTCTCTGGTTTGAAGAAGAAAACAGAGCTTCATCTTCAATGAAAAAACACAGCCTATATTTTCAGCACTTGGGTGTCAGGACTGGAGCCTGAGCCTGAGCCTGAGCCTGAGCCTCTGTTTCGATAACGCTAAGTACACTGTACATGCACAGACATACTTTTCAAAATTGCAGCATCATGAAGGAGTTTTGGACACAACGTGCATGTATCATGATAGTTGGGAGCCATGTGGTCTTGCCTAATGGGGGATGTACAATCACCTCATCTACCAGAGTGCACGACAGGACATTGACTAATGAAATGTCTCAATCAAAGTACCGGTACATACAGTAGGCCTACATGGCATAACCCTGCAGTTTCAGCTGGCATACAGCATGAAAAATCGGCAGGATTTAGGAGCTGAAATTTGTCAAACGTTATACAAACAAGGGTAGGTTAGGTGGAATAAACAGAGCCACTGATTGGTTTGACGGGTGTTGAATGATGTGTGCTGCAGCTAGACAGTAAAGTTCAAACTTGTGTTGATGTTGTACTGTTGTAAGATGTGCACGAAGTGTTGCGGTGGCTCTACTAGCATTGTTGTTGCATTATTGCAGGGGCTTCTCTCTCCAAAAGGTTGTTGATGTTGATAATTAATGTGTCATTCTTTAATATTCTAAAGACATTTTCCATGAATTGTCCTGCCATGTACCCCCTGGGGTACCTGACCTCTTTACAGGTCTTATATGGTTTCTCCTGAATACCAGCATTAAGCATGTTTAGCTTGGGTCCTTTACTGTGTTTTCATTGGGGGACTACTGCATACAATGTATAGCTTCAAGGCCCATGATTATAATATTACTGTGCCTATCATTTATGTATTGAAGGCCCCTGCTTTGCACTGTTGACATTGTATTTTATGAGTAATCCCTTTTCCTTGGGTATCCCAAGGGGGCCTGGCCATCCTGTTGTAATCTAATTATGCCACTGGTAATTGGGTTCTAGGCACAGTAATATTCAGGGAAAACCTATGTACTAAGTCAATGGGCTGGGTAGAATGCATTGTGTGTGTGGATTTAGACGTTGCTTTGTTCGTGTACTAAATGAACACTCTCTGAAGAGCAGAATTGAAATCACTCCCATTTGAACCAGAATTACTTTCCTGGGTTGAAATTTCTAGCGAACGTTGCTCAGTATGAAAAATACGAAAAAAGAAAAACATTTTCCTTTTTTAGTTAATTCCAAATATCAGTTTTGTGAAGTAGTCTAGAAGAAACACAGGGTGTCAAATTTTGCAAGGGTCACCTGGCAACCCAGTGCTTGCCAAGAACCATCGATTGAGGTGTCTTCGGGTCATACTTGAACACACGCCATCGCTGGTTCCTGGGTGGGCCAGAAATTAATTTTCATCTTGCTTCAAGTTTACATCACACAATTCCATGCGTTGACCTGCAGCATTCATTCTACATATTGTATGTCTAGTCTACCCTTGACGAAGATGGATTGTGGGTGACACTCGCCTTTTCGTACTCAGTAGAAATAAGGTGTTTTTCTAGAAAATCTAGAAAATAGCGAGTAAGACAAATCTGGGACAATTTAATAGAGCTGCTTTAAAAGCACAAAATTTGCTTTTAAAGCATGAAAAGTCTTCCTTGATCAAACAGGATTACCAACCAAATTTGTATGTTAGGCCGTGTCCCAATTCTCTGGCTGTGTCTGCAAATTACGCATGTACCTATGGCAGCCACTAGCCAGTGACTGCAGCCATTTCCATAGACTTGTGTGTTTACCGCTTTGGACTAGTATTTGGCCATTGTTTGCTGAGCACATTCACCAGGAGTTTGGGCTGGCATACTCATTTTATTAAGCACATGTGGTTTTTGGTGCTTAAGCAAATTTTGGTGCTTAAGCAGCTCTATGAAATTGGCCTAGGTGTTAGCCTGTTCTGAGTAAAAGCACACAGATCTACAGTATAATTGCAACTTGCTAAGGGTTGAATGCCCCGTTAGCCAATGTGATTTCTCCAGTCAATACGTGTCTGGTTTCCATTAAAGCCGTGTTCCCATTGGACTTATTTTGGTTAAACTACCGCGACTTTCCTGTAAACTGACAAAATTAAGTCCAATGGGAACGCACGGTAAACTTACGTCCCTGTCAACTTACCGCGACCGTGATGTAAAACTAACAGGCCGAAAGATGAAAGAAGTCGCGGAAAACTTCCGCGCAGCCACGGTAACTTAACAGGGACGCAAAAAAGTCCAATGGGAACACTTCCCGTGGGTAAACGTACCGCGAGCACGCTGTAAAACAGTCCAGCTTCCTGTATTACGTCACCAGCACACGCAGGCTGTACAGGGAGCGCGCGAAAATACTTGCACTACGATTCCCTGTCTCACCTTGCACATGTCATCAACATCAGTGGGCAAACTGCGGGTAAATTGTACGTGTACGTACCGGTACGTACGTTCCTCGTTCAAATACTATGTTTCAGATTTGACAGATTTGGGCACTGAGATGTGGGTTTCTGCATGGGCCCAATTCGTGACGTACATGTAGGCCAAGTTCGTGCTTTGGCATCGTCACTAGTATTTCCTCGAGACTGCGCCCGTGAATTTGGCGACTCTATTTTCTTGTCATCTAGCTGGTGGCTATAGCTTGTTTTATTGTTACGGTGACACGTTGGTCTCTTTCATGGATTCTTTTATGAGTAGAAATGTTACGTCAAGATATGAGTCATATCCTGCTCGGGTCAAAGGTGATTTGTCCACCGTCCGCAATGTGTGCACTTATTACGGCCAATAAACTGTCCGCTGTGGTAAATAAAAGTCCAAGTGGGAACGCACAGTAGATTGACATGAAGGAATGTACCGGTAAGTTACCGTGTGGCCGCGGAAAAAAAGTCCAATGGGAACACGGCTTAAGGCTGCAGTTTGTATCCGGTTAACCGGTTAACCGACCGTTCAAAGGGGTACCCGGGTACATTTTCCCAGTTAGGTTAATCGAAAAGAATCTTTTTAATGGCCTCTTTTTTTTAAACATAGGCACTTTCTAGAGTTCACAAAGAAAAAAAGGCCAGACATTTTGCTATGTCTACCACTGCCAAATGTTGTGACAAAAGAATGTTGTCAACCAAGTTCCTGACAGACCCAAACTTACTATTTCTTTGTTTTTCTTTGTTTTCTTTGTTATAAGGGTAATCGTAACCGTAACCGAAAAACAAACGGGTAACCGGTTACAAAATTATTTGTAAACTTACAGCCCTAGTTTCCATCCATCACTGTGGCTGTGAACTCCTCCTGCCAGTGCCATCATCCATTCCTGGTCCATTCTCTCTGGGTTTGACCCTGGCTTTCTGACCAATTATCTTGTACTTGCCTGCATTATCGTTTCCTGGAAAAAAATATTGTTATTGTTACTTGTAGACCTGGAAACCACTGCATTTTAAGCCCGGACTCTGTGTTCACCCCATACAGTCTTGATTGATTGATGATACCAATTATACAGTAGCTGTACATGAACTCTTTCTATGTTTTATTAAGACTTTTAAGAGCATGCATGGCATGTACATGTACATTGTATGAAAAATTGTTTCATAACATCTTTAAAAGCCAAACAATTATGTCATTTAACAATGTTAGTCATATCTCACAGTTTGAAGGTTTTCTGCACAGAACCAGTTTGTGTTAATATCAAAATGACAGCATGTCCCAAGTTCCAGAATCCTAAATAAATAATGGATTAATGGTACACAAAATCAACATTTGATGGAGTTTACATTAAAACGCCATTTTCATGCAGGTTGTCAATACAGTCAATGCGCTGTTTACCACCTACCTGTACAGTCATGTATGTTTGCTTATTTGTGAGTTATACTGGTACTTGGTTGGACTGTCACAACAAAGTTGGCTGGTCTGGCTGTGTTTGAACAGTTATGGATAAGAACAAAGATGAAAGTATAAAGCAATTGTACACACACTGTATTGTACACTGTACATGTACTGTACATTGGCCAGATTGCTGTGTATTCTGTAAATATGGGTGTTCCATGGAACATTGCTCCCTTAAAAGTACTTTATCATGTTTTGGTAGCATTCTGAAACAGAAGTCTTCATAGATTTACCTATAACTTACAGGATATTAAGATGGTGAATGGTACTAAACATTTTTGTCTACCTGAAATACTGTACTTTTATCCAGAAAAGGGTAAGACCAAAGACCAAAAACAATCTTTGGAAGATCTGAAAAAATAATGGTGAAAAGATTTGTTTTTAAATACAGTGGGTGTTGATCAGTGGTTTGTTTTTAAGTGGGAACCGTAGGCCTACGGGACTGGGAATTTCACAAATAACTGTTACTGTATCTGCCTTGATATTTTTGCCCATGAATCTGTATTTCTTTGACACAAATCAAAGTATGATATTACCAGAAAATTACTTTTAACTGTTTTCCCCTGAAACTAGTAAAACCAGATGGCAAACACATAGGCCTTAACAAGTTGTTAAATATCAGTTTACAATAATTGTTTCATGTACTCAAAGGGTCTCTGCAATGGGAATATTATGGCCTGAACATGTGCCAATAAAGAAACTGTACATGGGGACTGTGATTTTACCCACTTCCTCACAATGATTCAGGTTTAAAAACAGGTTTTTTGGTTTGTACATGTATGCTAATTAGCATATAGTTTCCATTTTCATGAGCAAAACTGTGATGTCATCTGGGGAACTGAGAGCAGTAACCCAATTGATTTGTGCACAAAAGTTGCGGTTGTTTTATAGGTTTTCTGACAGACCTTTTCCTCCTCAATGGGGTTTATTTTGCCAAATAAATGTAATTTTTTAACCAAACCATTTCTGTAGGTCAAGTTTGCCTCTTCATTTTTTTATGTTTTTTTTTCATTATATTTTTGCTGTTGGTTCCCTACATGAATATGCGTGAAAATCCCCCGTTTTACAAAGCCATTCAAAGAAAAACCAAATTCTGGTTTGAAACCAAAAAAAGACTTGCCATTCATTATATGTCAGTATATTCTCTGTCTGAAGGCAATAAAATAACCTGACTGAAAAAAGCACTGCAGGAACCCTTTAATGCAGTTAAAAGGGGTGTCTACACTGAAAGAGAAGATAAAGTCAACTTGTTGATGAGCTTTTAAGTAACGATCTAGTAAACTTTTTGTATCAGGGTGAGATTTTGAAGCTGGGTGCACATGTGTACTGGCCATGTGTCAGTATTAGTGCATTACTTGTACTATACCAGTCTACTGTAGATGTCAATGACCAGTGTATGTTTGACTCTTGAAGTGACAAGACTGAGTGCAAGATAGCCACAGTTGAATGCACTAGATCTATCTTCAATTGCAATACATACATGTACTTGGGCTTCTTATCAAATCTCCAATACCTTTCTCACTAAAAGCAAAAAAGGGTTGGCTGTCTCCTACTAGACTTAGTATATTTATAGGCATCTTCGGTAATTACCCGAAGGTCATGATCATTCATACAGAAATCTTCAGTTCAATTTGAAAGACTTTTCATAGTTTTAATATACTGTGTGTGTAGTGGGTATGTGTGTGCAGATATGCAACCTTCAGTGTTGTGCAGTACCATACTTTTACATTTAATGTAGTATAATCCTGGAAAATACTAATTTATTTCAAGATTTCTCTCATGGAAACATACTTAGAAATGAACTGTATCATCCACCATAAGAAATATGTAAGCATCATCATGGGCACATACATGTAATTATACCGGTACATGTACTGTATGTATAAGCTTAGATACATATGCATATAGTTTACATGACTTTTTGCTCGAAACCTCATAATTATTGAAACAGAGTTGTCAAGTAGGGCAATTTGTGCTATAACTTATAATTAGGCCACTCACAAGGCTTACTTGGTTTTTTCTTTCTCATGCTTGAAAAATCTTACGAAAGTGTCATCGTGTGAAAGGACACCAATGCTTGAGAGTGACCGGCGTCCCTGGTGAATCCTTGAGAAATTTCATAAAAGCTTGCAAGGCTTGCAATGTTTTTTAGCATCGTGTGAAAAGACCTTAGTGTCCTAATAAATTACTTGTTCTATAATTCCTGATCGCAAAATTAATGGCGTTCAATATTTTTTAGCCCAGTTCAGATCAGAGAATTCAACCTTCCTATCTGGATGCCAGTTTGCAGATATTATTAGCTTCCCTCCTGGGACTAAATATTCCTATAACATTGGGCAAATTCCTGGTTTATAAAGATTGATAGCTACTTTGGAATTTTAAAATTAACGGTAAACCTCAAAAATTTTGCTGCCCTGTATGGTAATTAACTACAAATAACCTGGGGCCAATTTCATAGAGCTGCTTAAGCACTAAAATTTGCTAAAGCACCAAAAACCTTGGTTAATAAAATCAGTACGTCAGCCAAAACTCCTTGTGAATGTTATGCTCAGCAAACAATGGTGGAATACAGGTCAAAAGCAGTAAACATCACATGAAACTGCTTAAGGAAAACATGCTTAAGGAGATAAGGAATTTGCTTAGGCAGCTCTTTGAATTTGGCCCCTGGTATTTTCCTTTGTAATATTAAGGAAGTGAGGATGGAAATGTTGATGTGTGCGTCACTTACAATACTTTTAATCAGTTCCAGATGTGCATTTAATAAGGTAATCATGATTTTATGAATTTAATACGGCCGTAATTTAAGGTTAACTCTCCTATGATCAGAGTCCATTACATGTACATCACATTTTATAATTAGTTTTCCAGTGAAAGGCACAAGTCTGCCGATACCAAAATCTTTGGGTTATTCTCAAGAGGGGGTAAGGTTTGGGGAATTCTGTCAACAGAACTACAGGATGACCTGACAACTGACTCCATAGCCCTGCCAAGTATCATCAACCCCATACATCCTTCATTATCATGGACTTAAAAAGACTAAGATGCTTATTGCTAATAAATCACCGGGATAGCATCAATGACACGGGGGTTGCTAGGCACTGTTTGTCTCCTAACCTACTCAACCCTGCTGCTCCTGAGATATTTTAGCTGGTGCAAAGGCGGAGAGATTAAGATGATGCTCATAAATCAATGCTCCGTGGCGTAATTGAGACGATTAACTGGCATGCTTTTAAGTCCTTTGCACTCTTCAAGACATACATGTATTGTTCTCTTTGGCCTTTTACGAGGATTCTAGAAAAAATACTACATGTAGTTGCCAAATTTATTTTTTTCATCAAAAATCCATCAGTGATAGCAATTATGTACTGAGCCACAAAATAAATGCGAAGGATGGGTCCATTCAATTTATTGTCATGTTTTTGACATTTTATTGCGGCTGCTTAAATTAATCAAATTCAACAAAATTATGACTTGAGTGTTGCTCTTGTTGTCATAACTTTGTTGAATTTTATTAAACAGTCGCAATGAAATGTCAAAAACATGACAATGAATTAAAATTTAAATGGACCCATCGTTTGTGTTTCTTTTGTGGCTCAGTATAGTACTATAGTTACTTCATTTTTTCTGGCCTCAAAGTAAATAAAATAAGTAGTTATTAAATAGTTTTAATTAATTTTTGTAAATAAAAAAATTATTTCAAGGATCATATCTTAAGGTTTTTGAAGAAACTATGAAAGAAAATTCATTTTAAGGTTTTTACTACCCTGAAATTCTTAAAACTGCATGTTATTGCATAAAAATGAAGCACTTGTCATAAAAGTGATTTTAGAAATTTAAAGATTCAAATGATTTCCAAAATAATCAATTAATTTTATTTTGAAATTCAAGCTTTATGAATCTTTGAACATTGAATTAATAACTGTTCAAAATATTGATTGTAGAATCATTTGCCTCAATTTTTTTTCTGCATAGAATTGTGTGAAAATTGCAACTTGATAACATTCAACACCTTACACCATGCGAAATATCTCACACAGCTCACAGCCAATGCATTGAATGTACATGTATGGCATTCACTTGATCCCTTATTGCAAATAAAATTTTTCACTGTTGAAAATGGTAAGAAGCTATAAAGTGCTCGATGGCTCACGATGTTGGCTGCAAGGTAGCAACGTTTTGGCTTCAGACTGCTAGCCTTTATCAAGCTTTTTGTCACTACCTTTCAGTGAAAGGCATCGAACACTTTCATTCTTTTTCATGGTTAATATTTTATGAAGACGCATTGTCAATTTGACTATGTATTCTCTTTGTCATTGCAGGAGTTGATCACAAGATCACAACAATTCTCTTGGATGGGAAGAGAGTACGTCTAGAATTATGGTGAGTCCAAATTCCATGTTTAGGCCTTTACAATTGACAGTCTCATTGGACATGTAGTTACATGCAGCTAATAAAGTAATATACATGTAATAGGGAGCTGGATATCACAGATGGTAAAGCGCTGATGTTGGTCAGGCTACAGGACTGGGCTCCAAAGTCCTTGTATGTACAGTCAACTTGCTTTTGTTCCCCCAGCATGATAATATACACTTAGAATATACCTGTACAAGCTTTATTCAATGAAATCATCTCATTGTTCATTAAACGGCTTGTTTCAGATGTCAGGCTTAGGCTGTTCTTAAAGGTACTTAAAGGTACTATCATTATGATACCGGTACATTTGGTAAAGTTGATAGAACAGCTGCGGTCTGTTCATAATTAGATTTTTCATGGAATAAAACCAAACCTGTGAAATTTACAGCTCAATTGGTTATTGGAAACAGTCGAAAACAATGAAAGAACCATTGCAATTGTTACGCGAAAATTGTGAGGACGTAATTGTAATAGCGCTCCGCACTAATGACGTCACAAAATCCCCGGATGTCAGACAAACATTGTTTCACACACGTAGTGTACATGCACGCACACACCCACACACATCTTGGAGATCAAACTGTTTTCCATCATTTGTTTGACTCATTTCTGAAAAAATGCAGCATTTCAGGCAGAAAAATGTTAACAGTATGTTCTATCAGGTCTATCTTTATACCCTGAAAGTTATTGGTAAATCTGTGAACATGCCTTTTTTGGTTTTCTACCAAAGTATGATAGTACAGTATACCTTTACATACATACTTGCGTAGATCAATTGAAATTTTTATATTTGACATGGCATTTATAAGCATTCATGAGATTGTAGTTCTTTATTGCATTGAGGCAGGACACTTGGTTAGACTGAGTCTTCTGTGCTAGCATTGAACTTACTAAATATTCAATTTTATTTCACAAGCAGGCGTTGAAATTGAAATGGACCTTTGAATGGTATTATTGTCTGGTTGTTAGGTGAAATAACATGTGGTCAGTGATTGGGCACCATCCACTAAGCCCTTGACCCCATAGATTGACCTCTGTACATGGACTTGGCGTAATTTGAAATTGATTCTCCATTCTCCAATTCACTGGCCAGAAATCTTGTACAAAGATCTATTGCAAATCTGCATCCATGGAACGCCAATACAACAAACACTGCAGGATGCACAACATTTTTTTGGTATAGTGGTTGTTCAGTATACATGTACCAATTTTCAGCCGCCAACGGTGTCTGGCAGCCATTTTTATAAATCACCCTCTTGTACAATGAAGTGTGCCCTATTTTGATTGTTTTTTTTTACATGTTCTACATTTTTTCTGCAGTACATGTACAATGTACGTACACAAAATGTATATGTATAAATTTAAAATTTGACCTGTTTAGTGATGTTCGGGAATTACAAACAGCCAAGTAGCATTTGATTGACATATTTCTCGTTTCTGTAAAATCTTTTGAAATTTTTTTTTTTTCGAGAAGAATGTTAGTAAGTGTTATACACAAAATTAGGGATTCAAGGATGATGTTCTTTGAATCAATTTATGTATAAAACATGTATACTATAATACCCTGTAATGTATGGTACACATACATGTAAATATTCATTCATCACTTTATGACTGTTGTTGATGGGAACAATAAATCCAGTAAATTTTAAGAGAATAAACCATTCTGTTGAAATACCAAAGAATAAAAATGAAATTTTGATGCCCCACAAAATATCATTTGACAGAATATCAAACCATTCATGCTTCATTATAATAAAAATATAAATATCATGCAACACATCCTTGTAATCCTTTGGGATTGCAATAAATGTATAGATTTATGCATTATGTCCTAGGGCATTTTGCTAGCCATTATAATAGTGAGTGCCCATTATAATGTACACTACATGTATGTGCGCCAGTTCATTGTTCAGACCCATCAGTATTGAATAACATTTAGCATCTAGGGATCTTTTAAATCAAATTTCCAAGTCTTTCTTTTGTCGTCGTGCTGAGCCAAAATCAATGCAAGGTCTTGGATTGCACGAGGCTGTAGACCGTCAGTTTGTTCTGTCTTAAAATCTTTAAAATGTGACTTGAAATCAAATTGATCCCTGTGTGACACGGATGAGTCAAATGAATATTGATTGTTGTACCTCGTTGCATGATAATTTGAATATAATGTCATTTGGAGAACAGCCTCAAGATTAAGACTGTACAGTCAGGCATTGGACTGATTGTGTCATGCACAATGCACAGTGTAAATTAATTAATACATGGACATAATATTCATTTGTACTTTTGCAAGCATCGTTCATACCCTATTACAAATTGGCAGAGACTATGGTTGCGCAGTTGAAACTACAGTTGACAACTAATGTTGTTACATATTGTATATACGCTGCAGAGAAATAGGCATCATTCCCAGGCTTACCTGCCAACCATTCTGATCTTGGAGGAATTAATTTATTGTGATTTTTTAATTTAATGTAGATTCTGAATTACGAATTTCAGTCCTGAAACTACAATTTTTTTCAAAAATTTCTTAAAATCGGATGAATGTCTAAATTCAAGTCCTGCTGACCACCACTCTAGATTCAACCAAACTTATTTGTGATATTTGCTTTTTTTTTCACGAAATCAATGACCAATGGGCCTCGCCTGGTCATAACTTTTGTGCTGCAAAATAGGCTCAGATTGCACGAGAAAGCATCTAAAGCGCCAGTACTTTTAAGTACGCCAGAATTTTTGTACAAGTTTGCATGTTGGCAGATACTGTATGTTACAGTATGATGTAATTTGTGTACTCATACATGTCATAAGTACTGGGAATATACTTGAGTTTATGTGAAATACATACATGTACATGTACGACACAACGATGCATGTACTCTGCACTTTGGGTTATGCATGTAGGGTACAGGTAAAATAAAACTGTAGGGAATTTTGCATGCAGTTTGAGGCGTTTTTTGTAAAGGCTTTGGACAGCCTTCGGCTTTCCGGAGATCTCTTTGGAAACCTTGATAAACAAGATGGTACGTGGTACATGTATAACAAAACAATTTGGTATTCAGGAGGTCACCGGTTCTAATCCCGCTCCAGTCAATTTTTCTTTGTTCACTTTTCAATGACTTAAATTAAAACTCAGTCAGTTTCCCTTGTGATTATTTCACGAATATAAAACAATTTTACATTAGATGTGTGGTAGTACATGGAGTTTTGTACACGAGGGGATGTATGGCACCCAACGCGAAACCATATACATGTAACAACTGTAGTGTGCAAACATGACCATGTGGCATTGAACATACAGTTTGTCAGTAAGTTTCACTTTGTATTTTTGTGAGTCCAAGAACTGTGGGAACTTGACACGACTGATATAGGAATTGATTATAAACCATTTCTCTTTATGCACATATTACTATACCTGATATGAAAACCATACATGTCTTTACATTTGACAGTACTATGTGAACCATTCCATGAACAGCCTTCCACTTCCAGTCTGTGGTTTAAAGACCCTAGATCCTTGTCCTGAATCTGCCATACATTGCCTCAAGGCATACTAGCTTGATCCTCAACATTCAACACCCTGCCAATGTAGACCAGTGTGCTATACCATATGCCCTATCACTCAAAGGTACACCATGATGGGAAATCCACCCATAGAGCCTATACTTGACATGTGCACCCCATTCAAACACAATCGCTCTCACATTTTGATAAATTAAAATTCTGACTGCCCCTATTGTTCAACCCCCATAAAAAATCCAACTCAAAGAAGATGTATTGTATTGGACATAATTTGAAGTTCACTTAAACAGATCTGTGATCTCACAAACTCCCTGAAATTTAAAGCCCAATGCCCACTTTCACAAATTTAACACCCATTTAATAATCATCAAATAACCATAATAGATACTGACTGAATTTTAAGTCATTTAAGAGTGAAGAAAGAAAAATTGACTGGAGCGGGATTCTGACTGCCAAATGAACAAAGATAGTTGATTATTAGGGACACCACCAACATAGGGCTGGATAGCTCATTTGGTAAGAGCGCCGATACAGATTTCCGGAGATTGCTGGTTCAAATCAAGTCAATTTGTCTTTGCTCACATTTCAATGACACATTTGATAAATTAGGCTAGTTTTAGGTATTGACAAGTTTGTATGCAAGTCTTGGGGGTGTTGTAGATATACATTTAATCAGGGAGGTTGTTTATGTAATTTTGCATTTTAATTATTAATTGCTTGGAGTTAGGAGGGCCTGATGCATTTTTATCCTAGCAGGATCTTTATCGAAGGCTAAAAACTGTAGCCTTCGATAAAGACTTGATAAATTTCAGGTCGTTCATATTGGTTGATATTATTAGCAGTTTATGTTTATTGCTTGTGTTAATTAATAATTTGAAAATAAAATAAATGATAATAATAGTTTGTTTTTGTGTATTCATTCTACCTTCATAGATATTGCGACATAATCATGGAGATGATGGATTTTTAAAAGTTGAATAGGCTGATTATGACTCATTACAATTTAGGGCTCTTGCCAAATGACAGTGAATCGGCATGAAATTTGTAACACTGGGAACAGGACTTAACTTTATATGGGCTTGATAACTGTGGCCCAATTTGGCTTTAGTATGGCCAGAGAATTGACCATAAGCTATGCATGGTGGATGTACTAAAATGAAGGTAAGTTTGCGGTGACACCATGTAATCTCTTCTGTGAGAGTGTGTGGTTCTGAGAAGAACCGTAGGTATTAACTCGACGTTCCGAACAGTGTGCTCTGTTCTCACAGAAGAGATTACATGGTGTCACTGCAAACTTACCTTCATTTTAAAGTACACAGTGCAAGGTCAGAACTTGAGATTGAGGAAGTTTGTTGGTCAGTTTAGTCCAGTGACGTCATCCTGAAATGTTGGTAGTGAGTAGTGACTCAACAGAGCAGTCCAACCTGGGCTAGGCCAGTCTTTTCCTTCATCTGGTCTACATGTACTAATGTACAGTACTCATACCGGTATAGAAGCTATTGTGTGCAGAATAGTGTCACACTCACACAATATGAATAAATTGTCTCAAAATACTAGTACATCATGAACTGGACTCATCTTTGAACCTTAGTCACTACCGGTACACTAACTTGATGAAGACTTCATAGGGCTTTTCACACTATCCCAAATCTTGGGGTTAGAACAGGATCGAACCCAGAGATTTTTGTCATCCCTTTTCACACTTTTCAACCTCAAGTCAACCCGGGTAGGACTGACCCAACCAGATTGAAATCAACCTCGGTAGGAAAAATTTCAACCTGGTTAAAAACTGTATTTTTCACCATGAGCCGGTTCACCAAAAGTGTACAGTGACTGTTGTGTCTCTTTGATCCGGTTCAAAAACTTTCCAGGCTGAAGCGCGGTGGATCCAGGTTGGTTTCAACACGGATTGAAAAGGAGACATGTAGTGTGAAATGGCCTTTTTGGGCTGCATACCTTTGCATGCATAGTCTGAGGTTAAAGTTTTAATTGCCGAAGCATTCCAAATTTAAGCACGCTAATTTGTCCAACATTTTACATAATTTGATTTTGCCCCTTGAAACGATCTGTCATATTTCAAGGAATGACAAACGATACATGTATACGGTACATGAATATGTGGGTTCATGTACTACATACAGTATTTAGCCAACGTCAAGGGGAGGAGATATTGGCAACATAACAACACCAGACAGCTGCAGAGGGCACTGGCACCGGCCGAATTGCAGGGAGCCGATGATGCCTCCATATACAAAGTACACGATGTCGCTATGAAGAACCAGACTATGCAAAGGAAAGAGAAAGCATTCCGATTGAATTAGCGAGGCATTTCAGGCACACAGAGTCTCCGTGTCGGCCTCTTGAGGCCAAATTACTTTCGGAGATACAGAAAAAACCTCCGGGACTGGAAGATCTGGTACATGTTTAATGAAATTGGCTACTTAACACTTACTGGATATCGTAATGACTAGCAGTCTGTATGGTGCCACTTGGCCCAATAAATCAAGCATTATCAGATTGGCTTACACTAATTAGAAATCTTTTTTTTTTTTTTTGGTGGACACAGAAAGGTTAATGTCAAGTGAGGGTTTAAACTGTGTTCAATCATATCACTGAACAGTAGCTGTACTGGGTCCAATTTCATGGAATCCGTTACGGCCTATTTTTGTGCTTACAGGCACTGCTACATGTGAAATGTATTTCATTGAATCCATAAGCAAGACTTTCAGCGAAGTGAAGAGTTTCTAGGCTAACCTCGATTTTGTTCTTCTAACGTGCTGCCGTGTGCATTTTGCAGAAAGTCCAGGTTGCTTAGCGTAGCGAGAGAGAAACCTCTCCTGTGAAATACGCTAATCATAAGCAAAAAAAGTTAACTATCGTAAGCGAATTTTTGCAGATTCTATAAAATTGGGGCTGGTAAGGGAATACATACATGTACATGTACATACGTACAAAATGCACACGTACATGTTCACACATACATGTAGTGTACAGTACATACGTTTAAATACAGTATACTGAATTGCAACGGAACATGTAGGCCTATTACTACCAAGAGTGCTATCAAGAGCAAAGGCTTACTGTTGATTCTAAAGTGCATTGCGTGTGTTTACGTTGCAACTTAATTTTTGTTTCCTTTATATTTGTTTAAATATGATCTGCCCACGCAATGAGTAAGCCAAGTTGACATGGCTGTTTTTCCAGGAAAGCCACAAAGTCTCAGAGTACACAGACCAGTGGATATGATTCAGTAACCATGTTTTTTTTTCTAAGGAACCTAAAATGTGCAATTTATTTTTATAAACATGCCAGATCAATAATGTTGATTTTTTAGCAATTCTATTTTCAACTTCAATTTGCCCACAAGCATACATGTACATGACAAGTACAGTTGCAAAAAAACTAAACTGATTTGATTTGAATGCATTTGATATTAAAATTTTTAGAAGAGAAATTATTTAAATTTAAATTTAAATTTTTAGAAGAGAAATTTTGATTTTTGTTTTGCAATTTTATTTGCCCATTGTTTTTTGTTTTGGAATTCTATTTGACCACAAGCATGTGACAAAAATAGTTGCAAAAACTTGTTCTGACTTGATTTGAATAAATTTGATATTTAAATGTTTAGAAGAGAAATGAATACATAACTTATTCATAGCCAAATATTTTACAGCATATTGATGTGTAAGGAAAGCACTGTACATTGTTGTAATGTTATTCAATAGCAGGACACAAAAAACCCTTCGAAGGTACAGTACTATCAAACTTTGGTGACATAGTCCACAGATTTACCTACTGTAGATAACTTACAGGGTATAAAGATGTTGAGAATAGAAACATTCCGTTAAAGTTTTTCTGCCTGAAATGGTGTTTTTATCTAGAATAGAGTAAAACCAATGAGCAATGGTCACCAAATGTATTTTTTTTTATTTGGCCGTTTTCCTGTTTTCTTAAAAAAGTGGCCACCGTATGGGACTGGGAATTTCACAGATGAATGTTTTACTGTATCCTAATATTTTTGCCCATGAATCTGCATTTCTTTGACAAAAAGTATGACACTGTATTACCTTTAAGTATTTAAATCTTTACTTTTCGCCACAGAAATTTGATGGAAACCAAAATTCTTCTCTCTTTTTTATGCGTCTCCTTGTCCATGAGTATTGATCGGTAACCTTTAGATTGTGATTCCTCAGAGCTTCAAACAGTAAATTGAAAACAACAACAATTCAAAGTACATATCAATCTCCATAAAAGAAATGTTTCATTTTAGATTGAAGACATTGCATGTTACCTTGCACGAGGGACCGTTCAATGGCAACTGCTTCTGTTTATTTCATGGGAATCTTTTTTGAATGATCATATCGATGTCCAGCATTTTGAATCCCTTCTTAATTAAAATCCATTTGTTTACACTTGATTGATTTTGCTCTCAGCACGCTGAGACTTTGTGCACAATTAGCTTTATTTGTATGGTTTGTTAGGCCTATGTTTTAAAATTTGATGTACATCCTTTACTTGAAACTCCTTTTTTGTGGGAATAAACAGTCTTTATAATGTATGTGATTCAATTATTTTTGGTAGTAATAATATACTTTATACATTTCCACATTTTTTATGACAGAATTTCTTTTTTTATCTCAACAAACTTTAAATAGACGTAACACAATACATGTACATGTAAAAAGGCAATACATGTATACATCTACATGTACAGTACATTGGAAAGGAAAAACATATTTTTGTACGTAGGATTTTTCTCTTGAAGGCGAAATTAGATACATTATATGAGATACAAGCAATTGGTTTAAAAATCATACTTTGGTAGCATACAGCATGTATAGGAACAGAAAACTCCACAGATTTACCTACAACTTACAGGGTATAAAGATGGTGATGGTAGAAACATACCGCTAAAATTTTTCTGCCTGAAATGTTGTATTTATCCAGAGTCAAACCAATGACCAAAACCAGAAGATAAAAAATAACGGTGAACATTTTTTTAAAAACTGTGGGCGTTTTCACTGTTTTCTCAAAAAGTGGGCACTGTATGGGACTAAAAATTTTGCAGATGACTGTTACTGTATCCTCCTTGATATTTCTGCCCATGAATCTGCATTTCTTGGACAAAATCCAAAGTATGAAATAACCTTTAAATTGGGAATTCCTATGGGCTTTTCATCTTCACTGATGCATCTTGTTTGGTTGCATTTTACAGCTACGTACCATCCCACTCCCACTATTAAATCTATGGCTGTAGGCATCGTATATGGATGGTGCAATAACCTTATATCACTGAGTTTAAATACATCCAGTAGTGTCAGTGCTTAGCACTTAACCAATGCCTTGGGGCTACATTAACCTCAGTGGCAGTGGGTTGCAGTATAGGGTGCATAATATCATGCAGTATTTGTTTCTTGTGGGATTTACATTGAATATGTCAATCATTTTACACTGCACACATGCAGGAAGTGCATGTAACAACCAAACACTGACTATCAGTGCATTATCAGTTCTCCTGTGATTAAAGACTTCCTCCATGGTCAAACATTTGGCTCATTCACAAACACACCAATAAATGCGATTATTTGGGTCGCAATTTAAAGTGCGATTCAAATATCGTTATTTTATGTGTGTAGGACAGAATAGCTGTTATTATTAGTGAGATTGTAATCATGATTTGCGCATCACTAATACATGTAAATAGTGCGTCTTTTTGGTAACAGCCACCATTATGTGCTGTGAGAAGCACTTCAGAACGGTACACCAAAAAATAGTGTTTTTACTTTTTAGATATCCCATCATGCAAAGCACGTGCTATACAAACTTCCTGTCCTAGCATGTTGAGTGTAAACTGTATCATATCGATTCAGTTCTTCGTGCGCGTAGCACAGGATGTCAGGTCAAATTTATGTCAAACTTCAAGAATTTCAAACTTCGAGAATCACGCATGCACGGTTTTAATAAGAAAATGAACGATTTGGTTCGATTTGGGTCGAGATTTGTCCGCCTTTTGAGAACATGCTAGAAAATAAGTGGTTCTAAAACATGAAAATGGAAATCGCACTTTTTCAGTTTGTGTGAATGGGCCTATTGAGAAATTTTTTATGAAACTGGGGTCAATTTCATGAAGCCCTGTGATCGATCGTAACTTGAGTTATGAATGATAACCTAACGTATCCTACATCTCTTACGTTGGGCTGCAATGCATCTTAAGACCTACAATTGATAGTACGTTCTGATGAGTTCGGTGAAATCAACCCCAGGATTTTTGTAAGAGCCATTCACAGTGCACTGTGAACCTTAATTGACAAAACGCTGATGCACGTTAATTGCACCGTGATATAATTGAGCAGATCCATTAAGGTATTGCTGTGTTGTCTAATATCAGTCAATTATAGTCCAAGGTAGTAAGGACAATGCTTCACTGCTGGGCTAGGGTCTACAGCAGGTCATTGTGTAATTACATGCATCCATCCATTACCATCTAACCATCTAATTTACATTAACCTTCACTGTACATTGAACAGACCAGTGTCTTACACCATGAACTATGCTTCATCGTTTCTTAGGTACAGTACAGGATTGGTAACATACCTAAAAGGAAATGTTCATAGATTTACATACAATTTTCAGGATATGAAGATAGTTGGGGTAGCAACATACCATTAAATTATTTTCGCCTGGAAAGCTGTATTTCTCCAGAAATTAGTAAAACAAAGACCAAAATGATTTTTGATTTCGGGATGAGATCAAAACCATTCTTTATGTTTTATAAGAAGAAATTAGTCGGGTTTTCGCTATTTTCTTGTGACTCTCGGATGTCTGATTGAGCTCAAATTTTCACAGGTATATCATTTCATGTACATGCTGGATCAGACAAAATGTGAGTGCTGCTCTGTGACCTTTACCAATCATGTACATGTATTATACCTTTAAAATCACATATAGTGCATATAGTACATTGTACCAAGGATTTTCTTCTCTACAAGGCCCACAAGGTTGATAAATTACTTTTGCCAGTGGTCAGTAAAATATATAATTGTTAATAATTAATCAATTGTATATGTATCAAAAGGCTTGTTCCACCTAATAACTACAAAAGATTTGTGGAATTTAGGAGTCCAACGACAAAGAGGTGACATGGATGACATTGTCATCATCGTAAAGATAAAAAAAAAATTATTTTACCACTTACCATAGTTGACTGATCAGAGACAATATACAGTGTAAGACAAGGATTGATGCTGTTTTGTGATACCTCATTTAATATTTAATGAATTGATGGGGCCACTTGTGAGCCATATATAAGCAACCTGTTGATCTTAAGATAGATGTTAATTATTTATAAGCATCATTTATGACCTTGTGGCAGCTCCTTTTTTTCCTAAGCACCCTTTGAAGTGATTTGTTTAGATAATCGTCAAATAACTACAAAGGAAACTGAATGGATTGATTTTAAGTTATTGAAAAGTGAACACAGAAACATTGGCTGGAGCGGGATCCCATTTGAACCAGAATCACTTTTCTGCATGTTCTGGGTTGAATTTTTAACAAACGTCCCATAAAAGTTATAAAATGCTTCTCTTTGAAACCTATTAGTATATATACACTGTAGTACCTTGGAAATTCCTCCGTTTTGTGAAAATTCCAATTATCGGTTTGGTGTACATATATGTAAACCTTGTGGAGTCCAAATACACCTTAAGAATTTGTACACGTATTCAACCTATTGTGCTCGGTCTCAACAAGGCACCAGATAGAGCGCTCTCTTGAACACATGTACATGCGTGTAATGTTTGTATACCTTTACTGAATCAAAATAGCAAGCTTCTGATACAGCCTGTATGTTATTTCTGTGTATATGCAGAGTTTCATAAGTCACTCCAGTCACTTTTGGAATCATCATCTCAATGACATTCCTTTGTATTTTGTGCTTTTTTCTCTGCAGGGATACATCAGGCCAGGGTCGGTTTTGTACCATCCTGCGTTCTTACTCCAGGGGAGCTCAGGGCATCCTTCTAGTCTATGACATCACGAGTAGATGGTCATTTGATGGCATCGATAGATGGATCAAAGAAATTGATGAGGTAATAGTATATTAAACCATGTAATTCAGGAAAAAGATTTTGCCAAATGGAGCAACTGTTAAAAGTCGATGTTACAAAGTCTGTTTTAAAGTCTAGGATACATGTAATAAACTGCTGCAAACTGCTCATCAGCCAAAAAATGACCTAAAATTTTTCAAATGCTTGGAGTAAGGGTCTGACGAGTTTTTCCCTAGCAGGATCTTTCCTTTCCAAGACTTTCCTTTGAGAAATATTTTCCTCTGATTGAAACGCATCAGTTCACTCCTTACTCCAAGCATTTTTAAAATACTTGGAGTTAGGAGGGCCTGGTGTTTCGATCCTCTCAGAATCTTGCTCAAAAGCCATGTGATCTTGTCTACCCCCCACACCCCTTTGTTCCCTTTCCCTGGCCACATTCTCCACCTTTATCCTCTCTTTGTGGTTTCTCAGCCTTATTGCATGCTTTCCCTGTTTCCCTGGTCACTCTGTCAACCTTTGTTCTGATCCTCCCATCCAATTATGTATATCTTTACTCTTAATTTAGATTTGAGAAAGATCCTGGTAGGATTGATACATCAGGCCCTCCTAACTCCAAGCATTTCAATCATCAAATAACCACAAGGGAAACTGACTGAAATCAAAGTCATTGAAAAGTGAACAAAGAAAAATTGAATGAAGCGGGATTTGAACTGGCGACCTCCTGAACACCGTACAGGTGCTCTACCTACTGAGCTAATCAGCCATACGTTCGTGGTGTCCCAAATAGACAATTATCTTTGTTTTTACATATAAGCATTTTACATATATTTGAGGTCATTATTTTGGACGATGAGCAGTTTGCAGCGGTTTATTACTTGCTTTGTTTTAAATTCTGACAGTTTTGTTACGTGGCCTCCATTCTTCAGAACCACTAGGAGCTAAAGCCTACAATCCCAGAAGGGCCTTGATCATTGCAGCTGTTTCATAAGGTTTTGAGAATCCCTGCTCCAATGTCACCTGTGTCCACTTCCACTGGTATGATTGGCAGGTCAATGACTTTGTGAAAATTTGGGGCATTCCACAAGGTTGGGTCAGTCTTTATTTATACAGGTAAATTTACCATTTCCTACCCGTGAGTGTCAATTCCAGGGATGTGAAACTTCAGATTGAAATCTGAATTCGGATTTTTTTTTGTTTAGATTGTAACTGGTTGAAACTCCAGCTTTTTTGTACACCTGCTCTGTACAAAAGCATGGGAACTTAATAAATGTCACCTTTCTCCTTGGTGTTTTCAGATCTTTTTTGTGGCCAGTCACATCCCTGCAATTCTCTGGGTTTCCTTCATTTTTTGAAGTAAAAAAAGGCAGTTGTACTGTTGAAGCTATTGGAAATCTAATCCAATGAACAAACAAAGAAAGATTCCAATTTCAAATTGTCTGATTTTTTTCATTGGCATCAGAAGTTGGAATTAGGGGCGCCATTTTAGCACTTGCCCTTGGGCGGTGTTTCTTGATACGCCGCTGGAAAAAATGTCAGTTGTGCTGTAATCATTTTGTGGATTACAAAAATTCTTTCTTATTTGTGTGTTTGTTAAGAGAACAAATCTTTAGTTTCCAATTAAAATTTGTATTTCACCCTCAAATATAGGAAAAGCACATCTTAGGGTACCGGGTATTTATTTCAATGGTTTTTGAAAGCTTGGGGAAATTAATCTTCGACTGAGCTATTTTTTAACAATTACCGTATAATGGCAGTACCCGAAACTGCAATTGATGGTTGTTATCGTTTCTCAACCCCTCATATATCACCCACACCAGTTGGCTAGAAATTCCTGGGCAGATTGATAAAAGGTCAAATATTTCATTGAGTGACCGACGGCTTCACAGCTATCTCAGTCATACTATGGAGCTATGGTCATACTTGATGCATTCAGCTGCTCCTTCCTGTCCCCCCTATCCACGCTGGCATCAAATGCACAAGATTTTAAAACAATCAAGCCCCAAGGTGAAATACAGCCAGGATAATCCATTCATTAATATAGATTGGACTTGGCACTTACTTATACCCAGCCATGTATGAGGGTCTTAGCCCCCCCTCCTCCCTACCCCCTCTCTACCTTAACTTCTGAAGGCCATCACCAGTTTATAGCAGAAGCGATCCATATTGCCATTATGTCCTAACGAGCTGTTTTGCGAGGCCGGGAGGGATGGAGAGGTAATGGGTGCGATTTGATTGGAGAAGGGCCACAAAGCCGATGACGATTGAGGAGGGACCCGCTCCGATCGCCGCACCATCCCAAATTGAAAAACTGCTGATAAGAATGAGAGGTGATGTGCTAAGCGCAGCTAATGCCCGTAGTGATAGATGAGGAGCATTATAGAGACAAAGATGCCTCAAAGCCAGACTTTAAATTCCCTGCAGATTGCCGAAGAGATTCTAGCCTCCTTTGTATAGAGATTGTTGCAGGCTGCACTGGGAATGTGCATAATGGTTGTAGCTATCGCTAAGTACGTACCCAGGGCAGAAGGTGAAGATCCTTAGAAAGATGCTTCATATCAATCATCAGTGTTATGATTTTCTATCAAATTGATACACGTAGTGCTATTTGAATAAGCGTTTACCTCATTTGCTCCAAACCCACCTGTTCTAGTGCATGATGTTAAGGCACTCAAAGGCGCTGAGTATACAAGTGGTAATACACGTCGATGAAGGGAAATATGAATATTATATCAATATTAATGTCACCCAAGTAAGAAATAATACCAATTATAGTGTTTGAATGATTGCAGTAACCACTAGGAAGTCATATGAACCCATTGCCAAACACAAGTACCAGTGTTCTCCAACGTGTAGAACAGACGTGGCGCACCGCCACGCTTTCTGCGGCAGCCGCCATTTTCCGCCACGCTTAAAAATCGCCGCCACGCTTTAAAATCATGCCGCCACGTTTACATTTTTTACTGTACAGTAAATAATTACTACAGAAATAATCTGGAAACAATGAGAATCACTTTATTTTCGATTCTAAACTTCGAAACTTTCCAATGATTTCGCACGAACTGTCAAATTTGCGACGCGCGGCAACTCGAATTGACATACATTAAATGGATGTACTAAGGGAAGACAGCGAGTCGACCGGCCTTGCATGTAAACACGTGCACTGCAAGAGACCTACTTTTGCTGCATACGTTCTGCACTGCAAGAGACCTACTTTTGCTGCATACGGCCTGCGCATGTGGTCACAAATCTGGTTACGTTTACGCAAAACGTCGACGAAATTCTTCCGAAAATTTGGCATTTTGAATGAGCTTGCTTTATTCACACTACATTTTCGATGATTTATCATACATTCACATGAAATAAGAAGTCGTTTTTGGAAATTATGACGAACAAATGCCTACAAAAAGTTGAGTTTGCGATTGCAACTGTTGACACTAATCTTGCCACAACGGGATTTTAACTTACCGCGATGTGCCGTGTGATGGCCGTGGGACTAATGCTTCGTGCGACCGGTCAACGGTCCGCTCGGTCACGCTACCAACGTTAGGTACCTTGGTACACGGAAACTTTTAATGTTCACCTGTTATTGAATGATTTTCGCTCTTAGCTAAGATTTACTTATAAATTGTCATCTGTCATCACGTTTCGTTTGGAATGAATGCAATTTTCTTTTGATTTCTCTGTGAAATTTAGAATATAATGTCTACCTAGGCCCATAAAAAATATGGTATCGAAAATTAAAAACTGGTCCACCCATGTCAAGCTGAGGCCACAGTTAAGTTTTATTCCAATGTTTTTGGAATTTTGAGGTTTAATTATTTTTGCTCGACCATTAGACATATTTTCTTCGGTTTTAAACTGATTTTCAAAATCATTATTCGAATGTGGGACCAAGTCTCTTGTCTATTTTTGGACGTGAATAAAATTAGACATGTTTGTCAAAATTGTTAATAGGCTAAACCTTATTAATTAATAACCCTAAAACAAAATGCTTGCTTTAACACATTTTAGCTACCTAGATCAATAACTGAAAAATGAAATTTTGGAACAAAGAGTCGGTACTGATCTTTTATTTGATGTTCTGTTTTATAATTTTGTGCTTAATAAATGGAAGTCTTATAAAAATCTTGACAACTTTTGCACATAAAAAAATTTGGGTAAAGTGGACAGAAATTGCCTTAGAATGCATCACAGAGCATCTAGAATCCAAATTTTCCCGGGGCCCTTAAGCTACGCGCTCAGCACCACCCTTTAATTTTCAAAGTTGGAGAACACTGAGTACATGTACTCACAGATTTGCGTATACCGGTAACTTTCAGGATATGAAGGTGGTGTTGGTAGATACATATCATTAACATATTTCTGCCTGAAATGGTATAATGGTATAATGGTATATAATGGTATCTTGAAATTAGTAAAACAAAGATTGATTTTTTTATCTTTTGTAAGATCCAAACCATTCTATATATTTTAAAAATTGAGTTGATTTTTCGCTTTTTTCTTGTGACTTTAGATTTCCGATTGAGCTAAACGTTTTCACTTTGTGTTATTTTATGTACATGTTTGATCAGACAAAGTGTTATTCAATGACCTAAGTTACAAATCATGTATTATACCTTTATAGACATCTTTGCTAGTACAAGCACTGCACTTGGTTATTGGTTTGAATCCCACCCACGCCAGTACATGAATATTTCATAACCCTGGGCACTTGTAGGCACTAAGAACAGTGAGAAGTAGTAACACTAGAAACTTAGGAAAGTATTACCTATTCCCTTATGCAAACGTACTGCAAACTGAAGCAACTGTCCACCCACCAGAAGCCACATCTTGTTACGCCATAGGTTCAAATTTCACTCTTGATTCTTGTGTAGCATACTTCAGACATGAACTGCATACATTCAAAAGTCAAAACATTTGCACATGCTCTACAAACATTTAGGCCATTGACTACATGTATACGTGTATGTATGATAAACAAGTTCCTTTAGATGCTAGTTCATACACTTCTTGAGATAGGATGGGCATAATTGAATATTGCTCTGTATGCTTACAGTACATCTGTACACATGCTTCTCTGGCACTTGAATTGCTTTGAATCCTATGGTTAGGAAATAACTGAATCTGCACAAACTTAATGTACATATTAAGTACATGTACGTGTAATCCTGAATGATTGCTGTTGGATAAAGTCTTTGTCCATTGCATCTAGGTCATTGCATCTATCAACATACTTCAAAACCTGGGGAAAGACTTTAGTGTGTAAGCAGGATACAGTGAAATACATGTATATTACCAAACTAAGTCTACAGTTTACATTACATGTCACGTGAATTACACAAGTTTCCTATTTTGAGTGTCTGTTTTGAGTGTCTATCAAAGTCCAAAATTGGACTGTGATGGGCACTCCAAACAGACACATTTAGACATTTAATGTGTAATACAGTGTAAGTGTGTCATCTGATGTGTACTTAAGTGCATGTTTGGCAGCTGCCTGTCTTTTATGCAGACTTCACACCAGTCTAGTATTCACTTTAATACCGGTAATAAGTTTTGTTTAACAAAAATAAGGTTGGTAGCCAAATTGGTGTATGTACATGTACAGATTGTTCCGAGCTGAAGTTTCTTTTCAGCATTTCTATGACTGTGTTGGCGAGACAGAACGACTGTTTAGAACAAAAGTCTGGCGTGCCTGTTCCAAATTCACAAAGTTGATTGTCATATTTTGTTTGTCATTTGTCGTTCACCAGCATGCGCCGGGCGTACCCAAGATCCTGATTGGTAACCGGCTTCACCTAGCCTATAAGCGGCAAGTTAGCTCAGAAGAAGCTCAGATATACGCCATCAAGAATGACATGGTGTACTTTGAGGTCAGTCCCCTGTGCGACTTCAACGTGACAGAGTCCCTGACGGAGCTGTCTAGGGTGGTGCTTAAGAGGAATGGCATGGAGAGGCTGTGGAGGACAAATAAAGGTGAGATGGGAGGATTGCATAGTCTATGTGATAGACGCACTCGCCTTATAGCGAGCGAGCGTCTATTACTTACGTGCAGATTTCCTGATTAATTATGCAAGCTAACCCAGCATTGACCGCTCTAAGTTTTGACCAATCAGGGGGCATCTACTATCGTACCGTTTGGCAAGCGTGTCTATCACGCAAATAGCTTCTGCAGTGCAGACGTGCAAAATTTACCAATCAGCATCCTCCGTCATGATCCTGAGGGAAATGTTCTCAAAAGAGATCTGATTGGCTAATGTGCCACGTTGCATAAAATTTGCATGCAGGCATGTATCAGACATTAGTACGTTGTGACACGGAGTAGAGTGGGTGATACTTAGACTAAGGATTGCACTGGTCAACAGCCTGATCTCTTGGCAACATCAAACCAGGGTCCTTTTCCAAACCCCTGTTCTGGCTCCGGCTCCGTCTTCGCTCAGGCTTAGGCTCAGCCTCAGTCTCAGTCTCCATTTCGTCATTCCATTCTAAATTTACAGACCTCAAAATAGAGCATTTTGGCTGGGGTTCGGAAATAGATCCTCTGGTTTGAAAAAGAATTCAGAGCTTACAGCTTCAATGAAAAACCACAAGCTATATTTTCAGCATTTGGATGATGGAACCTGAGTCTAAGCCTCCGTTCCGAAAAGGCCTATAATATCCAACAAATTTAAGGTAGAAGATACATCCTTATAGTAAAGTGTTTAACGGCAGTGCCAGATGCTACCTGGAGATAATTCCAATGTGTGAATCCATCTACGTGTGATAGACACAAAATGAATCATCGACCAGTCACTCTGCTATCACGTATCTGTTATCTCAATCCACGCATTAAGAGTATTTATGCGTCTCTTTCTGGCTTTTGTGTTGGTATTATCAATTTTTAAGGGATGGGTTTGACGATTGGAATTTGTTTGTTTATTGGCTAAACTCAGCCAACGAAAGAGATTCCTTCAGGTTTGTTTTACCTATCTTCTGTGGCCTTTCCTTTGTTCTTTTGTACGGAAGAAAATTTAATTTTTTAAACCATTTGGGTCTCGGTGGTCTACAGCAATTTTTTTCCTCAATGAAATTTTGATAGAATGTTCCCCACATGATAAACTTACATTTGAAATAGGAATTGGCACATTGAAAAAATGTCCTTTTTTTTTTAGAAAAAAAGAAAAGAAAGAGGGGTGTGTATGTGAGTAATTTTATGGCTTCTGACTACCAAGCGTCAAAGATAATTGTCTATTTGGGACCATCACCAACCTAGGCCTAGGGCTGGATAGCTCAGTTGGTAAGAATGCTGGTATGGTATTCCAGAGGTCACTGGTTCGAATCTCGCTCCAGTCAAACTCTCTCCAATAATTGAAAATCCAGTCAGTTTCCCATGTGGTTATTTGATGACTTAAAGGAAAGAAAATTACTTTCACTTAATCACAGAATTCCTTGACTTTCTACAAATGTACATAAAACATTCAGCAATGATCACACATTGTTCATGTACACAGACTGTGAAAAATTAGGCTTGCCCTTCACCAACATAGATGAGCACTGCATACTCGATGAGTGCTTGTTGAGTGCTCATGTGCTGGCTCAGGTGGGATTCGAACCCACTTACTTGTGCAGATGCCATAGGCCACCGAGCTAGCTTTGTTCAGTAGGGTGAATCAAATCCAATACTGTGAAATAGATGACATAATGGTTCTCAACATTCAGATAGTCTGATTACTTTGTACCCCAAAGGCTGTATAGCCTGCATGTATCATTCAGAGAGTTACTTGGGATTCCAGGGCTGGAACTTGTCCAGATATTAACACTTGGTCAGACCAGTGTGTCAATTTCTCGCTACTGTCAGTCTATCAATTGCCAGGGGATTATAATGCAGTTAGCCTAATATGTATAGATCTCCAATGCACATTAGTAATGAATGGAAAGTGTAGGCCCGATGCGTCACTGACTGTCAGAGGAACCGAAATACCCTTATTCATTGGCAGAGGTCACATGCAGCTGAGTGTGTGAGACAATTTGAAGGAATGGTATATCTGCTTGTGGTCCAGTTTGTGTAATTTATTGAGGCCATTTGAACAGCTGGTCATCATCCAGCATTATAGGTGAATTATTGATGTGTAATTTGGTTATCTTGATCTAAGGCCAGGCTAGAGTTTTCAATTGAATCCAGAGACACTAAGTTCTGATCACATTGAATGCATTGAGCACATTGGACTACATGTTATTGCAGCAGTCAAGGCATTGAACTGATTGTGTACATTGATCATATTGAGTGTTTTGAGTAAATTCAGTACAACGGGCATATTGATCATAGTAGGTAAATTGAGCACATACAGTTTGTACATTGAGCTAATTCGGGTACGTTGAGTAAATTTAGGACATTACATGTAGGTACATTGAGTAAATTCAGCACATTGAGTAAATTGAGCACATTGGATACATTGAACACATTGAGTGCGTGGAATGCATCTCATTGAGCACATTGAGTGTGTGGAATGCATCTCATTGAACACATTGAGTGCTTGGAATGCATCTCATTGAGCACATTGAGTGCGTGGAATGCATCTCATTGAGCACATTGAGTGCGTGGAATGCATCTCATTGAGCACATTGAGTGCGTGGAATGCATCTCATTGAACACATTGAGTGTGTGGAATGCATCTCATTGAGCACATTGAGTGCTTGGAATGCATCTCATTGAGCACATTGAGTGCTTGGAATGCATCTCATTGAGCACATCAAGTGTGTGGAATTCATCCCATTGAACACATTGAGTGTGTGGAATGCATCTCATTGAACACATTGAGTGTGTGGAATGCATCTCATTGAACACATTGAGTGCTTGGAATGCATCTCATTGAGCACATTGAGTGCATGGAACGCATCTCATTGAGCACATTGAGTGCGTGGAATGCATCTCATTGAACACATTGAGTGCTAGGAATGCATCTCATTGAGCACATTGAGTGCTTGGAATGCATCTCATTGAGCACATCAAGTGTGTGGAATGCATCCTATTGAACACAATGAGTGTGTGGAATGCATCTCATTGAACACATTGAGTGCTTGGAATGCATCTCATTGAACACATTGAGTGCTTGGAATGCATCTCATTGAGCACATTGGGTGCTTGGAATGCATCTCATTGAGCACATCAAGTGTGTGGAATGCATCCCATTGAACACATTGAGTGTGTGGAATGCATCTCATTGAACACATTGAGTGTGTGGAATGCATCTCATTGAACACATTGAGTGCTTGGAATGCATCTCATTGAGCACATTGAGTGCGTGGAATGCATCTCATTTAGCACATTGAGTGCGTGGAATGCATCTCATTGAGCACATTGAGTGCGTGGAATGCATCTCATTGAACACATTGATATGTATAGATCTCCAATGCACATTAGTAATGAATGGAAAGTGTAGGCCCGATGCGTCACTGACTGTCAGAGGAACTGAAATACCCTTATTCATTGGCAGAGGTCACATGCAGCTGAGTGTGTGAGACAATTTGAAGGAATGGTATATCTGCTTGTGGTCCAGTTTGTGTAATTTATTGAGGCCATTTGAACAGCTGGTCATCATCCAGCATTATAGGTGAATTATTGATGTGTAATTTGGTTATCTTGATCTAAGGCCAGGCTAGAGTTTTCAATTGAATCCAGAGACACTAAGTTCTGATCACATTGAATGCATTGAGCACATTGGACTACATGTTATTGCAGCAGTCAAGGCATTGAACTGATTGTGTACATTGATCATATTGAGTGTTTTGAGTAAATTCAGTACAACGGGCATATTGATCATAGTAGGTAAATTGAGCACATACAGTTTGTACATTGAGCTAATTCGGGTACGTTGAGTAAATTTAGGACATTACATGTAGGTACATTGAGTAAATTCAGCACATTGAGTAAATTGAGCACATTGGATACATTGAACACATTGAGTGCGTGGAATGCATCTCATTGAGCACATTGAGTGTGTGGAATGCATCTCATTGAACACATTGAGTGCTTGGAATGCATCTCATTGAGCACATTGAGTGCGTGGAATGCATCTCATTGAGCACATTGAGTGCGTGGAATGCATCTCATTGAGCACATTGAGTGCGTGGAATGCATCTCATTGAACACATTGAGTGTGTGGAATGCATCTCATTGAGCACATTGAGTGCTTGGAATGCATCTCATTGAGCACATTGAGTGCTTGGAATGCATCTCATTGAGCACATCAAGTGTGTGGAATTCATCCCATTGAACACATTGAGTGTGTGGAATGCATCTCATTGAACACATTGAGTGTGTGGAATGCATCTCATTGAACACATTGAGTGCTTGGAATGCATCTCATTGAGCACATTGAGTGCATGGAACGCATCTCATTGAGCACATTGAGTGCGTGGAATGCATCTCATTGAACACATTGAGTGCTAGGAATGCATCTCATTGAGCACATTGAGTGCTTGGAATGCATCTCATTGAGCACATCAAGTGTGTGGAATGCATCCTATTGAACACAATGAGTGTGTGGAATGCATCTCATTGAACACATTGAGTGCTTGGAATGCATCTCATTGAACACATTGAGTGCTTGGAATGCATCTCATTGAGCACATTGGGTGCTTGGAATGCATCTCATTGAGCACATCAAGTGTGTGGAATGCATCCCATTGAACACATTGAGTGTGTGGAATGCATCTCATTGAACACATTGAGTGTGTGGAATGCATCTCATTGAACACATTGAGTGCTTGGAATGCATCTCATTGAGCACATTGAGTGCGTGGAATGCATCTCATTTAGCACAGTGAGTGCGTGGAATGCATCTCATTGAGCACATTGAGTGCGTGGAATGCATCTCATTGAACACATTGAGTGCTAGGAATGCATCTCATTGAGCACATTGAGTGCTTGGATTGCATCTCATTGAGCACATCAAGTGTGTGGAATGCATCCCATTGAACACATTGAGTGTGTGGAATACATCTCATTGAACACATTGAGTGTGTGGAATGCATCTCATTGAACACACTGAGTGTGTGGAATGCATCTCATTGAACACATTGAGTGTGTTGAATGCATCTCATTGAACACATTGAGTGTGTGGAATGCATCTCATTGAACACATTGAGTGTGTGGAATGCATCTCATTGAACACATTGAGTGTGTAGAATGCATCTCATTGAACACATTGAGTGCTAGGAATGCATCTCATTGAACACATTGAGTGCGTGGAATGCATCTCATTGAACACATTGAGTGTGTGGAATGCATCTCATTGAACACATTGAGTGCGTGGAATGCATCTCATTGAACACATTGAGTGTGTGGAATGCATCTCATTGAACACATTGAGTGTGTGGAATGCATCTCATTGAACACATTGAGTGTGTGGAATGCATCTCATTGAACACATTGAGTGCGTGGAATGCATCTCATTGAACACATTGAGTGTGTGGAATGCATCTCATTGAACACATTGAGTGCTTGGAATGCATCTCATTGAATACATTGAGTGTGTGGAATGCATCTCATTGAATACATTGAGTGTGTGGAATGCACCTCATTGAACACATTGAATGTGTGGAATGCATCTCATTGAACACATTGAATGTGTGGAATGCATCTCATTGAACACATTGAATGTGTGGAATGCATCTCATTGAACACATTGAGTGCTTGGAATTCATCACATTGAGTGTGTGGAATGCATCTGATTGAACACATTGAGTGTGTGGAATGCATCTTATTGAACACATTGAGTGAATGGAATGCGTTTCATTGAGCACATACACTGTAGTGTGCATGGAATGCGTGTCATTAAGTACATTGAGTACATGTATGTGGAATGCACCCTGAGCTCGCATCAACATTGAGCACTGAGGACATGAAGCACTTAGAGGTGAGCACAATAAAGTCAAAAAGGCAATGTTTAGTATGAGCTGTATGCTGTAGATGCTTGATACAATCTTGGGATTCCGATCCTGTACATGTACATCAAGCGGAGTGTCAAAGCTCATAACATATTACCCCATAGTGTTACATTATTTACGAGATCAGTCCCTCATGGGCTTTTGGATAGTGGCATATTGTTTATGAACCAACATACATGTAGCAGAAGAGTGCTTCCATTCTAGATGACCTTTATAGACTTCTAATGCCCCAGCTAGCTTACATTTGAGGTCATGTCACCTTGGACCAGAAAGAGGAAGCGATACAAGTACACCTCAAGTCGATCTGTTCCTAAACTCTGACAAGTTGAATGTAAGGGACACTGGTTCTATATAACTGCTGCTTTGTGTTTCCATACATGTATGCATTGGAAGCAGAATAGGAAAAGCCTGCTGCAAACTGCATTTGAATTGATTTACTCAATCTTTGAGCTCGCAAATTATTGGAAATTCAAATGTTTTCAAGCTTTTGCAACCTTTGAGGCTACTAAGTGCTGTTTATCATCCATGTGTGCATGTCCATGGATGCATTTTATTAGTAAAAGGTGATTTTCATTGTGTGTCTCAGCCTATTGCAGAATGCTTACACATGCGTGAAATGAAGCAAGAATGACTTAGCAGCTAGAGGATTGTCTGGGCATTTTGATTACCCTTTTTTGTGTATTATTCATACCATAGAGCTAGCTCTATGTTCATACTGCACTCATGTCTGGTTGGCCATTTTAAGGCACATATTGTCCCAGGTCATTGGGCCGAATCTAACATTCCTGAAACCATCTCAGCTCCCCGGGGAGTATACACTACAGCCCTGGCTGCTGTAAGGGTACTAAGTGCTAAGGCTAATCAAGCAAAAAGCTATCTCTTCTCTCATAAAGTAACTATGGATGAAGAAAAGCTATGATGTGACAAAGTGTCCTGTCTAGGGATGCAAGCACCATCAGCCCATGGCTGGACTTGAACCCACAATCAGTAGATTGATCACAAGACGCAATGTGAGACACACCAGGGGCTGATTTCATAGAGCTGCCACCAACATTTGCTTAAGCATCAAAAACCTTGGTAAATAAAATCAGTATGCCAGCCAAAACTCCTTGTGAATGTTTTCTTCAGCAAACAAGTCAAAAGCAGTAAACATTACATGAACATTTGGTTGATCAAGGAACACTTTTCATACTTAAGCAATTTTTGTGCTTAAGCAGCTCTATAAAATTTGCCCCAGACCAGTAGGCTAGGGCTCTCATTTCTTTTTGCTGAATTTTTGGACATCTGTAATTTTACAAGCAATATATGAAAGTATTGCATCATCTGTTTTTGGGTGTTTTTTTTTTGTGAAAGGCAGATCAAATCCCGCCAAATGTTGATGCTCAAGGCGCTTTACAATATCAAAAGCTACACAAACTTAATATCAAATGGATATTTAATAATCAAAAGCTGACTTTAAGATGGGAGAACAAAATTTGAATACCGGAGTTATATTTTCAAATTTTCTTAAACATTATTTCTTAGACTGATGTTAAAATATTAAACCATGTGTACACATGTGGGACAGTCAAAATTACACTGTAGGACCAATGATTAAACCATTTACCACAAGAATATATTGAAGATGCAGAACTAGGTCGTGTAATGTGGTCTATGATCGGCAAAAGTCCAAGTCAATCAGAAGCTGCAGTTGAACCTTGGAGCCTATAATCCCAGCCCAGGGGCCTTTCTCAAAGCTCGGCTCAGGCTCAAGCTATGGCTCAAGCTATGGCTCAAGCTATGGCTCAAGCTATGGCTCAAGCTATGGCTCAAGCTACATGTATGGCTCAAGCTATGGCTCAAGCTCCGGCTCAAGCACTGGCTCAAGCTTCGGCTTTGTCTCTGTAATCCATAGACCATGCTGAACTGAAGCTCTTTTTCAAACCAGTGAATCTACTTCCGAACCACAGCCAAAAGTCTCTATTTTGACGCCCGTAATTTTATAATGGATTCACAAAATGGAGCCAGAGTCTAAGCCAAACTTTGAGAAAGGCCCCAGGATTGTCGGCAGTAATGCAGACATTTGGAACTCACTGTTAATTTACATGTAGCTACATGTTACAGACTCTTGTACGCGTACGTGGTTATACAGTTCTGGGACTGGATCAGTGCAGTTTGGCTGCAGGATGAAACACAATCTAGTTGACGACACTCACTGGCGCGCATCTTGAGGCAGCTACATAGAGGTGGTACAGTAGATGCTAGCATGAATAAGATGGATGTTGGTCCACGATGCTCTTATTCTGTCAGATTGGGCTGGCTGGCCTTGGGGGCATTTTCATTGCTGTTATGTATCAGCACAAGCTGCCGTTTGTCGTCGGTCCATTTGTGACTCAGTGCACTGACCCAGTTAGTTAAAGAGATCAAATTATGATTGCTTTCTCAGCCTTTTCTCCTGTGTGTACATAATATATTAATCATGATGCCCACTGCTCAATTTCATGGGGCTGCTCCGTTGAATAGCTGCTCTGCTAACTTTCAAGCTAAGCTCAAATAGGATGAATACCAGTTATACAAGTAACCAGTATTATTCACCATGTGAAATTTTGGCCGGTATGCTTATTGTATAAAAATAATAATAAGCAAACTTGTTGGTACTCAGCAAATTTGTGCAAAACAGCTAGGCCCAATTTCACGGTCCTGCTTAGCACAAAATTTGCTAACCATGATTCTGTCTTAAAAAAAAAAAAAAACAGGATTAAGAACCAAATTTCCAAAATGTGTTGTGTATCACTTGTGATTGTTCTTTGGCTTTTGTTCGCTGACCATGAATATCAAAGAATTTTTTATGATGGTTTGTTTTATTGAGCAGGACATTTTATGAAAGCAATTTTTTGTGCTTAACACCTCCATGATATTGGCCCCTGGTCATACATGTAGGTTGGGAATGCTGATAGTAGGATAGACCTCTGTCTTGATGACGTTGTGCAGTTTCATATCTTGTCTGCTTTCCAGTAGTACTCAGTGGAGTGGACCATACATGTAGTTTCCCTCTGGCTTCATATGAAAATGCATACATAAACATGACGTTCTCAATAAGCTTTATAATATGGAATAAAAATGATAAAATATGGCTCATTTTTCATAATGATGAGTTTTCAGATAACATTAGTGCATATCGTTTGGACCCCGTAGGGCCTACTTGTACACATGTGTGATAGTAGTACTGTGTGATTCAGCACACGTGTGTACACACAGTGAGCAGCCATTATTCCATCCAGGATGATGCATGACACGTACATATGCGCATCAGTGGCAATATGATCTCATGTGTTTACTCCGGTGCCACCTATGGGAAATCACTCCTATACATTACTACTGGCTGTATACACCCAACACACCATCATTACTGCAGTGTATTTTAAAGACATTGCTCTTTGTGATATACCGTAAGTGTTCTGTGTATGTACAGTTTGAAGGCTAACCAGGGGAGATTATAAATAATGAGGCTCAAATATCTCTATCAAGCTAATCTCAAATATTTATAATGTAATTCAAAATTGATGATTTCTATTGTTAATATCCTATTTAAAGGTACATTGGTTTTTATCCAAGAAACACAGATTCATGGGCAAAAATATCAAGACAGATACAGTAACAGTCATTTGTGAAAATTTCAGTCCCATACGGTGCCCACTTTTGAGAAATTAGTGAAAAACAGCAACAGTATTTCTTAAGTTTTTTCTCTTTTATTTTTGATCTTTTAAAAGATCAAAAAGATTTTCGGTCGTTGTTTTACTAATTTCTGGATAAATACGCCATTTCAAGCGGAAAAATTTAAACGGTATGTTTCTACCACCACCATCTTCATACCCTGTAAGTTATACTTAAAACTGTGAACATTTCTGTTTTGGTTCCTTATCAAAGTATGATACTACTGTACCTTTAACATGTTTAAAGGTATAGTACACAATGTATACTGTAGGATTGGTAACATACCCAAACAGAAATGTTCATAGATTTTATACGTAAAACTTTCTGGGTATGAAGATGGTGCTGGTACAAACACACCTTTAAAATGTTTCCGTCTAAAATGCTGTATTTATCCAGAAATTAGTCAAAGAAAGGCCGAAAACGGTTTTGATCTCGGGGTAAGATCAAACCCATTCTTTGTATTTTATTCATATGAAAAATTGAGTCAGGTTTTCGCTATTTTCTTGTGAGTTAGATGTTCGATTGAGCTCAAATTTTCACAGGGGTAATATTTTATGTACCTGTTTGATCAGACAAAGTGTGAGTCTGTTGTGTGAACCTTACCAATCATGTATTAAACCTTAAAAGGGTAAAGTATGAATTTGATTGTTTATGAAATGGGTATTTGTTCCAATTTTCCAGGTGCATATCAATTCATCAAGATTGATATTCATGTTAAATATTGTGAGACAAACAATAACAAAAGACATTTGCTTTATTTTGATCACTGGAAGGGCAATTCCACGGTAACTCGCGTTACAAATAACGGGTACATTTTAGGAAAATGTGCCTATATCTGAGTCATCATTAGGATCTACAAGTTACTTTTTTCATTATGGGTAGAGTAGACATAGACCAACAAAATTAATCATGAAAGAAAAACATCGGACAAACATTATGAGATCAGTGACTCGTTAAATTTCGGTAACTCGCGTTACGGAAAAAGGACATGGTCAATTCCATGAAAGCCTATTTTGGCAAAGTCTCCTCATACTAGACAATCTTGATAAAACCTTTCCTACCTTGAATTGATAGTGGGGTATGACTTATAAATTAATAATATCAAAGTTGAGAAATAATGAACTGGTAAAATGCAGGGAGCCTATATGTCGGTAACTCGCGTTACGGTAACTCGCGTTACATCATGTCCGTTCAAGCAGCTCAGCACAAATTATGGACATACAAACATTCTGATGACACTTTATCTTGATTTAAGTATTTTGACAGATGCCCTCTTTTGTAGGTTGAATAAAATGAATGTCTAGAACACTTTATTTACTAAATACATGTAACTTCAATTTTCAAAATAGAATGTGCTAATTAAGAGCTTAGCTCACTCAAATCAGAGTGTCATATTGAACTTAGATATGACCTGATTATTTGCGGCGTATCAGTGTGAAAACTGGAAAAAAAAATGTTTAACTTTGAACAAATACAAAAGTTGTAAGTCAAAAGAATTATATTCAAATTTCACTGAACTTGAAAGCTTGGAATTGACAAGCAGTTTTGTCATCATTAAAACCAGATGAAATAAATGACAATATTTTAGCCAACAACACTACAACGTACATGTATACCGTGGGTAAATGTAATACTTTCCATTCAGTTTTTATTAATTCATACAAGTAACACTGTTCAAATTTGCAAATACTTGCATTTATAAAAGAAAATTAAATCATGGTAAGTTTTTCTTCTTTGGACAGTGTTGGAAATTAACATTATTTCTATTTCAGGAACTTCATGCCACACATGAATTATTCAAATACAAATGTAAAAAAAAGAAAAAGAAAAAGAAAACCAACTACCTTTTTTGAACATGTTCTTCAAATTGACAGAGAAAAGATATGGAATTTACAGTTTTCAGAACTACTACAAATGTACACACTTTGAATAAATGCTATAAAGCCAATAATAATGGAACATTAAACAAGTGTTCTTCAATAGATGTCCATTTGCTAGTAACGTTTGGATTTTACCTTCTAAAACTTTTGTTTGTGGTGAACTTGTAGTGACACCTACAGTATTAAATTAGCAATTGCTCGGTTTTGTATCTTGAGCAGCATGTTCTTCCTAATAGATTGCATCTCTGGGTGTTAGCCATTTCCAGTTTGGCCCAGCTTGCTCCATTATAGATACTTTGTAGTCATCTTGGGCAACTTCACCAGGGTACATAGAAGTGGAATGTCATTATAGTCAACTACACACCAATCTCCTACTTGTAGGCCTATGGCTGCATTTACATTTGTAGGCATCTCTTCATCAGTGGAAGACTAGATGTCATTACAGAGGAGATAGCAGACAATTTCATTTAATTCACATGTATGCTTTATCAAGTGCATACAGATGATTCCTGTTGATGAAAACAGAAAATAGAACATTTCAGCGCAATAACAGGGAAAGCGTATAATTCACTTTTATTTGATATTTCATAAATAATTCAGTTTTTTAATTTTATTTTGAAAACAGATACAGTACAAATTTTTTGAATACACTTACCCTCCAATAATCTTGATGTTGGAAATTCAAGATGATTTTGGGTTATCAAGAGGACCTCTCAAACACTGGTATACACATTCAGAGGTGAAAGTGAGGCCTGGCTTTGTTCAGGATTGCGGCATATGCTCAATGACCTTATAATGACCTTACTTAATATGCAGATTTCAATTAAAAGGCAACCCTCTTTTATTTCAGTGCAGCATATAGTGCATAACACTGCATCTGATTGTGTTCACTTCATTCTAGGCCAATTGAGGGTCAAGATTTTCTCATACTGGCAGAAACTTGTGTTTATAGACGGTAACTCGCGTTACATGGTGGTAACTCGCGTTACATAGTAACTCGCGTTACACTTTTTGATGCTATTTTTTACTTTGATGGGACTGTTTATTTAGGCAAAAATTTTGCTTATATAATCAGGGTGGGATGAATTTAGAAAATTCTGATCCCCAACAAATTACCTCTACTACTTTCTTCAGAATGAAAAAAATATTCACTTTTTTGGTAACTCGCGTTACATGACTCAAGTGCTCAACTTGTGTGTAATGATGAACATTTTTGGAAGATGGTGTAGAAATTTCCTCTTAGGAAACTAAAATAGATCTGATTTGCTTCCCTAAATTGAATTATTGAAAGTCCTAAAAGCATTTTTCCATTAAATAATTAAAAAATTAATTTATGCATACATTTCAGCAGTTTCGATGATTGAAAAATCTCTTCTACGTTTGTGTCTGTATCTCGGAAAATATTCGACCGATGGATTAAATTCTTTTTGTTTCTTGAACTTCAACATATGGGTAAAACATAAAAACTAATTTATTTGTGGTGGGATAGACTTGAAATTTTAGTGCCATGTCCACTTTCCCACGGAATTGCCCGGAATTAAAATAATTTGATTTGTTTTATAGAGTCATTAAGATGCAGTTTGCTCAACAATGACGCCATGTCAGATTAGAATAATTCAGGGAATAATTTGTACAAGTTTGCATCATCTTTATTGACAGTAAGCTTACACACAAAATCCAAATTATTACTTGTTGACCTTACCATTTCTGTGCCATGCCTTATTTATGGTTTGAATGCATTTACAGTAATGGTCCTGAATCTGTATCAAGTTGTTACAAAATAGACGAATAGCACTCCGCACTTGCGCTAAAAATAGCACCGGATCTCAGACAAACATTGCATGCAACCATGCAAACATGTGTGCACGTGTATGCGCATCCATGTACATGTACACTATGTGTGTGAGTCAATGTTTGTCTGACATCCAGGGATTTTGTGACGTCATTAGTGCCTAGCACTATTGAGCAGAATGTAATTGAATTACTTTTCATTTTTCCTTTGTCTCCATTTTCCATTTCATTCCCTTAAACCTTCATACAAGTCATCATGATTTTGCTTCATTAAGTCTTGCTTGATCTAGAACATAATTGCTGGATTTGGAGTCTCCCCCCCCCCCCCCAATGCCTGGCATGACTTGCTGTCAAATTCATAATGATGTGTTATATCATCTTCATATTGAGCCTGGCTGAGCATATGTAGTCCATATGGGACATATATGTATCAGATACCCACTGCACATTCCACATCCAATCATCTAGTTTTCAGTATTTGTTCAAGTTGCCCAAACCAGCATGAAAAAAAAAACCAGTCTATATTTATCCAGAATTTGTGCAGGTTGAAAGCACCGCGCAACAACCCATTCAGACCCTAGTGATAAAAATTGATGCACTTGGAATGCGGACAATGGCACGCATGACCTTAAAGGAGAAATGCTGTTAAAATTCCACGCTCAACATTAGGGTAGTGATTGAAGTTTGAATGTCATGAAGGAGCAAGAATGAGGTTATGTTTAGGATTGTTTGATTGTCAATATTGATACTCTAAACATTTACGCACATGTGTCAATTCCACAGTTTATGAATGAATAGGAAATTATATTCACTTTTAAATGTTAACTCAAAGAGACATGTTAATAATTTGAAGCCTTTTCTTTGTGAGAGTATTTTGTCATCTAGGAAGAAACCTGTTTTTTTACCAAAACCATTTACCCATGTTCTACTGTTTGTCAAGTAATTGTCAAGAATTTAATCTCAAAATGTGAAATAGTATTAACTCCATTCTCAGAATGCAGACAGGGCATTTCCATAGTTTTGGGACATTTTGTAACATAAGTTACCTCTTTTTTTGCACATTTGCATGCATTTCAAGGAGCCATAAGTGGTATACTTGCATAATGAGACATTACGAGAAGTGTAAATGAAATAGTGCAAAAGTACGAACGATTCTTACATTGTGTTTACGCAAACCGATCCACTGATTCCAATAAAACCATTCTTTTAAGAATGATTGATCAAGGAATAGGTCAAAGTCACTTAAAAGGAATAGCACTCCGCACTTGCGCTAAAAAATAGCACCCGATCTCAGACACATTGCAACCATGCACACATGCGTGCCGTGTGCGCGGGGGTGTACAGTCGTGTGTGAGTCAATGTTTGTCTGACATCCGGGGATTTTGTGACGTCATTAGTGCGGAGCGCTATTGCCCAGACAGCCTTCTTGCTACTTTGTTCCAGTACCGACAATTACAGGCATGCAACTTTTCTCCTTGGATCAGCTGATTTTCACTTATTTTCCACTTCACTGTTATGTCATTGAAAATAGAAAACACTGTACAAAAAGTATGGTAAAGATTGGAATTTCCTCTTTTTTGGTTAAGTCCAAGTTACATGCCTGCAATTAACTTAATTGTTCGGACACCAAGTCTAAACCTCTTTGATTATGAATTATGAATCTCCTCCCTCATCCAACCCCAGGGAGGGGGGGAAGGTGCCCATACCTGTCTCTAAGATGTTTGATTGATGTCCAATTACAGTCTACTCAGCAGAGATTGCCAAGTGATTCCCATGGGATACACAGTGACACATTTCCAGCCAGGCTTGAGGCTTTTATACCTGAGCAGGCAAAGAAAATCACAAACTTGGTGTTTTGTCCCACTCCTTTTCAAAATCTTGTAATTACAATTTCTGGATATATGTGATGAATTGTTTGCTGGGATGCAATTTCTGCCTTTGTTTATTTGGTTGCATTTCATCTCAACTTGAATTTCATTTTGTGGAGGGGTCAGGCTGTTTTTCCTTGCGTAGGCCATTAGTAGACATTTATCAAGATGTCTATGGGATCATTTGAATTGAGCAGAGCATTGGGCTTGTACAATAAGCTATAGCCAATTTAATAGACCTGCTTAATAAGCACCAAAATTTGCTTTATAAGCACCAAAACCTTTGGTATTAAAATAAAATCAACATGTCAGCCAAAACACCTTGTGAATGTTATGCTCAACAAACAATGGCCAAATACAAGTCAGAAGCTGTAAACATCACATTTGGTTGGCAATCTTGTTTGATCAAGGAAGACTTTTCATGCTTAAGCAAATTTTGTGCTTAAGCTCTATGAAATTGGCTCTATTACATTGACCCAGATTGTGTATTTGTTGTCAGGTTGATGTGTATAGGCCACATGTTTGAAATTTTGCTTGGCTTTTGGCATGGCTTCTGTGGATGGAGAGTAATTTGTCTGAAATTTGAAAATATTCAAACATTCTATGTACTCTCCCGATGCATAGCCTCAAATCAGTTTGACCCATGACCGTTATTTCTTAGAATCACACTATTTATGATTTGATGTTTGTTCTTGTTCCTTCTCTAGTCTTGAGCCTTCAGGACTACTGCTGCCGAGTCATCGTCAACTGCACCTCCACCTACACCATAGACAAGCTGCCTCTTCCACCGCAGATGAGGTCTCGTCTCAAGTCCTTCGCCGATGCCAACCACATGAACCGCTATCTGCTTCCCCCTCTGGACTTACGCTCCAAGAAACGCAGAACTATTTTGAATGCCATGGACCCACCTTACTCCTCACGGAAAAGCTGCATAATATCATGATAATGTGTGTTGTGAGAGGACACAGTGCCGGCTTCTGGTGGGGTCGGAACTCCAGCATGGGAGAAGGCGATCTTTGCTCATGTGCGAGCTGAAGGCTTCTCCATAATTGACTGTGCATCAGCTCAGCAGGATAACCATCGAGGTTTAACCTGAGCATCAGTGGTGCCCTCTATATCATGCAATGGTTTGCAATCAAGTTCCATTGAAGCTTCCAGTTTGTATTAGGATGGATGACATTTTGCTTGCTAACCATTGCCCAACATTCTGGTCAGGATCTTGCCATGTACATGCTCAATATGTCTACACTCCCAATGATGACACGTGTAGATGACAACTCCAGTTAATACTGCAGGAATGGAAAGAGGTTAGGACAGAGAATGGTATGCAAAGTACCCTTCTCAATCCCTGACCACGTTGATGTAAATCATTTAGCATTGTGTGTGAGACCAAAACAATGCTGTCATACATGTCCACAAAAATTCAGTTCCAAAAAAGATCTTGTGGTAGAATACATACCACATGGAACTTCACAAGGGGTACGTTCAGACAGCGTTTTAATAAAAAAAACAGCAAATATGGGTGATAAGTTGTAAAGTTTAACTCTGTTGCGTTCATACAGCTTTTTTACTAATTGCAGTTAAAACCGGTTGGATTTATTCAGAATGTGTAAACTCGATCGGTTTTAAGCGCAAGACCCTCCTCTCAATATAAAATTATAAATATAAAACCATTTTAGAGCGTTAGGACACAAATTGTTAAAACCGATCGCGATAAAACAGTGGTTTTAGCGAATTTAAAACACTGTCTGTACGTACCAAAGTTCACATAGTATAATTTGTCATGATTCACGATACTGGATCTTGGATGTATGACCTATGACCACCGTCTGAAATTAGCCCACATTTTTAAAGTCTCCCACCAACGATTAAAGACCTCCCTTTAAGATAAAAAATATGACTTCTTCAATGATAAGCTTCATCAGGACCTCCAAAAAATTGTCAAGTCAGAGTGCTTTCCTCAGAGCCCCCGAGACTGAGTCACAAACTGATTGTCGCCCATCTTGAGTCACAGTGAATGACATCCAGATTGCATTCCAACGGGACTGTTGACACTGCAACTTCTTGGCCGGGGACCGGGGAGGAAGTGGTTCCCTTCCCCCTGGAGACAGGGAAGGGTGTGTGTCTTCCTCTTCAGGATAATTCATGAGAAAATGTCAAGAGTAGTTTCCATCCAGGTCAGCTTGTTGATGAGGAATGGATTCACTTCCAAGAGCCAAACTTTACGACCGGTGTTTATACGTCATCGTGTGTTTACGTTTAGTTTCATCATCTCAGCTGATGTAGTAGTACATTCATAGACTACACTTAACACTTACAGTTCAAATATGAACCGCTTGTATTACAGTTATTGATATTTCAGAGGTCTTAGGTCCAAATTCCTGTTCAGTCAAATTTCTTCACTTCAATGAAGATGCTCTCTGACGTAAAATGTTTTACAGCATTTAGGGCCAATTTCATAAAGCTGCTTAAGCATCAAAATTTGCTTTAAAAAACCTTCCTAAATGAAATCAGTATGCCAGCCTATCTCCTTGTGAATGTTATGCTTAGCAAAATTTGGCCAAATACAAGTCAAAAGCAGTAAGCATCACATGAAAATTTAGTTGGTAATCCTGTTTGATCAAGGAAGACATTTCATGCTTAATAACCTTTTGCAGGTCTATGAAATTTTAAGATATTAAAGATATACAGTCATAGCAGAAACAATGTCCTGAACTCCATCAATAGTCTGGCCAGTATTTCTGTAATGTTGTCCTATTTTTCAATTTGACTCTTGTTCAAAACTGTGGAGAAATTAGTTGTTAGTAGCTTGCTCTAGTTTAAATTTGTGTTACTTTAACCTGTTTTGCATAATGAATGTTGTGAATGTCATACAGAGAAGCTGCAGGCACCCATGCTGGTTTCAGAGTCTGTCCTCTTATTAAAAAGAGATCATGCAGAACTTTTTGGACGTAATTAACTCATTCATGTTCATTCATTAGTTCTGCTCCCCCCTATGGGTTGATCATAGTTCAGCTTCCATCATGTCCATTGCAGAGATGTGCATGCCTGGAACTCATGGCATGGTGTACATAAAAAGGCTCACATGGATGATGAACCTACGTTACTTTGGGCTTTGAGCCGTCTGGTTCAACCAATGACTGTATCACAGCTTGTCTCAAAGGAATCATTTACATGTCAATGAATATTTTGTTCAAGCTAATATTGCTTTAAGGTGATATCATACTTTGGTTTTTGTCAAAGAAATGCAGATTCATGGGCAAAATTTTCAAGAAAGATTATACAGTAACAGTCATTTGTGAAATGTTCAATCCCATACTGTGCCCACTTTTTGAGAAAACAGTGAAAAACGCTCACGGTATTTTTCAGTCTTTCCACAGGGAGATCAAGTTAAAAGCCAAGTTAAAATGACCCATCTGTTCCAAGTTAAAAGGGCCTCTTTTTACAAACTGAAAGATACTAAAGCGAGATTTGTACTGACTTGCAAATCCATTTTAAATATATAATTATTATCTAAGTGTAGCCCACCACACTGCAAAAGTTTTAGTACACAAGCTAAAAATACTGTAAATCTGGCATACTGAAACTAATGAGTGACAATGGGCTTGAATGTGAACATGTATTGCAAACAGCATCCAGATAAAAAGTAAAAAGATATGCACAGTTTATGAGGTGCAAACCACAGATATTTAAAGTTTGAACCATCTCCTTTTTTTATGAAATTGCACTGTAGATGGTAATTTTTCTAGGCCTTGTAAATAGATGTGTACAGTTGCGCCTCCGTTTATTTACCAACGGAGCACACAGTTTGCTGGGGATGGTCTGTATATAGAAGAAATGTGAATAAAACATGGTTTAAAAATGTATTCATGATGAACAATTACAAATTGCAGCAATAGACTCAAAAACAAGATATTATGCAAATACAGTTACACAACCAGGTTATGTTTAATACATGTGTAACTCATCAAGGCTTTTAATAGCACGACTATATTATATGTCCTTGCAGCATCGTGTATCGTAAATAACCAATTCTAATTGCAGTATTTGACATGGGAATTTAATGCATTATCTTCTTTGATGTGACAAGAAATTGTTTTTAATTTATGAGAATTGTACACATCTTATAAAAACAAAATGGTTTCATGGATATTGATAATTATTACCAAAAATAGTATCCATTAAAATAAGCTTCCAAAATATAATTATCGGCATTTTAGGAAAAAATGTATTTGTCAATTACTATGCTGAAAAGCGAGTGTGGTTTTTGCGAGTAGACTTAAGGCAATCTGCCTACTCAGTAAAATTCAGACAAAAAGTGAAAGATAGACCTTTCTTTTGCAACGTCACAGCAACGTCACAGCCCACGTTTTTGCCAATCAAGATGACGGAAACTATGGCAAGCCATCAAAGCCAAGCAAAATCATATAACCACAGTTTGTACACAATGTTTCATAAACATTCAAAGATATTGCTGAATGTAATGAACACAACACAAACAATGGTAGTATGTATTTTGTACAGCTATAGAAAGATTGCTAAAATGTTGAATTTGGTCACATATTCTGTCAAGAAAATTAAATAAATTGCAACATTTGGCTGCCCATGCCAACCACCAGTGGTTGTTTGTAAACAAAAGAAAGGTCTATACCTAACACAATATGTCATGTTCACATGCCATTTACATGATTTCCACAATATCCTTAGCTACATTTTAAGCAGCAATTATGTCTTTGGTTTACGTCTCAGATATTATAAATGCGCTAATGTTCCTGTTTTGTCTGGTAAATTTTAGTACCAACAATTATAATAATATAAATCTTATAGTGATTATTTGCTAGTATTCCTAGAATTTAAGCAATTTATGAGTTACTTTAAGTTAATTCAGAAATTGTGTATTAAGTTTACTCTTCAGCCGCACATTGAGGCTTATAATGATAGGAATCCTAGCAGAATATCATTCATTTATCTCGTTGTTTCCCTCAAATTTGAGACAGTGAAAACCAGTTTTCCTTTTGTGATGATATTTTCTAAACTTTTTTGTGGCATTGAGTTGATGGTGCTGTTTCCAAATCCATCCTGCCTGGTGATTAAATATGCTTCGTGATTACAGACCAAAAAATTTAACAATCCCATCTTGGCCCTATTCACCGAGCTGCTGAAGAGAATATGGGGGTTTACGAAACAGAGGCTTGGGCTGAGGCTTTGGCTCTTTCATCCATATGCTGAAAATATAGGTTGTGGTTTTTCATTGAAGCTGACGCTGTGTTTTCCATTTCAAAGCAGAGAATCTACCTCCGAACTGCGGCCAAAAGCCTCTATTTTGATACCTGCTATTTTAGAATGGATTCACAAAATGGAGCCAAAGCCTGAGCCTGAGCCTCTGTTTCGTAGGCCCCTTATGTTTGCAAACAAATTTTCCATGCTGAGCATAAAATATGCTGCAAGGTACCAGTTAGAGGCAAAATATATCTGCACTTGATTTTTTTGCCTGGTAACCCTGTATTGTTTCATTCAAACAGATCTGTGATAGGTTAAAGTCCTGTTTTGCAAGTTGGTTTATCGTTTTGTTGGGTTTTACTTATCATGTTAATCACCTCAGTTAACCTGGGGCCTATTCATGGAGCTGTTAATCACAAAAAATTGCTTAGCACAAAATGTCTTGCTCAATTAAACAAACCATCATTAACAATTCCATTTGGTATTCATGCTCAGAGAACAACAGCCAAAGAACTATTGCAAGTGATACATACACAACACATGGACATTTGGTTGTTAATCCTGTTTTTATTAAGACTGAAATTTCACGGTTACCAATTTTTTGTGCTAAGCTGGACCATGGAATTGGCCCCTGGACCTATTAAGTCTGCAGTTAATGCCTGCATTAGTGAATGCAGTGATACTTTAGTTCTCAAATTCATCAACTGTGACACATTTTACAACAAATTTCACACCACATTTGTCTCAGGTTAAAACAATGCATGCTTTCCCCTATGTCAATGGACACCATTGCCCATGTAAAATTTACTGAAAATTGTTGATTTTCCCCCTTTTTTTTCCTACATTTTATAATGTGTTTTGTTGCTCTATGGCAAGACTGTGTGTATTTATCAGCTCTTAATTGGGTAATTTCATAAAAAGGCCTTTTCACACAATGTTTAAAAAACTTGCAAGGCTTGCAAAAGTGTCGTGTGAAAGGACACCAATGCTTGAGAGTGGCCGACGTCCCTGGTAAATCCTTGAGAAATTTCTCAAACATGTGAAAAACTCACAAGCCTTGCAAATTTTTTTTTTAGCATTGTGTGAAAAGGCCTTAAGTCACTCATACACACAATTTTTGACAAGATGCTTGTAATATATTATATATACCTCGTTGTTATGTTTTTTATTGTGTTAGGTCTTGAAATGAAATAATTTTGTTTAAAGTATCATGTGTTATGCAAATAGTTCTTGTCATTGCTGTTTCAAACAGTTTCTTATTTAATGGTAAAATATTTTCGTTTTATTACATTTTGGCATTAATTTTTGTTCAAGATGGAAAAAAAAAGTATCAGTTTGTTATTCCATACATACAGGCTAGCTCATTATGCAAGGAACGGGGTCATAAAAGATTTAACAGGAAAAAAGAAGAAGAATTTTGTATGGTATATATTTTTAAATGAGTTTTTGGTACCATTCCTTTCTTTTCTGAATCAGCCATTTTGACTGCAACCCAATCCACCAATCACAACAGAGATAATACAATATACGAGTATCTGTAACTAACAGTGAATGTGATTGGATGAAAGTTTTTTGTTTGCATAATTTATTATGCAAAGTTTGCATTGGATTCACACTTCAGTACAGATTGTGATCCATTGTTCCCCAACATAATCTTTGTTGCTGCCACAATGCTTGTGTTATAATTTAGAATGTTACAGAATGTGTGAATGTTGAATATGTTGTCGATACTGCAGATTATTTGAATAAAATGCCAAATTTGTCAAAAAAATTGGATTGCCTCAGAAATGATCATTTTTACCTTGAATGTTTTTGTGTAATATTATGTGGTGTTTGTGCCTTTTCCTTTGTTATGTCATTTTGTGAAATTGTCTTGCTCTTTGATTAAAAAAAAAATGTAAAAAGCCGTTGCCTCTTTGAGTGATCCCCCATGCACTGTTTGTCCAGTTGCAGCATTGCTAATGCTGCACATATTTTCATTGATCCTTGAGATGTAGTGGTATGCGACTGGTTTCATGGCTTCTGACTGCCAAACGAACAAAGATAATTGACTACTAGGGACACCGCCAACATAGGGCTGGCAAGCTCAGTTGGTAAGATCGCCGATACGGTGTTCCGAAGCGGAAGGTCGCTGGTTCGAATCCCAATCCCAGGAAATTTTTCTTTGTTCACTTTCCAATGAAAAAAAAAGAGAGAAAAGTGCTGATCTATTCCTTGAGTTTTGCCTATAGGTGCTGAAATGTTGAAAGTACATTATGTTTATGGTCCTAGCTAAGGATCTCGCTATCTTACGGACAATATTTTTGTCAAAACGAAAACCTTTTCCAGTCCAGAGGAGAAAATAAATATAATAGACGGTTTGTAAGCTGAGAAATGTAAAGTGATTGTAATTATTTGATGATTGGGGGCGCTCCTCAACTTTGCCGGGTGTGGGGCTCTTTGAAACCGCATGTAAGGCTTCGGCTACTTTGTCTCCTGTATCTCAAAGCTTGAAACTTTTTAAGACGTTGAAACTCTGTTTTCTTGTTCAAGATAAGACATGCATTTCAAAACCGTATTACTACCCCTCCATTGTGATACTATTTACTTCAAAATTGAGGCAAACAAATTTGCCGAATGTGAAGCCTGAGCCGTAGCCATATTGAAACGGGGCCACAGTCTGATAAGTCATTTCTGTAGCATCTGTATCAAATTGAACAGGGTACCAGACTCATCATGTTTACGGCCACCTAGATCACTGAAAATATGTACATTTTGACACCATTCAATCGAGACATAGCGTGTGGTAAATGACACCATGGGGATAAATATTCAACAGATAAAGAGTCAATGATAAGTCATGCGTTTTGGCATGTGTAGAATGCGTAGAATGTCTTCTGCAGATACTGCCATGTCACTCCCATAATAAAAATAGCTCGAAAAAGAAGTTTCTAGAGAATGAAATTTTGTGAACTTGCACATAAAATTCGCTAAAATCAAAGATGGAGGGAAGCCATGAGGTGAAATTGTACGTTTACGACTTGACGAAGGGCCTTGCTGCCCAAATGTCCATGCCACTTCTTGGTGAGTTGCGATGTGAATGTTGCATGTCTGCTGAATCTGTGCTGAGCTCCATGTATGGACTGATTCAATGCCGACTGAAATTGTGTTAAATTTGAGCTTGAACTGCCAAACGAAGTGTAACCATTTTACTTAGTCCTACATTGTTAACATGGCAGTACACATGAAATATTATTGTAAGGCTCACAAGTTGAAAATTAGGCCTACTCAAATTAATATGAAACTGAAAGGGGAAAGTTAATCGAATACTTAATCATCTGTGTTTATCTGCATGAAAAGTGAAAAGTAATGGGAGACTTTGGAGAATCGGTCTTCAAGTCAATAGTGCACGCGCACGCACGAGTACGCATGCGCAAAACAATGTGCGCATGCTCACAATTGCGTGTGCATGGGCTGTTAACTTGAAGACCGATTCTCCAACTGTCCAAAGTCTCCCATTCAAGTAAATTATTTCAAGTTTAGTTAAGGATTTAACATTGGAGTAGGCTACCCTATAGAGGTTATTCACGTGACGTCATTGGCCGTCAAGCACAATGATTGCACACGCGATACAATACGCTTCAGTGCACATGCAACGTACAGTGTCCTACGGGTAACCATGGACAACATAGAAAAGCTTGACGGCCAATCACGTGATTTTATGACGTCGTTGAATAACCTCTATAATTGGTAATGGTTAACAATATGCTCACCAATAGGCCATACCTAGGCTATTAAGAGATGTTAAATTGTTTTTTTTTAGTTTTACTTTTCTAGAATTTCCTAGTTTCAGGAATTTTGAATGCTGTTTTCATTTAGAAAATTAGTCACAATCTCTCCCATTTTTGTATCGACTCGTTACTTTAATTGTGTGCATGTTATTATTAAGTGTCGCTCTTTGTTGTGTCTTCAACTCCCATAATTTCCCTAATAATTCAAAACCCTGCCAACTTTACAAACTCTTAGCTTGCTGACATCAACATGGATATCATGATAAGGTGACCAGACGTCCCCGATTTCCGGGGACAGTCCCCGATTTGACAGTGCCGTCCCCGATGAAAAAGTTTCCCCGAAAATGTCCCCGATTCGACGAAATGCCCCCGAATATTCTAATTTTCCTAAATAAAAGAAAATGAGCACAAATGCTGTGCTGAAGAAGCTTCAGAGAAGTAGGCCTATGCGAAGACAACCGCCTAAGACATGCAAGTATGTAACCCACTCATGTCAACTGGACAAGATGTCCATAGATACCACCATTTTGCATGTAGGCACCATCTGGATTCAACAATTTTTTCAAAATTATACCCCCCTCCCAGGACACGGATCACTGTCCCCGGATAATCTCAACAAAATATGGTCACCTTATATCATGGGGACTGAGGAGTCAGGTTGGCGTAGCGGTTATTTCTTCGCCTTTCATCTCTGGTGGCCTTGGTTCGAGTCCGGCTCGGTCCACAATCGGAATGGGTTTTCAATCCCCACCTGATTCTGTGGGTTTTACCCAGAATATTACTCTGCCGTTTTCCTCCCATCTCGAAAAATTTTATCTTTTTCTCATCATCTTTCCATAAAAGGTTTCATCAGGCTTTTGAGCTACATTACTACTAGGGCGCTTTTGAGAAATCCTTGGTTTCATAACCAGAAATACTTTACCTTTCATTTTGATACAAAATGTAAAGATCGTCATGTGGCATAATTATATATCGTAAAAAAATGTCTAACATTACATTAATATCACTTTGTGTTTCCTGAAGGCAAACAGCTTGACGGTGTGTGGCATACCAGCATTGTCATCTTTGGAAGGGAATATTTCTATGGTGGAGGAGGCATAGAAAGCTGCAAACCAGTAAGACATTACATGCAGTTATTCAATGTACATAGGGATGTGAGTGGCCATTGGCCACACAAAAACATCTGAAGACACCAAGGAAAAAACTGAGCAGGTGTACAAAAAAGCTGAAATTCTTAGTTAAAATCTAAACAAACTAATCGGAATTCAGATTTAAATCTCAAGTGTACAGTACAAGAATTCTCTATTTAAGCCATAACAACATGTGACAAAATGTTAGTAGCTACTTCCTAAATCATTCAAATCATTCATGGCAGGCCTTCATTTTAGTAAAAATGAGGAGAGCTGCAAATTACTCTCCTTACATCAACGTAGAGAATTTAGGAGAGTGATTTGCTCTCACTTACAAAAATCAAGTTTGAGCTGCAAATCCAACTCCTTAAATTAACATAGGGCCTACTCATACTAGTGAATAAAGAGAGCAGTTTGCTCTTGCTAAACCAAGTTTTCACATGTGTCCGCCTGTCCAGTGTCGGAAAAAGAGAACATATACAATTTTGCTTGTCCTGTTAAAAATGTTTTTGTTTTTTTTAAAGGCAGCTCTCCTTAAATTGTTAAGGGGCTCTTTTTTGTGATCATTCTCACTCTCCTTAAAAATCAAGACCTGTCATGGCATCTTCATTTATTAGTAGATCTGTTGAATGGTATGTGTAATAATACTGAGTCATTGTATAGTCACTTAGAATTCTTCAAGTATGGTACCCTTGTTCTCTCTCTATCCTTACAGTGTGGAACCATTCTAGGACAGCCAGACCAGGTTCATGAAATGGGATCTACCCAAGTGGACTATCAGATATGGCTGGAGTACATGGGAGGTCTGGGTGCAGATGAGTTCAGGTAGGAGGCATAATGAGAATGGGTGTCCTGCATTATATCTACCATGGGATGAGGAGCACTGAAATCTTCCATATAGCTGACATAACCCAACCCGTCCCATTCCATCCCAACCCAGCCCACCCCAGCCCACCCAACCCAACTCAGCCCAGCCCTACCCCAGCCCACCCCAACCCACCCCAACCCAACTCAGCCCACCACACCCCAAACCAACCCAGCACTACCCAACCCACCCCAGCCCAACTCATCCCAACCCAACCCAACTCAGCCCACCACACCCCAAACCAACCCAACACTAACCCAACCCAACTCAACCCAACACTACCCAACCCAACCCAACCCACCACAACCCAACCCAACCCAACCCACCGCAACCCAACCCAACCCAACCCAACCCAACTCGACCCAACCCAATCCAACCCAACACTACCCAACCCAACCCAACCCAACCCAACACTACCCAACCCAACCCAACCCAACACTACCCAACCCAACCCAACACTACCCAACCCAACCCAACCCAACCCAACACTACCCAACCCAACCCAACCCACCGCAACCCAACCCAACCCAACCCAACACTACCCAACCCAACCCAACACTACCCAACCCAACCCAACCCAACCCAACCCACCGCAACCCAACCCAACCCAACCCAACACTACCCAACCCAACCCAACCCAACCCAACCCAACACTACCCAACCCAACCCAACACTACCCAACCCAACCCAACCCAACACTACTTAACCCAACCCACCCAACAATTTGTGCTTTCAATTAGAAATGACTGTGAGAATTATAAAAATTTGAAAGATTGTTTTGCAAGGATTTCAATCTACAAATTTGTCTGCTGCACAACCCCTGTAGCTGAATGGCTAGATGCATAACCCCAAGTTAATATATTACAGTGCCATGAACATTTGATTCTAACACACACAACATGTGTAATATTGTTTTCATGTGTTTTCTTGTATGCTTTCTGCAGTGGAGCTCGCTACAACTTGTTTGAGCATAACTGCAATACCTTCAGCAATGATGTATGCCAGTTCCTTACAGGGAATAGTATACCAGCATTCATACTCAGTCTACCCCAGGAAGTTATGAACACGTAAGTTATACACATAAACACTAAATGACAGGATCATGTATGATGATATTATCAGATTTAAACAATTAAAACATTTAGTCAAAGTACACCCAAAGATTATTCAATTAATCCCAAAGAATTGAATTTACTTGTTTCAGTAGTATTTTGAATTGTACAATCTATTTCTTCAATACAAGTAATAAACTGCTGCAAATTGCTCATCAGCCAAATAATTACCTGGAGTAATGCACAATGCATGCATGGAGTTAATGTAGGAGGTTCTGACGTTCAATATGCCTGCCAAAGCTCCTTGTGTATGTTATGCTCTGCAAACAATGGCCAAATACAAGTTTAAAGCACTAAAACATCACATGAACGTTTGGTTGGTAATCCTGTTTCATCGAGGAAGACTTGTCATGCTTAAGCAAATGTTGTGCTAAACAACTCTATGAAATTCGACCCTGGGGCCGATTTCACGGACGCTTTGCGATCATTGCTAAAGCCCAAATCCATCCCTAAACAAAAAATTGCTAAAGTAGCCATCGGTTTTCCATTTAGCAATGGATGTGGACATTAGCAATGATCACAAAGTGTTAGTGAAATCGGTCCCTGGTCTACAGATTGACCCAATAAGAGTTAAAGATTCTTGTTAGTACTACCATGTTACTAACTGCATAGAGTGTGATTGTCTGAAGTAGTTGCTATCAAACCTCATGCATTTATTTCAATTAATCCTCAAATGCTATTTCTTGTCTTTTTTATCTGCTTGACTATCACAGCTGCCCACACTCTGTCTTGCAAAGTATACTGTTATTTTTGATATTATCTGATATTTATATTAACATGTATCTAAACCTCTCATTTATTTGTATCTTTATATCTGTAATTTGTGTATTCTAGTCCTATGGGAGCCATGATGAAGAACCTCATAGAAGCACTGGCATCCAATCCTACCGGCCGGCCTGGAGGCCCCTTACACCGCCCTCTCCATGATCCTGTCCCCCTCCCAACCTACCCAGACCCACCTCTCACAAACCCTACCCAAGAGATCACACCGCCTACACAGAGCAGTCTGGAAGCTGGAGATGCGCAACCGAAGGAGGCTGCCGGGGCACAGACCACGGCACCCTCAGCCTCTGCAGCTGCTGCTGCTGCTGGCAGTAAGGGTGCAGTCACTGAGCCTACTCAGCCACCTGCTGGTGCGGATGTCACCAAGCCCGCAGCAGGGACTGAGAGAGTCAACCTTGATTACGATTCAGATGATGAATACATAGACAAGCTGCGACAATCAACGCCTGTGGAGCCCATGAGGCTGAAAGTATTCACTGGTATCGATGTGAGTGACTAAGGGCCTCTTTGTTTCAGGCACGCGATCCCTGATCTTGCAGATCCACGTCCCATGCAGGATACACTAAAATGGGATCCGGAGCAGCAGGATCACTGATCACATGCCTGAAGTGCAGATTTCCTGATTAATTATGCAAGACAACCCAGCACTGATCTCTAGGTTTTGACTAATCAAGTTGAACATCCTCCATCACGATCCAGACAGAAATATTCTCAATATGTGCCGCTTTGCATAAAATTTGCATGTACGCATGTATCAGACGTTCGTATGTAGTATGGCATGGAGATAGAACAGGGATACTGGTGGTTACTTTTGAAACCCCCTGCATCAATGTTGTGTTTATTTAATCATCAAATAACCACAAGGGAAACTGACTGAATTTTAAGTCAATGATAGTGAACAAAGAAAAATTGACTGGAGCGGGATTCAAACTGGCTACCTCCTGAATACCGTACAGGCACTCTACCAACTGAGCTATCCAGCCATACGTTGTTGGTGTCCCCAATTTAAATAGTAATTATGAGTGATACTGGATCTCTTTGATTTTTCTGAGTGCAGGTGACTGACTGTGTGGAGACCATCAAGAAAGAACTGCCAGAGGGAGTCTTAACCAGAGAAGAAATGCAGTTATTGACGGAACTGAAGGACTCTCTCCGACTAGACTACCTACTGGAGGAACCACCTTCCCCTGTCAAGTCAGAATGCTTCTTTGTTATAGGTCAGCAAATGACACCAGTTTATATAATGTTTTAAGTGGTAAAACTCCTGCAAACTGCTCATCAACCAAAATAATGACCTAATGGAATTTGTCAAATGCTTGAAGTTGGGAGGGCCTGACATTTCAATTCTAGCATGATCTTTATCAAAGGCTCAAGTCTCAAAGCCTTTGAGAAAGATCATGCTAGGATCGAAATGTCAGGCCCTCCTTACTCCAAGCAGTTTTATTTCTTGACGGGAAAATGTTGGCAGGAATAGTAAGTCTGAAACCCTTAACCCCTTGAAGAAAGTTTGGCAAGCGAGCTAACCTCTGTTAAAGGGATAGTACAGGATTGGTAACATGCCCAAACAGAAATGTTACAGATTTGCCTATAACTTTCAAGGTATGAAGATGGTGCTGGTAGAAAACATACCATTAAAATATTTGTGTCTGAAATGCTGTATTTATCCAGAAATAAGTAAAACAAAGACGAAAAACAGTTTTAATCTCGGGTTAAGATCAAAACCATTCTTTATGTTTTATAAGAAAAATTGAGTCGGTTTTTCACTATTTTCTCGTGACTCAGATGTCCCGATTGAGCTCAGATTTTCACAGGTTTATCATTTCATGTACATGCTGGATCTGGCAAAGTGTGAGTGCTGTTGTGTCACCTTTACCAATCATGTATTATATCTTAAACCAAAAATGCAATTGTTCTGTGCTCCAGGCAAACTCCTGACCCTGGCTATTGGTGGCATCCCAGCTGAGGTACTTCACCCTCTAGTAGATCTACTGCAGATGGCTTTCCTTAGTCAAGATGTCATCCATACGCTGTGTAACAATGAAGATAATACCATCATGACATTTGTCAATAGCAGTGACTGTCATCCATTGCAAATCCAAGTATCTGTCTTCAGAATGGTAAGATTTCAAACTGCTGATAAACTTGCTGTACCACCATGTACATTTCTGTTGTGAGTGTGTATGGTTCTGAAAAGAACCAGAAGGACCCAATGTTCCCAGTCACTATACTATGTCCATAAAAGAGATTACATATGGACATAGTGCTACCACAAGCCTATTACCAGCTTGCTACCCTCATCACGAATAGCCTTAAATCTCAAGATTTCAAACCTTTTCAAGTCTTTCTAATACTTGGGATTCCTATAAAAACAGAGGTTCTTAATGATACATTGGATATGGCTCTGACTTCTGCTTTGTCTCCATCATCTATAAGCTCAAAATACAGGTTTGGGTATTTCATTGAAGCCAAAGTTCTTTTTGTGATACCTGTTACTTTGAAATAGATACATATATACAAAATAGAGCCAGAATAGAAGCTGGCATTTTGAACAGGCTCTAATGCTGATATTACCATTTTAAAGAAATGCAAGAATTCATTTCAGTTCTGTAGGGCTGTCCATTTACGAATAATTTAGTATTTGAATATTCAAAACTCGCAGTCAATGTAAAACTTACAAAAATAAGAATGTGAAAGTACGTTATGTAATGACTTGCTGGTGGCTACTGGCATGGTGTGGTGCCGCTCCATGCGTGCTAAAAAATTACAGTTTGTTGAATTGACTAGACCCTCCCTAAACACACCTGACCTTAAGTGGATTTCTGCTTTTTTATGAATGTCCCAATTATGTTTTATATAACGATAATACTGTATAATATACATGTAATAATCATTTTTTTATTATGCATGTGTGTGTGTTTTCGAATATTTGAACCAGCAAAATGCTATTCGGACATTCAACCCAACAGTTCTGCCTCAGATAACTGAATGAAGACAAGTTTATGCATCAATGATGTTAGGTCATTTGCAGTGCAGTTTAGAAATAGGCAAATATGTCAGATTTGGGGTCCAAACATTTGAACATGTCTGGCAGCTCCAAGCTATTAGTTCTTGATGAAAACCGATAGCCAGACCAGTTGAAAAGGTCCTCTTTCCAGTCATCATCATCTATGATATTCAGTTAAAATCTGAGTTTTCGCTGTTCTTTCCATGTTTACATCCAACAGCTCAGCAACATCTGCACATGCTACAGAGGCAAGCTGTGGTTGACCCAAGCCAGAACCTGGCAGATGGAAGATGGTTCACAGCAGTCCAACCGTGACATCATGGCAAGATTAGTGGTGTCAGCCATCTTGAGTGGCTCCGATGAGCTCTGCTGTGCCGCTTCTTCACTTGTCTACAATCTAACCCGTTATCAGGTAATCTAACCAGAAAATTGGCAGTTTTGTCTTCTGAGGCAGTGCCCCGAGATACTTCAGAATAGTAGCCTTATCAAAGGTAACCAAAAACGGGCAGTGCGCAAAGCACTCTGGGGAAAAATATTGCTATGGCTGGCTTTGAGTGCATGCTAATTACTTAAGATTCAATTATTAGAATAAGTACTCAACTTCACACCGCTGGAACAAGTGACTCGACAGTAACATTCCATAAACCATTGTGCAGCAGTGTCATGTTTAAATAACTCAAAGTAAGACTGTCTTCTAGAAAAAAAAAGGAACTTAAAACTTTGTAGGCTTTTAGTTACCCATTTAGCTTTTTGAATATTCAGTCTTAATGGAATAAAAAGGTGAGATTTACAGCAATGTATATTTTTGTGTGCAGGTTTCTGATGACAATGCTGTTGAATTCTCCAGTGCCTTGTTACAATCACTTACATCTGAAGCCATCTCAGAAGAAACAGGTGAGTGGAACATGCTGACTATCAAGATTGATATCAACCCCTGGCTGCCAAGCCATGAAAGCATTGGCTTATTGAGTTGAGTCCATCCAGACCAAGTCCGATTCCAAGCAAAGCCTAGTTCATGAAGATCCGAGCCAAGTCCTAGTCCGAGCCAAATCTGATACCTTTTTTGTCAGTCCAGCTCAAGTTGAGTCTGAGGCCAGTCCAAAACAGCCCAAGTCCTAGCCCAGACCAAAATGACCCAAGTCAGAGCCGAATGCAAAATGGCCCAAGTCTGAGCCTAGTCCAAAATGGCCCAAGTCTGAGCCTAGTCCAAAATAGCCCAAGTCTGAGCCTTGTCCAAAATGGCCCAAGTCTGAGCCTTGTCCAAAATGGCCCAAGTCTGAGCCTAGTCCAAAATGGCCCAAGTCTGAGCCTAGTCCAAAATGGCCCAAGTCTGAGCCTTGTCCAAAATGACCCAAGTCTGAGCCGAGTCCAAAATGACCCAAGTCTGAGCCGAGTCCAAAACGACCCAAGTCTGAGCCGAGTCCAAAATGGCCCAAGTCTGAGCCTAGTCCAAAATGGCCCAAGTCTGAGCCTTGTCCAAAATGGCCCAAGTCTGAGCCTTGTCCAAAATGACCCAAGTCTGAGCCTTGTCCAAAATGGCCCAAGTCTGAGCCTTGTCCAAAATGACCCAGGTCTGAGCCGAGTCCAAAATGGCCCAAGTCTGAGCCTAGTCCAAAATGGCCCAAGTCTGAGCCTTGTCCAAAATGGCCCAAGTCTGAGCCTTGTCCAAAATGGCCCAAGTCTGAGCCTTGTCCAAAATGACCCAAGTCTGAGCCGAGTCCAAAATGACCAAAGTCTGAGCCGAGTCCGAATTGGACCAAGTCTGAGCCGAATCTAAAATGGCCCAAGTCAGAGCCAAGTCACAAGTCGAAACAAAGTGCAGTCCGGACTCATGTCCTCCATCACTGACATAATTCCCATGTACCGTACATTGTAGCCGGTTCAATGCCTGATGGTAGAATCAAGTCCATGTCTATTCTTGACTTTAGGAGCTTGTGATATGTCGTCAGCATTTCCTCCTAATCAACCTTTCTGTTATCTGAAAACATCATGTGAATTTTTGTTCTTTATCTCTTGCATATTCAGCTTACTACAGTCTACTGGCTCTGTATGGTCTGATGCAGTCGGGTGAAGTCATGTGTTTAGCAACAGTCATGGGTCTGGATACCGCACGATTTGCCAAGGTATCTGACCGACTTGGCAAGCTATGTAAAGATTTAGACAGCGTCATTGGATAGGCTCATCATTCTAAATCATTTTGCCTCAACATCTAAACACATAGCAGCTTCTTGATATAATTTTGTATATCCATTGTTTTAGGGCACTTTAAACAATTGATGTAATTGTTTGGAAAAAAAACCCTGTTGTCTAGAACTTTTCTATATATGGAAGAAGGCATAAGTACTAATGATTAATTTTATCAAGTTATTCTGTCCGAATTTGGTTCTGTTGTTATAAAAAATTAATCCCAAATTTCAAAACTTGCACCACATGTTCTTGAAAATTGCAAGTATCTGTTTGAATGCTGCCCCCTATTGCCCAAGGTTTGGAAGCTGATTTTCCTTCAGTTTGTTGTGAGTGGGCCCATTAATAAGGATAGCTAAATTTGCCACATCTGAAAATTTCACAAATCCCTGAGAACGTCAGTCATTTCTTGATGCAAACTCATGCCAGTCTATCTTCATTTTTTTCAAAATTGTGTAGCATCAAATTTCATCAGGTTTATAGATTAAAGACAATTTTCATTGCAAACTAGCTGGTTAAAATCCCTTATAACCTGCCAATGATGTGTTGATATATGCAGTAGTGCCTATATTTAGTGCTTGTGAGTGCCTGTGTGTAAAATAAAAATGTTTCTTCCGTGGGGTTTGCACATACAAAACCTGTTTTAAAAGCTTGTTAGTGCTGTCAGGGGGCTGGTTTATTTTTTTGAAATGCGAAAGTGACACAAGGTTGCTTACCAATTGTATAAATCAAGTTATTAAATTATCTGTATAAATTTCCTTTTATTTTATCAATGATACAATTGATATTACACAAAGCTGTCATTAACTTTTAATATATTTATATTTTCAAAAAAGTAAAATCGTTTTGGCATAGTTTTTGTAATTGTTCTTTGAATGCGGTGAGATAAATGAATCCAAATGTCACATGCACGTTTGTTTATTCCTACTGAAATCACACCTTGGATTGGTTTATTTAATAACTGAATTGCATTTAGGGTATACTTTACTGATTGTAAAGTTTAAGTTGGTTTTAGCTACAAGTATGTGAATTATGTTTGTCATTTCAAACGTAATGTCATACTTCATGTCAAAGAAATGCAGATTCATGGGCAAAATCTGTGACATTTTCAGTCCCATATTGTGCCCACTTTTTAAGAAAACTGTGAAAAACAGTTTTTAAATTTTACAAATTTGTTTCACCATTATTTTTTATCTTTAAAAGATCAAAATTGTTTTTGGTCATTGGTTTTACGCTTTTTGGGATAAATACAACATTTCTAGGCAGAAAAAATTTAACACAGTGTGTTTCTACCACCAACTTTATACCCTGTAAGTTACAGGTAAATCTGTGAATATTTTTGTTTGGGTATGCTACTGGCAAAATGTGATATTCTCTTGTAATAAACTTAAAATATTCGGACAATTTGATTCAGACTTAAAAAAAGGTTTCTGTGTTGCCATATATATACCTCTTAATTAGCAGAAACAACAACTGCATTAATATGACATATTTTCACGCATGCAAAATTGATTACTTACATAGTCACACCTCACTTTTGTATCAGAATTAGTTTTCTGTTAGATTTATCAAAGTACACGTATTTACATTACACTGTACAGTTTTTTGTATTACATGTTGAGTATCACAGCATAGGGAGTGTTTGTACACATTATGAATTAAACAATATTTCAGATAAGGAAAAACCTGTATATCATACCTGGGTTGGTACATGCTAATATTTGTCAGCATAAACTACACTGTAGAATGATTTGTCTAAAGTGAATCAAGATCCAGTGTTTAGTAAGTTACCTTCGGGCAAGCCTATAGTTAAAAGAAAAAACTAATATCAATTATTTATATTATGTGTATAAAACAGGAGTAAATACATTTTGTATTTGATTGGGATTCAAGCAATGCTCTGGCTAATTTGTCAATTTGGGCATCGGGAAATTGTTCAAAACTTTGTATAAATATTTTATAAGCAAATTGGCCTCTTTAAAAAAGGGTCACTGTCTTTGTTGTTAATGTTATTTCATATTTATTTAAATGTTTTCACTAGTTTTATTAATAACATGGCATCATTAAGGTGCAATGTTCAAGTTGGCACTTATTTTAATATGAACAAATTGTTTTAATTCACTGTTAATGAGTCAATTGTTAAATGCAATATGAAGAACAAGTGTTTTCATTGTTAGTTTTGGTTTTTAGGATTTTGAAGCATGTCTGCCGTGTAGAATAATTAGTCAGATTAAATTATAACGTGACCATTTTCAAAAAAAATAACGCAATAGTGTTATTAAATCACATGATTTTTTATTCAAAATGATTACTGGTAACAAATGTGTCAAAATCTATTTGTCAAAAAGTTCACTTTAAATCTCCTTTTTGAAAACTTTTAAAAGTTGTTTGTAAAGTACCTGGATTTTGTTGTGTTATTCAGGCGCGGTTTTACGGGGGGACGGGATACAGGGGGGTGTAGCCCCTCCCCCCTTAAAAAAATTGTCTACCTCCCAAAAAAAAAAGGCAATTGAAAAAAAATGATGGAAATTGGGAAGATACTGGATCTTTTCAGTTATTACACGCCAATTAGGCCTACATGTACTTGAAAAACGCGCTGTGTAGCGCTTTAGGTTGCTTTTCTACACCTCAAACGACAGCAGAAGCGAATATTAAAAGATGAAGTCACGTGCGAAGGGTTTAGCCCCCCCCCCCCCCCCCTCCCCCCACCCCTTGCAAAAAAAAAATTTAGTTTTCTATCCCCCCAAACAAAACTTTTTGGCTCTGCCTCCCAAAAACAAAATACATGTATGATGATTGGCTCTAACACAGCGCCTGGGGTTATTTGTCAGTTTTTTGTAGGTTTTTAGTTTGTGTTAGATTATTGGGCAGGTTGGGTATATTTTCAATTGTCTTATTTCCTTATCAGTCCAGCTTAAAAATACTAAAATTTGGGGTCTGGGCTAGTAAGATTTACAAGTTTATTGCTTCGATAGTCATAAGGCGCATTATAAAAAATGACTGTGCAAGCTTTAATTTGGTTGACTGTACTAAAATATGTCCCAGAGGGCGCCCTTTGCATGGCTTTTTACTGAAAATTCGTGCGGTGGACAACAAATAGTGCCTTAATTGCTTTCCATGTTTCTCTGTAGAATATAGTTTTTTAATGACCACAATATTAAACATAAATCACTTGAATCAAATTTCGTTATAGAATTCCAGATAACTACTTTCATGATTTTAAATGATCCGGTAGAACAACCTGATCACAATTCTCATGCCAATATTAATCCGAGCATGCTGATGTGAAACCACGAGAGGGCGTTCTTTCTTTCCGAAAACAGCCGCACGCGGTAGGTGTCGCAATTTCTGAAAGTGGAAATTCTAAAATAAAAATGATATTCCTTTGAGTATTACGATCGGTAAAAGGCAAATTTATACATTTCAAGAATCATTTAACATGTTGCCGTAATATATGGAGAATTTTTGTTTGTAGAATCATTCAAAATTATGTCCAAATGTGACATTAGAAGTGACAATTTTGCACCTGTGAGCCCCATGCATACTTGTGCGTACGTGAAAAAGCTGCTGTTAGAGGGCGCTCTTTCAGACAAGTTTTCAGTGGATTTCAGAAGTAAAATTTCCGAGTTGTATACACCGATCCGACGGTGCGAATATGGAGGTGAAAAACACCGTCATTACTGGTTTGTCCCCGCCCGTATTTTTTGTCTGGTGTTAGGCCTAAAAATAATTTATGCTCCTCCGCACTCGATAATTGCAGGGTGTACTTCCCATGATTAGGCCTTGGGATGTACACTCTGCAGTATAGAGTGCGGCGGAGCATAAATTATTTTGTTACCGGACAAAATACGGGCGGGGACACACCAGTAATGGCGGTGTTTTTAACCTCCATGTTCGCGCGCCGTCGGATCGGTGTATAGATAAATATGATGTGCCATGGCTTTAATGTTAATTCACGATTCAATATACATATTGCACTCTTTTTTTCTTTTCTTTTTTGCCAACCCAAAACTAGTAAACTTGGCTTCCAATCTCCTCAAAGCAAATGGTTGACAAAATAAAAAGATCAGTGCAGACATTTAGGTACTTTCATTCTCATGAACTTGACAATTGATTAAAGCCAACATGGTGCAAGCTGCGGACAAATTACAAAAAATAGCACACCATCCGTACTCGAGTCAGGGTTCAGAATTCTTTTTCTGAGTATTTTTGTCAAGAAGCAGAGATTGTATTCTGTACGACTGCCATTGTCAATTCACAGTTTGTCCTCACACAAGAAATAATCCTTCTTTGAAGTGTTGCATAAAACTAAACAACAACAACCCTGGCAGCTTATTGTCTGAAAAACCATACAACTTGATGCTTTATTACTCCGGGGTCGGTGAGTTGGTTGCTAATTTGAATGACATCACTCAGGCTGACCTATATTGGAACAAAATGGAAACCTGGCTACTTGACCCAGCCCTAATTTAGTAATTTGAGTCATGAATATATCATTCTTTACTTTTTACAAAACAATTCAATAGGTTCTTTTAACAAGACATCATGCCGCGACAAGTGTGCAGCAAAACTAGCGTGACGCCCAGGCGTCCCTTTGAAAAGGAACGTCTTGACCAAGAACTGAAGTTGATCGGCGAGTACGGTCTCCGCAACAAGCGTGAGGTGTGGCGTGTCAAGTACACCTTGGCCAAGATCAGAAAGGCTGCTCGAGATCTGCTGACACGTGAGGAGAAGGATGCTAAAAGGCTGTTTGAAGGTATGGAAAGGGTTTGGACTTCACTGTGGCACATTATTTAGAATAGGATTTGTTGGGAACATGGAATCTGTAGACTAGTGCAGCTGTCAATTGTAAGACACACTTTATGACCCCTGGGCAAGGTTCGTCACTTGTTCAATGTGCATCACGTTTTCATGTTCCATGACGGACCCCATGACAGATTCAACTCTTAGTCAGTTTTGTGACGCACCATTTCTTGATTTTGATGCACCATTACTGTCCTAGTGAGAAGTCCTAGATGGACCAACGTCACCAACCATTGGCAAAGACACATGCTGCGCATAGCAAAATTTACACACAAGTCTATGGAGTTTAAAATGACTGACATTAACGCACCCATTCTTCAATGTTGTGGCGGACCAAAGGCTTCAATGACGGTACCCTGCACCCTTCAGGAATGTGTGGTAAATGTCAGACCCATCCATGACGCACCTTTCCAAGGGGTACCATAGTGCGTTTTACAATTGACATCTGCATTATCTTTATAGACTGTCTTCAGCAGCGCTATATTCATGCTCAATTTGGACTGCTTGGAACCCAGTTAAAATATGTAGACTTTCCTGAGACAAGATCTTATTCAAAATGTACTTTGGGAATCCTTTTCTGACAGTGAAACCCATGTAACTTTTGAAACACGACTAATAAAAGTCATTATTACATGTGGATCAGAAGCAAAAAGATTAGCCTAAAGTCTAAATGAGTTAGTCTTTTTATTGCATAGGCAATGCCCTGCTCCGTCGTCTGGTGCGTATTGGTGTGCTGGATGAGAGCAAGATGAAGCTTGATTACGTCTTGGGTCTGCGTGTTGAGGACTTCTTGGAACGTCGGCTCCAGACACAGGTCTTCAAGTCCGGCCTGGCCAAGAGTATCCACCATGCCCGTGTGCTGATCCGCCAGCGTCACATCCGGTATGTACTATCCTTTATCATAAGTTTATGATGGTTATGCAAAATACTTGCACGAGCTTGGCCCAATATGTATCCTACTCAGTTGAAAGATCATCAAATTCCCAATTGTCAACTCAGAAATCAAATGAAAAATTCATCTATTAAATGCATTTAATATTTATTCTAATACTGTTTCTAAAAAAGGCACATCATTTTATTAAAGCATTGTAAGGAAAGTGTCATTTGCCATTTTAATATGTTTATTTGAAATGAATTCAGAAATGGGAAGTTCTTTTGGAAATAAATCGAGAGTTACAGCTTCTTTGTTATTACATTATCGGTGGAAAAGAAATTTATAAAATGCTTGTTTAGATCAGCCATACATGAAGGTTGAGATTACAGATACTTGTATCAGTCAAGAGTGACTGTATGTAACTGGATGTCCGAGCAATTTCAATAGATTATTCCACTTTCTCTTCTCCGGTGTCTAGCTACTATATGGGTTGCTGACAGAACCATGGACATTGGTAACAGTTTCTGCAAGACCACTTGGGCATGGAAGGCTCAACGTCTTGTTTGGTTAGGAAGGCTCTTCCTTTGTAGTTGGATAACGAAAGTCTTTGACTGTAATTGTCTCGACAAGACCACTTGGGCATGGAAGGCCCTATGTCTTAGCCCACCTCACTGTGTCGTGGAAGAGGTGCAGTTTTTATGCACCAGCTCTTGTGGATGACGACAGATTTTCCAATTTTCTGTGAGGCCACTTTGGCATATGATGCCATATGTCTCACAATCCTGCTTTGTATGGTCGTAGAATCATAGGCTCTGTCAGGATTGTCTTATTGCGATATGATATCATCATCCAAGAGGCAGGCACAGGTATGAGGAAATGGAATATCATTCAAGCACACGTCCAGTCTCAATTTCTCAAACAGATATTGGATTTATGTCAGGCCTCTTCATATTCCCTGCAGTTTGTTGTGCGGTAACAAAAATGCCAACAGAACTTTAAGTAGATACTGCAAGTGAAAAAAAAAGATTTAAATTAACTCAAGGCAGGTCTGTCGATCTGTTACCACCTTTTGCAGCGGAAATTACAACCCAAGAAATGAAGTCATTTGTGTAGAGAAAACAATTTTGTCTGGATGGACTTAAAGTGGTAAATGAAGCCCTTGACATGTATTTCATTTTTTGTTATGAAGTCACCTTATTTATGATGATTTCTTTCTCTACCCCACCCCCTGGCCTTTCAATCTGACAGTGTCCGTAAACAGGTGGTGAATATTCCATCCTTCATCGTTCGTCTGGACTCCCAGAAGCATATTGACTTCTCCCTGAGGTCCCCACTGGGCGGTGGACGCCCCGGCCGTGTCAAGCGCAGGAACATGCGTCGTGCCCAGAGCGGTGGTGACGCCGATGGAGAGGAGGATGAGGATTAAATGCAGCAGCCAGAGAGGAAGGACCAACAGCTAAAACATCTCTGACATACACAGCTTAATACGAGGGTTCTAACACTACATCAGTCATTTGATTAATTACAGACAGTGCATCTAAGCGTTTTGGGTTTCTCATATTTCAAATACTCATCAGAGCCATGGTAAAAATTAGTACCTTGGAGCTCGCTCTATTTTTAACTGAACTGTATCTTCAAGGCTCAGAATCCTGAATCGGAGGTTGTCAGCGATGGCAAGAAAACCAAACTGGCCATCTGCAATCTTGATTTGTTTTAATTGAGCTTGATTTGCACTGGCATAATATGTAGCTGTGTTTCAACTTCAAGAGAGACAGAACATTGACTGTGTTTTGGGTTCTTATTGTATAAAGTGAAGTGCTATTGATCATTTGACAGTTGTCAGTAAAGCTGTTAAAACAACTGTCCTTCCTTTCTCAGATTTGAAGAAGTCGACAATAAAAGCCTGACTCGACAAGGTTGAAGAATAAAAACAAAGAATGTATTATATTTGTCATTTGTTGTCTGTGTTGCTCTTGTAACAATGTTTTGTTAATTCTTCCAAAAAGTAAAACGATTTCTGATTGCGGAGAAGATAATTTGTGAGATTGTGGATGAAAAAAAGTAAGATTGACTTGGCCTAGACTTGAAGTCTTCAACCAAACACTCTTGTGTGTAGCACACTATTGTTAAAGTACATACTTGTCCGAAGCTCGAAGCCATATGAAATAAATGAAACTGGCTTAAAATCTGAAATGGAATACTTTAAGTTTTCACACTGGTAATTTATGGACAACCAGATTGCAAGCAAACTCTATTGCCCCAAAATTGTGATGCAATTGCCACTTTTTTTATGTACATGTATTCAATGGCTTCATACATGATTCAATATACATGTACTGGCGGGTTGAAATGGGACTTTTTGCTTTCTTGTTCAAAAGTGGGACAAATCCTTTTAAAAGTATTATCATACTTTGGTAACATACTGAAACAAAAATCCTCACAGATTTACCTATAACTTACAGGGTACGTGTACAAAGATGGTGATGGTAGAAACATTCCGTTAAAATTGTTCTGCCTGAAGTGCTGTATTTATCCAGAAAAGAGTAAAACTAGTAACCAAAATTATTTTTGATCTTTTAAAGATAAAAAATAGAAGAGAAAAGACTTAAAAATACTGTGGTCGCTTTTCACAGTTTTCTCAAAAAGTGGGCACCGTATGGGATTGAAATTTTCACAGATGACTGTTACTGTCTTGATATTTTTTTCCCACGAATATGTATTTCTTTGACAAAAACCAAAGTATGATATTACCCTTAATGCGAGATGCTGTATAAAATTAAGTACATGAAATAGAGCTGGAAAGCAGTCTACAGGGGTTATTCAGCCATGGAGACTCGAGAAACTACCCTCCATGGGGCAACCATGGAGAAATAAGACACATGGGGCAACTACGAAATATTGCCAGAAATTGCTACGTGGGGCTGGTCTTGGAGCACCACGTGATTACACTGTGATTGGGTTTGGGATAGACGAAGATCAGTACGCTCTGGATTGAAGGATAATGTAAATCTTCCGTTTCCCTGGCGACCACTTGAGTTGATTTTGCTGGCCGCCGAAACAGACGATTCTCTGCAAAGTTTTTCAATAGTCTGGTGCCTTATGTGTATGAGTCTGGTACCATCGTCTTCATTGTGTGTACATGCACTGCATGTTAAATGCGCACAGTTGCACAGCAGCAAACGCAGTCCTAATGAATGAACTTCTGAACTAGCGGTGAATTTGTTAGAAATATCTTTGAAAATGACAATTCACGTCGTTCTCACTGGGGTTGTGCACATCTCCACAGCATTTTGGTTGTTTTTCTGTCTTGCCTGGCTGTTGTTTGGCTGGTTTCTGTCCATAGGATCTTGTTTTTACATCGCCACAGCTTTGCTTCTTGCCTCGTTAGTTACTCTGCTTGGGTTTCGTCTACGTCGACCAAGTGAGAGTCAGGTACGGTCATTCCTCGGAGATGGTTGGCCTGCCGTCGATATTGGTCACAGGGGTGCTGGTGCCGAAGCACCCGAGAACACGCTGCTTGCCTTCAGAGAGGTAATAATGGTTTAATTAAAAAATGATTCCTTTGGGGGATTGTGATAAGACGGGTCCCAAAACTTTAAAGGAAATGAAAACTAGGCCTACTTTTTGGAAAGTTACTTAGAATACTAGAGTAGTTGCGATGATCGTAACCCTAGGTCTGACATAAGGTCCCAGTCCCCATGTCAGACCTAGGGTTACGATCATCGCAACTAGTATTTAGGCCCCTACCTAAGCATGCTAAGTAAATATACATTCGTTGTGTCCTCTTCTACATTATTTAGCAAGGTTAATTTTGTGGAAAGAGGGCAGGGCTTTGATTTTTGAGGGAAATTGTGGGGTAAAAACGGTAGCAAAATATGTAACATTTCACGGCCACACGGACAGCCACAGAAGAGAATAGTCTGGTTTCTACTCTGACATTTTGAACACTCTTGATCTGTTGGGTCTGGGCACTAGACAAACCGGACCAGACAAAATGGCCTCACGCGATCAGACAGGCTGTTTTCAGATTTGCAAGAAGCGCATAAGAAAATAACATTTTAACACTGAAATGTTGCTCAAATTTCTTCAATCTAGCCTTTTAAGGACCCAGTAATATCTGCTGAAAGTCAAAAGTATCATTTTTGAGGAGTAGAAGCTATTTAAGGGCTAAAATAATCAAAGTGTTTTGGGGATCCTTTCTTATCACAATCCCCAAAATTCTAATTGAAGAAGGGTTGCTTAGTTATAGAGGTACAGGGTGCTATCATAAACCAATACCCTGGGTCTAACTTTTTGAAAAATTTCGCTTAAATTGATAATGCATTAAAAATAATACCCGTCTTGAAAGTTTATGCTGGACCTCAGACATATACAATAGGCCTTGTGCTTAGCATTTTGAAACAGTGTGAGCTGAAGATCTTTTGATTTGAATCAGTTGCATCAAGACTAATAAAGTTATTAAGAACATTCAAAAGAAATATAGACACTCAATGCAAGTACTACATAACAATGATCACAAAAACAAAGGGCATTGAGGTGCTGAAAATGGAGGCGGGGTTGGCTAGATACAGTATCACTAAGATTGCATAATATTGTAACATTATTCTTTTCTTTTATCTAGTTGAGCAAGAATGGTTCCAGGTTTGTTGAATTTGATGTTGCGCTGTCAAAAGAGGGCATCCCAGTGATTATACATGATGATACCGTGGACCGTACCACTAATGGAACGGGGGCAATCAAAGATCTGACTGTAGCGGAGATCAAGGCACTCAATGCTGCAGCTAAATATCCTCTCAGGTCAGCCATAATTTCTTTTCCCCCAAAAAATTACTATATTCCATTCTAAGTAACAATATTTTCTTTCATGAATATTAAATGATTTTTGGTCGGGAAATAGATAATATGCAAATTAGGCTTGCCGTTCACCGACGTGGATGAGCACTGCATACTCAGTGCTTGTTAGAGCATGTGAAAAAATCACATGCTGGCTCAGGTGGGATTCGAATTCGGTGAAGGGGAAGCCTAATTTGCATATTAATATTTTCTTTGGTGTTGAAATTTCATTTTTCCAAAAAAACGTTGACAGCTGTTTCAGCAGGTTTGAAATGAAATTTTCATCTGGCATATTTTTTGTTATTGTTCTATTTGAACCACAGGGAGAAGTTTCCGCAAGCTCTTGTGCCTACATTGGAAGAAGCAACAATTGAATGTCTTGGGCTCGGCCTCAATATCTTCTTTGATGTCAAGGATTGGTCATCCAAGGTGTGGCATCTTTCACCAATCTCTAAAATCACTGAAGAGATCTTATGTACTGCACACATTTTAGCACAGTTCAGCCATGGTGTCAAGAAGAAGGATGCACATATTAAGCAGAATCAAATTATTCACTGAATATTCCTGTGCACTCCTCACATTAGGCAGCAACTTTCATACTAGAGTCATATATGAACCCCATTGACGGCTCACAGTTTGCAGTACATTTTTTTTTACAAATCGGAGGCTCAGGCTCAGGCTCAGGCTCAGGCTCAGGCTCAGGCTCAGGCTCAGTCATCCATATGCTGAAAATATACATTGTGGATTTCATTTCATTGAAGCTCTGTTTTTTTCCTTTTCAAACCAGAGAATCTACTTCCAAATTGCAGCCAAAAGCCTCTATTTTCATACCCGTTATTTAATGGATTTACGAAATGGAGCCCGAGCCTGAGCCTCCGTTTTGTAAAGGCCTAAAGAAGAGTTCCGGTACTGACTCGCACAATGTTCCCAATTATCCCATTGATACCAGGCTATTGATGCAAGCTACTCAATCACATTTGTGTGTGGAAATTACCTGAAAGTTGTAGCATTTGAAGAATTACTGTGATTTTTCTTTTCTTACATGTAGATGGTGACTGAACTTGTTGGCTTGTATAAGAGACATCCTGAACTTTATGAGAGAGGAATTGTGTGTTCATTCTACCCAATGGTGCCATACAAGGTTAGGAATTTGTTCATATCTACATTTAAAAAGCTTGACAATACAAAACAATACAAATTATGTAGATGTAGTGAAGCTTTAAATAGTGTGCCCCACTTTGCCGACCTACAGCATCCTCAGGGAAATATTATTTCAACCAGGGGTCGATTTCACCAAGCCCTATGATCCATCGTAACTCAATTTACGAAGGATAACTCGTTTGTGTCCTAGGTAGGGCTGCAATGCATCATATGTCATATGATTTAGTAAGTTACGATGAGTTTGGTGAAATCGACCCCAGATTATAGTATGGTTTTAATTAATACTTGTACCATACATTAGTAACTATTAGTCTTGTTCTGCACAATGCTTGAAGTCAGCAATGCACAAGTTCTTCCATTACAGCAAAAGAATCTTGTGTACATGATGTCATGCATTCTTGCATGCAATTTGACCAGTGTCTATCTCGATTCAAATCACAGGTTCATCGTGAGGACCCGGGGATCATGACTGCTCTCAGCACCTGCACATACATGGTCCAGTATTTATTTGGTTGTGACGTCGTTGGTCCCCTGTGGAAGCGAAGCCTGTGCATCCTGGCTGATTATTTGTTCCTGTGGAGCCATTCTGCATGGCTGTGGATTGTCTGTGGCAATGTGGCTACACTGCTAGACAAAGACATGGTCACCCAGTAAGTATATCAAGATATAAAGTGACAATTATTATCAGGGTGGTCAATATTTATATCAGTGATGATTAAAGGCACAATACAGGATTGGTAAAGGTAACAGAATAGCTGTAGACTGTTCATGATTTAATTTGTCATGGAATGAAAACAAAGCTGTGAAATGTTTAGCTTACATCATCATTGGAAACTGTACAAGAAAACGCTCACAGTATTTTCAAATCTATTCACGGGCGGTTTGACCTCGCCCAGAGATCAAAACTCTTTTCGGTCATTGTGTTACTAATTTCTGGATAAATACAGTGATTCAGGCGGAAATATTTTAACAGTATGTTTCTACCAGCACCATCTTCATATCCTGAAAGTTATACGTAAATCTGTGAACATTTCTGTTTGGGTATGTTACCAATCCTGTACTGTACCTTTAAGTGTGAGCTGACTGACTATCAGTGCTGTTGTCCATTGTTGATTTGATGGTGATTTCATCTTTATTTCAAGTAAATTCTTTCTTTCCTTGCAGACACGCTGTTGACTACTGGATGCAGCGCGGCATCAGAACTGTTGTATGGACTGTCAATGACAAAACTGAGAAGGATTACTTCCATAGATGTCTACAGTGTGGCGTCATCACAGATTCTGTGCGACCTTCTTAGTACCCTAGGTCAATAGGTACTTCTTTTAGATAGATATGGGTGAAGGCATTGTAACTAATCTTCTGATTTCTGTAGATATTTTATAGTTACCTTGCTTAAAACTGAAGAGCATGTTATTCTGTTTTATTCTATTTTTATTGGGTTGTGTGCACATATCTGTATTATATTATCTCAATGGTATATCCTGGATGTCATAATGATGTGTGAGACACGTTCAAATTTCAGGAGGTTTGCCTTTGAGAGTACCCTGTTGAATTTGTATTGGTTTTAATATTAATACTTTATACAATCATAACCGTGTTAACAGACTAGTATACGTAAGTTTACGAAACGGAGGCTCAGGCTCCGGCTCCATTTCGTGAATCTATTCTGAAATAACTGGTATCAAAAAGAGGCTTTTGGCTGTTGTTCTGGAGTAGATTCTCTGGTTTGAAAAGGTAATCAGAGCTTCAGCTTCAATGAGAAACCACAACCTATTTTTTCACCATATGAATGCTGAAGCCTGAGCCCGAGCCTAAGCCTCCGTTTCGTAAACGCCCATACAGTTGTAGTCCACAAGTGCCTAGGCGAATTTAACCCTAACCCTCTGCACCTACCACACAAGACAAGGGCTGCTTACCACATTACCACAGTCTCCACAGGGGACTGGGTCACAAACCATGCATTACCACACATACCACACTGTAGTGTATTGTGGTATTCAGGATCAGGAAAACCATGTGTGGTAAACTGTGGTATGGAGGGAGGTTAGGGTAAGAATCAAGTTCAACTACCAGTTATTATTAACTCCAAGTGGTGCAGCACTCAGGGCATTGATCCAACAGGTTCATGGGTATTATCTATGATCTTTGAATAAGACTTGAAGCTATGCATGGTGGAAGTACACCATGTAATCTCTTCTGTGAGAGTGTATGGTTCTGAGAAGAAACCGCAAACCTACCTTTTTTCATCTATGATCTTTAGATCTTGGACAGAAAAGCATCAAATGCTAACTCTCTCTGATCTTGCAAGGGAAGTCTTGTACCAGACAGGATGATTTCAAGAAGCTCCAAGGTTTATTTGAAAGGAAAGAGCCATGTCAAAATGTGAATGACTAAGGTGATACTTACAACTCATTTTAAAATTAATTACGGTAAACTTAGTGTTTTGTGAAATCCAGCCAACCTGACTTCTAGAAAAAAATCCAAAATGGTGACAGCAGAAATGCAACTGGTCTCTCATCTTTGATCAAAGATCACAACAAGACCAGCTTCAAAATGTCACATACAGTCCTCTTAAGTGGGATATCCATGGCTCGCACTGGTGTCGGTTTCAAGTTTTGAAAGATAACCCATCGTATCCTACATAGGGCTGCAATATGTGTCTTAAGTCCTATGATTAATAGTAAGTTACGATGAGTTTGGTGAAATCGACTCCATGACACATTGGTTGATTGGTGCATACCGGTTCCTATTCCACAATTTTCATGGCCTATATAATATAAACACCCTTGCCATTGGTATAGGATGACTCTGATGTGATGTAGGTCTGCCAGTTCTCACAACTCATCCTATTGTACAACTCTTCTGTCTTACTAATGGATTTACTTCAGCCTTATCTGATTTTTTTAGCAATACCACAATGCCTATGTATAAAAAAGTACTGTTACAACAAAGTTTGTTTTATTGATTTAAATGCCTCATCCTCTTTGAGTGATACCCCATGTACTGTTTCTCAGGTTGCAGCATTGACAATGCCTCGCGTACATCTTAAATGATCCTTGTATGGGGTAAAGCAGTATGTGAGCGGTTTCATGGCTTCTGACTGCCAAATGAACAAAGATAATTGACTATTAGGGATACCACCAACATGGGTTGGATAAGTCAGTTGGTAGAGTGTTGGTACTGTATTGTGGGGGTTGCTGGTTAGCCCTCTTCAGTCATAATTTCATCATGATTTAAGTTCGTTTTCATCGGAGTTGCCCTCAACATGTAGCATGCTTCACCATGGCAATGTATAAATCTGGTACCAGGATTAATTAATAATGATACTCTTTTGGTCTTGTTATTTGATTGCAGAATGCGGTGTTTGGAGTTTCAGTTGGTAGTGAAGATTTAAAAATTGATTGTTTATTTCAAATTGAATTCACTTTCTTGTATTAATGTTTAATACTTTTTATTAAATTTCCCACCAGTTGTTGAGTGGAAACAAAAAGTTACAGGTGGTGTCACAATGAACTGGATTGTTGTCATGTGTTTGCTTTCTTCCTTTTTTTTTTAATGTTTTTAGTGATTAACTTTGCATTCAAAATAATCATCACTGCCATATGAATAAGTCCTGAAATCAATCCGCGGAGCTCATTAATTTTTTGTACACCCTCAAAATCTTTTTTATAAAAGCATTTTCTGAGCCCTAAATGGAAAGTCTTCTGGAAACAAATGGGTGGAACCCGGTCACCAGAGTTTGGACTTTCACCTTTGAGCTGTTTGGATGTAGGCCCTAATATCGCTCTTCTTTTGCCATATGTACCGGTAGTGGAGGGGTATACAGTATTTTCGAGTCTTGCACCAGTTTACTTTTAGGAATGGTGTTGGGGCCACTTTTCTTTGGATGGATTTTTCTCAAAATTTCACCCATCAACCTTTATAAAATTGAAGAGAAAATGAAAATGGAGGTTTTCAGCTTCATTTTGGTGTATGGCTTGATTGCCTGAGAAACGTATGAGTATTTTTAATATTTATTTTTAATTGACCATTTTGCATGGGAGCCAATGGAAAATTATTTACTAGTTTGCGTGATCTGCATGCAGCAGACAGCGCCCCCTAGCGACGCTACTTGTGTAGTAGAGTGATCGAGTGTAATGACCTTTACTCTACTAAACTTGAGAGCGTTTCACCACCAAGTTCCGTCAACTTAGATTCTAGTTTTCAGCATAAATCAAACATTCTGAAATGGTATAAAAGTATGCTACAGTGGTAACTTGCCTGCCATATCCTTGAACATGACGCTCCACGTCCTTCTCACTGGCACTGTGCATATTTTCACTGCACTTTCGTTGTTTTTCTGTCTTGCCTGGCTGTTATTTGGCTGGTTTATGTCCATAGGATCTTGTTTTTACATCGCCATAGCTTTGCTTCTTGCCTCGGTTGTTACTCTGCTTGGGTTTCGTCTACGTCGACCAAGTGAGAGTCAGGTACGGTCATTCCTCGGAGATGGTTGGCCTGCCGTCAATATTGGTCACAGGGGTGCTGGGACAGATGCGCCTGAGAACACACTCCCTGCATTCAGAGAGGTAAACAAAAAAGGAAATGAAGAATTTTCATTCAGCATGTAGGCCCTATAGGCCTAAGCCTACGTCATTACATGTTGTTCAGTGTTCTTCCTCATTCCCATAGACATAGTTGCGGTGATCGTAACCCTTGGTCTGACATGGGGACTGGGTCCTAAGGATGTCAGACCAAGGGTAACGATCATCGCAATTACCTCATCACTGCTGGTACAGTGCCATTAAAAATAATTGGTAGGCCTAGTCCCATGGATGGCACGGGGTGTCGTTATCTAGATGCATATGCAGAAGGCATCTCACAGCTCACAAAGTACGGTAGGCCTACTTGTTCTACAAAAAGTACAAGCTCTAGCTTTAGGAGGCTCCTCCGGAGTGTGCTGTCATTTAGGGCCTGTTTGTGTAATGGAAAGGATCCCATATTTTGGGATCCACGTCCTATGCAGGGTATGCTAAAATGGGATCCGGATCCACAGAATCTGTGATCCTTTGCATTATAAAACAAACAGGCCCTAAGTTGTGACCTTAGCATGCTTATAAATAAGTCTTTATGCTCGTACTACCTTCAATGGTATTTAAGCAGGTCAACTACTCGTATGCCCACCAACTCGTACGTACGTCTCTCAAGTAATTAATCAGAGTTTTACAATAGATTGGCCAGTTTTCCAGGTTTTTTTTATCAGAGTTTTTTGTGAGATGTCATTTGAGGGATAGGCCCTAGATATCTTTAAAAATTTCCTTTTTAGTGCATCTAGTGTAATTTTTTTCAAGGGATCTGGGTTTTTTTTCAAGGGATGGGATTTGTATTTTTAAGGGAAGGAAAAACCTTGACAAAAAACCTGTCATCCCATTTATCCTTCAAAAAATCCTTGAAATTCAGAGAAAAGTAATTTCATTGGAAATGGTGTACGAGTTGATCGGTGTCTGAGTTGGTCTCTGTACACGCAAGCTGGACAGTGTACGAGTTGATCGGCGTACAAGTTGACCAGTAATAGATGGTATTAGCCATGGAGGTCCTTCTTCATGGAAAATCAAATGATGTATTCAGGGATGTGAGTGGCCACAAAAAAAAAAATCTGAAAACACCACAGAAAGTCAAGTGCACATTTGAAATTTTTCACATTGTTAGTGTCAATTTCAACACATCCCTGAAGTTTGAATATTTCTAATCTTTATGTATCATTGAGATTACAACATTATATAATGAAAATCAATTTTGTGTTTGTTATTATCTAGTTGAGCAAGAATGGTTCCAGGTTTGTTGAATTTGATGTTGCGCTGTCAAAAGAGGGCATCCCAGTGATTATACACGATGATACCGTGGACCGTACCACTAATGGAACGGGGGCAATAAAAGATCTGACTGTAGCTGAGATCATGAGACTGAACGCTTCTGCTAAACATCCTCTCAGGTTAGCTTCAAATTAATTCCTTTAAAATGCCATCTCATAAATAAGAAGCTTATTTTCGAAATTCAGCTCACATACGATTAACTGAACAGATTTTACACCTTGATAGTTATAGATTTTGTATTTGAACCACAGGGAGAAGTTTCCGCAAGCTCTTGTGCCTACATTGGAAGAAGCAACAATTGAATGTCTTGGGCTCGGCCTCAATATCTTCTTTGATGTCAAGGATTGGTCTTCCAAGGTGTGGCATCTTTCATAAATTGTTATTATATTTTGCTTGGAGTTAGGAAGGCCTGACGTTTCCTAGCAGAATCTTTCTCAAAGGCTAAATGACAAGAACATGCTAGTAAAGATACACAAATGGATGAGAGGATCGAGATAAAAGAGGGGTGTAGGGAGGGTGAGGGTGGGTAAGATCAAAGGCGAACAATAACACAATTGTGGAGGAGAATGGGTTTGAGGGAGCTGGGATTAACAATGAAGGTAATTAGAGGATTAGGGAAGATGGAGAAGTATGTGAAGTATAAAAAGCAGGGGTGGGGATACCTGTAGATGAGTGAAAAGGAGACAACAAAATGAAATATTAGTCATTTTCTTCCTGGATGATGAGGCCATGAGGTTGAATGGTCCGCAGAATTTTCATACAAACTTTCCCCCTACTCAGCCGAACCAAGTCTCTGCAGTGGCCAAGTGATTCAATGCCCTGCAAGATCATATCAGAAATTGTGTGGTATATTTTGACATTTAGTTATATTGTGAACAAATGCCCTATGTGTCAAAACAAACATGGTCCATTCATTGTATGCACATTACATAGGATGTGTATTAATTGTTTGAGACAAACTGATAACTGTTCTTATAGTTTCATTGTTGTGTTTTTCGTCATGTAGATGGTGTATGCACTTGTTGACTTGTACAAGAGGCATCCTGAACTGTATGAGCATGGGATTGTGTGTTCCTTCTACCCAATGGTGCCATATATGGTATTGTATAGTTCAATTGGTTAATATCTGCACACACACATAAAATGTTTGAAACAAGACTTTGAACACAGACAACTAGCACTGTCAGCTATGTGTTCATTGATGTTAAATCTGCTGTTTGGATTGTGATTGAGATACAATTCATATCTTTCTTTGCCTGAAGTCAGGTTGTTGACAATTGAGAAATATTTTATGGGTTACCTTCAAAGAGCAAACCACACAGGGCTTTAAAGGTACTATCATACTTTAGTAGCAATACCAAAACAGAAATCTTCACTGATTTACCTATAACTTACAGGGTATAAAGATGGTGATGGTAGAAACATACAGTTCAAAGTTTTCTGCCTTATATTTATCAAAAAAAGTGTAAAACCAATGAGCAAAAACAATTTTGATCTCAGGAAGATAAAAAACTCTTGTGAACAAATTTAATAATACTGTGGGCATTTTCACTGTTTTTGTGGGCACCGATGGGACTGGAAATTTCACAAATGACTGTTGCTGTATCTTTCTTCATATTTTTGCCTATGAATCTTCATTTTTTTTGACAAAAACACAAATATGAATTGAAATGACCTTAGAGTAGAGATGTTCAAATTTTCCCATGTTCATTATTTTGGTACCCCATCAAAAGTCCACAAACTTGTTAGTTTCTCTTTTACAAGCATCCACTGCCAAGGAAGTAAGGGTATTGTTAAGATGTTTAAACATAAGGAAAACAATTCTTGCTACACTACAGTAATTACCACCCATAGTTCAATTCTGCTGTTTCAATCAATATTGAAATTTGGATTGACTTGATGACAGGTTCGTCGTGGGGATCCAGGGATAATGACGGCTCTGACAAAAGGCACCAAGATGGTCCAGCAAGTAGGGGGTTGTGATGGCGTTGGTCCCCTGTGGAAGCGATCCCTGTGCATCCTAGCTGATTACCTATTCCTATGGAGTCATGCTTCATGGCTATGGATTGTATGCGGCAATAAGTTTACACTGCTAGACAAGAAGATAGTGGACCAGTGAGTAATACAGAGTACCGGTATATTTAGTGAGTTGATTGACAGTAGTGAATACGTTTACTCAGCATGAAGGAGTCACTTCTGTGATCTTTAGTCTTTAATTAGCCCCTTCTGTCTGGGAAGCATCTTTTAGCAGTTTGCCTCATGGCGTGAGAATATTCATGATTGCTTTGTTAATTTTATTGAAATACATTGAAGGGGGCCTGTCTGGAACAAGAGGTTCAATGAACCTTTATTGTCCTTTTTATGAAGATGGTGGTGGTAGAAACATACCGTAAACATATTTCCAGCTGAAATGCTGTATTTATCCAGAAATTAGTGAAACAATGACCAAAAACAGTTTTGATCTCGGGGTAAGATCAATCGATCTAATTAGCTGAAACCCGTAGTGAAATTGGCCTCAGTGAAGGAGTCATATGCTAGACCAATCCTAGTAACAACTCACCAAAGGTTACATCATCCTGCAGTCCAATGGTGATTTGATGTTGCTATTCACTAACATTGCACTTGGAGACAATTTTGGTGACAAAGAAAGTTTGCTTTACTTACTTAGGTTACTGGTATTTTCAAAGTAGTTATGATCTGTTGACGTGATCAACCTTATGCACTAATAGGGCCTCTGATTTTCCATTTTAGAAAAGTGCACATTCCATTTCCCAAATCCTTGGATTCGGTTTCAGGCTTAAAAATTCGGTTTCAGACTGAACAAATCTGTTTCGTGCTTTTCAGTTCCAAAAAGTTGTATCACATGCAGTAAATTGCATACTGACTTTCACTGACTGTTTGGGCACTGCCACTGGAAAAGTGTTGTAAGTTTTGCACAGTGAAGACTAACTTGTCAGACTGTGTTTTGTCACATAAACAGTTAACTATTGCAAGACCAAACCATGATTCAGTTAGCCTAGGAAATGGAAGCAATCAGTTCACATAAATGATGCATTTTGTGAATTTAATTGGTGAATTTACTTCATTCCGTTTTGAAAATGGAATTCCTTTTCAAGGAGCAGATTCCATGAATTCCGTCCGTTTTCCGTTTTTGCGGAAAATCAGTGATCCTACACTTACAGGGTTACATATCCCATACTTGTTGCTTGCAAGGGTCAAATGGGTCTGAATCCTTACATAGTGTGTTATTTCTGTTTGACAGTGGATATCATTTGTTCTCCTTTGCAGAGACACTGCTGACTACTGGATGCAGCGTGGCATCAGAACTGTTGTATGGACTGTCAATGACAATACTGAGAAGGATTACTTCCATAGATGTCTACAGTGTGGCGTCATCACAGATTCTGTCCAACCGTAGTTTCTTGACTGCTTTTGGGTGAGAGATTCTAAGTGTAGTTTGAAATTTGATTCAAGTCTTTCCTTATTGGAGTTGCCACTTTTAATGAATTTGCAGAATGAATTTTACCTATTTGATCTTTTTAACTGTGCAATGAATGATTTAAGGTTTTGAAATCAAATTGTTGACCAATTTCCATACATACATGTATGTATTATGAACCCTGCCTGTCTCTCATTGTGGATGTATACAGTAATGTTATATATGTGTCTTTATGTGATACACAATGCACTATGCAATTTAGGGGCAAATCTGAGGATACTGGATATTATGTATTTTGTGCACTCGGGAATAAGAGGTCAGAGTATTAGTCTGTATATTTTTATCACTTCTTGTTGTTACAATGACACTGTTATCAGAGCCGAAATGTCATACGTGGACTTCGGTCTAAACTTGTTGTGGAAATGTTAACTCTTGAGGGAATGCTGATTTTATAGGCCTATGGCAAAGGGCATGTACAACACTGCTAAATGTGACAGAGCAGCTGCAGGCTGCTCTTCATAATGTGATTTGTCATGGATTAAAAACAAATCTTTGAAGTTTGCAGCTCAATTGACCATTGAAAACAGTAGGAAACAGCAAAAAAAACTGTTGTACATGTAATTGTTAAGGCAAATTGTGTGCGGGGAATAGCTGTCTCGTTTTTTATCTTTCCACGATCAAAAACGTTTTGGTGTTTAGTTTTACTCTTTTCTGAATAAATACAGCATTTCAGGCCGAAAAAATTTTACTGTATGTTTCTACCATGACCATCTTTATACCCTGTAAGTTGTACGTAAATCTGTGAAAATGTCTGTTTTGGTTTGTTACAAAAGTTGTATATGCCCTGTAAGAATTCCTATAAAGATTGAAAGGCAATTTAAAGTACAGCATTTGCTACTCTGTAGAGATCGATTGGGAGATTCCAATGGCTTTTAATGTGTATGTCAAATCACTACAGTTCCAATTAATTGCACCATGATTGATGGTGTTGAATACCAGTATTGTAAATTCCACAGATCAATTAATGTTTGTCTGTGTTAAACTTATATGTGTTACTTATAGTGATATCAGTTATATCCAGGTTGGGAACTGTGATCAAAAGGGAGAAAGGTCATTTTGCCTTGGTGGGGATGCAGTAGCATAATTGTGGTGGTGTTTGTGCACCCTCCATTTAAAATCTACATTTTTAACCCTAACCCTCTGCACCTACCACACAAGACAAGAGCTGTTTACCACACATAACCACGGTCTCCATAGGGGGACTGGATCATAAGCCACGGCCATGCATTACCACACAAACCACACCATGGTGTATTGTAGTATTCAGGATACCACACTTACCACGGGCAAGAACCATGTGTGGTAAACTGTGGCATGCAGGTGGGTTTGGGTTAAAGGTAGTATCATACTTTGGTAAGAAACCAAAACAGAAATGTTCACAGATTTATGTATAACTTACAGGGTATGATGGTGGTGTTAGAAACATACTGTTAAAAACTTTTCTGCCTGAAATGGTGTATTTATCCAGAAATTAGTAAAACAACCACCGAAAATCTTTTTGATCTTTTAAAAGATAAAAAAATACAAGAGAAAAGACTTAAGAAATACTGTGGCTGTTTTTCACTGTTTTCTCAAAAAGTGGGACTGAAATTTTCACAGATGACTGTTACTGTATCTGTCTTGATATTTTTTCCCATGAATCTTTATTTCTTGGATAAAAACCAAAGTATGATATTACCTTAAAAGAACTTCCATAATTGGTGTTCCTTCCATTGTCTCTAGTGACCCCCTTTGAAATTTGGGAAATTTTATTTTACCCTAGTTATTAGCCACTTTATGGGCCACTGCCGCACCTCTGTGAAGATGCATTTTATAGAGCTCTATGACCAAGGGAACTGTGAATATCTTGACTCTGTTTATTCTGAAATGCTGCCCAAATCTCTTTTGGTGTTAAACGCAGTCTTATCTGCAAAGTTTGTGAGTTTTAAAGTTAATTATTGGATTGAAAGTTTTCATGAATATTTGACATTATTGTACTGTTATGTTTGAATAAATCTTTGGAATTATTGTTAAGAAAAATTGACTGGGTGGGATTGGAACCAGCAACCACCAGATTTCTGTACCAGTGCTCTACCAACTGAACTTTCCAGCTCTATATTGGCGGTGTCCCTAGTATTCAATTATCTTTCTTGATATGTTATTCCGGTAGTCACTGGTTCGAATCTCGCTCCAGTCAATTTTTCTTTATTCACTTTTCAATGACTTAAAATTTATCCTCTAAGTTTCTCATGTAATTATTTGATGATAATCTTTGACATGTTTTAATGTTAATTGACAGAAGGTGTATTTTTGCTTATTTGTGTGCCAGCTGTCAATTTTCCTTTAAATATTTTAAATAAAACGTTTGATATTATTGGTTGAAAAGCTGTTTGATTGAGTTACATTGCCATTGGTGAAGTTCTTGGGTGACATTCCTGTGCAAAATGTAGGTGTATGAAGCGATCTTTCCTTCTTTCATTATTTCAAATCAAACACAGTTTTTGATCTTCCTGCTTGGATATGAATTCAAATCCCAACTCTGTTGTTTGTGGCTGGCTTTCATCATAACAATATACGTTAAGTTCCTCGTATTCAAAACGTTTCTTGTAGTTAAACCTAAGACTGACAGTGCGTGTTATACATGTATGTCGCATGTCTGCTGTTGTATTGCAGGTGCTCATATCCACTCACATTACGGGATTCTATGAACAAAATCTCCATGTTAACTTACTTTTTACCATTTATTTATGCATCAGAAAAAAAAAATGCTTAAAGGTAGTATCATACTTTGGTAAGAAACCAAAACAGAAATTTTCACAGATTTGCGTATAACTTACAGGGTATGAATATGGTGGTGGTAGAAACATACCATTACAAATTTTCCGCCTGAAATGGTGTATTTATCCAGAAATAAGTAAAACAACGACCGAAAATCTTTTTGATCTTTTAAAAGATCAAAAATTAAAGAGAAAAGACATAAGAAATACTGCGGCCGTTTTTCACGATTTTCTCAAAAAGTGGGCACCGTATGGGACTGAAATTTGCACAGATGACTGTGACTGCATCTTCCTTGATACTTGTGCCCATGAATCTGTACTTCTTTGACAAAAACCTAAAGTATGATACTACCTTAAAGGGAACATTATTCTATGTCAATAATTTAGAACACCGAGACAAAATGTTAGAGTATTGATTCAACTGAATCTAAACGGCTGACACTAGCAACTGGAGACTATTGTCAATATTGGCACTTTTTGTGAGAGGTTGACAGAGATCAAACACCACATGATCAGACAAACACCGATTTATTTGCCATTGGACAATAAGAGGCCAACTGTATCAAGCTTTGCTGCCATCCTGTCAACACCTCCATGGCCTAAGAGACATTGATCTGAAGTAATCAATAAATATTCAACCAGCAGTAATGATTTTAGACGGAAAAGAGTGAAAGCAGGCGCGGTTCTACGGGGGGGGGGGGCTGTAGCCCCCCAAAAATTTTGTCTAGCCCCCCCAAAAAAAATGCAAGTGAAAAAACAAATTCTTGAAAATACTGGATTTTTTCAGTTATGAAGCGCCAATGACATAAAAAACGCGTTGTGTGGGCTATAATGTGCATGTCTTTCGACCCCTAATAAGACATAGCAGAAGCGAGTGTTAGAAGAACCCAAAATATTGGGTCTTCTAGCCCCCCCCCCCCCCCAAAAAAAATAATGGCTCTTCTAGCCCCCCAAAATGTTGCCTCTAGAACCGCGCCTGAGTGAAAGTATCATGTTGATGGGCCTTAGTTGTAACATTTGTCACTGTATGTGGGCTGAAAGTTATACGTAAATCTGTAAACATTTATGTTTGGGTGTGTCACCAATCCTATACTGTACCTTTAAAGGTAGTATCATACTTTGGTAAGACAGAAATGTTCACAGATTTACGTATAACTTACATGGTATGGAAGATGGTGGTGGTAGAAACCTACCGTTGAACTTGTTTCGCCTGAAATGGTGTATTTATCCAGAAATTAGTAAAACAAAGACCGAAATTATTTTTGGTCTTTTAAAAGATCAAAAATAAAAGAGAAAAGACTTCAGAAATACTGCGGCCGTTTTTCACGATTTTCTCAAAAAGTGGGCACCGTATGGGACTGAAATTTTCACAGATGACTGTGGCTGCATCTTCCTTTATATTTTTACACATGAATCTGCATTTCTTTGACAAAAACCAAAGTATGATACTACCTTCAAAGTGGTGTTTAATCCAGTTGCGTTTTTGCAGTTTCAAATTCTTCATTATTTTTGCAAATTTGCTCATTTGTTTTCCTGAGCAATCATTTCATTTTGAAAACTAAGCAAGCTTGGGAACGGCTAGCGCCACACGTGAAGTTCTAACTGTCAAATTCGTTATAAAGCATTATTGTCAATTCAAACATTCAAACTAAAATATAGACGACAGTAGGAATAGAATAAACGTTTGATGAAGTTCGATACATTTTATTTGGATTATTCCATGGCATATCTTGTTCTTTTACATTGTACTTTCATCAACACCTGTGGAGTGCGGCAGCCATTTTAGCACTTTCAGGTTTACATTGATTTTGATCGCTGCTATGAACACCCATACTTATATTATAGGTTTTCCATGTTTTCCGGCCAATTTCATTATCACGCATTCGTATTGACGTGATTTTGCCTCCTCGGTTGAAACCGTCACTCGATTCCACTTAAATGCATCCGTATTTATATCGCATTTCATTGAATTCAATTCAGCAGTCGTTCAGTTTAGCCATGCAAAATCGGCATTCAATTAAGCACACTGCCAAAAGCCCTTACGAATTAGTATGCTGTTCGAATGGAAATTTAAATTGAAAGGCGATTCTTTGTATTTGTCTGACGTTTGTTTACATTTGCTTGCACATATTAAGTGAAATCGAATGACTATTTTGAGGTGCCTTACAGTTTAACGCGAAATGAAATGACGCAGCGTTAAAATTGTCCGCTCATTTGGAAAACCATTTAAGTATTTTGTTCACTTGCCACCAATGAACAATCAACACTTACATTATTTTGTATGGCTAAATAGAATGCCCAACTACGTGCCAAACTCTGGCCGCAGCGAATTTGGACTGAATAGCAACACAAATTACTGACCTTTTTTTTTTTAAATTCAATCAGGGTTTTTTGGTTTTTTTTTTTTTGGGGGGGGGGTTTAGAAATTAATTATTGTCATGGACAATCGAATGCGCGTTGTCTGTAACTGCATGCACCTGCTCCAAAATCGAGACGCACGTTTCACTGTCCATTCAATTTTTTGTGAATTTACATGATCAGAACTTTACTTAAAACGGTAAGAATTAAAAATCGGCTGGGAAACCTATTTTTCCATATTTTAATAATTAGCCTTAAACTTCAATAATAACTAATACCTTATGGTGTTCTAGACATAATCAATTATCTGAGCTGAGAAGGAGATAAATAATTTATTAATATTAATGATTTTAGCAAAGGCAAAGGAGAGAAGATTACTTTGTAATTTTGTTTTTAAACCACGACGTGACAAATTCAAAACAAGAAGGGCATGAAAATGTTTTACTAACTTGGGAATTTGAAAAATGATATAACTTGTTGATTGCCCGTATTTGACAAACGATAATTCTGCTGCTGTCATGAAGTAAGAATACTATATATGCTCTATCCCGTATAAAACAATATTTGTATTAAATGTGTATAGAAAGGCATATGCTGAATGATTGTGCACGTTTCATGATAATGTAATTATGTGAACTATAACATAAGGTAGCACTTCCAGCATTAACAGATAGGGATGCACCCAAGTAAATAGTCCCAAAATCCGTCGGGATTTCAAGAAGCCTACAGTCGATCGTAACTCGATTTAAGAAGGATAACCCATCGTATCCTACGACTTCTAAGTGGGGCTGCAATGCATCATAAGTCCTACGATTGATACAATAATTACGATGAGTTTGGGGAAATCGCCCTCGTTTACTAGAACTTTACAATATCAAGGTTATCTGTATAGGCTAGATGAGCAAAATAGGCCCCAACATAAGTAAAGGCAGCCATTGAGTGCAATGATACAACCTCAACCGTGGTAGTTCAAATGGCGTAGCAATAGAAACAATACTCGATTGAAACTATATAGCGACATGTATGTTCATTTGAAGTTTTACTGTGAATCAGAGTCAAGCTGAAATTGTTAACAAGTGGAGTCACTATCCAACTGCACTTCAGTAGCACTGAAAGCGCATTCTCCTGGCAGTGTCTCACTGTCATCTTGTTGTGATTATTATTGAGACAAGACGACTTTTGACCACCAAGAAGAGTCGAGCGCTGTAGATAATAAACCATTGCTATAAATATACAAAATCTGATCATTAATAGGCCCATAATTGATACATGAAAAAATCACTTAATGTGAGTTTGGAAAAAAGTAAAGTTTAATTCTCCTCTCTAAACTATTCTCAAATTTTGGGAATAAAAATGCGTTGACATTTTAAGTCAACAACGGTTAAAACTAGTCAAAAGCTGACTAAACAAACATAATTTTTTTAATAAGAGTTGGCAGAAATTGTTTGATTTTGTAAAAGATATTCCACTTTTCCCAATGCAGGCTTGGTATATACTCTCAGATCCTCCCAAACACTGCACCGCCCTGTAGTGGGCTTTTTCGAAACAGAGGCTCAGGCTCAGACACAGGCTCAGACACCATTTTGTGAATCCATTCTAAAATAACGGGTATTGAAATATGTAGTTTTCATCGTTTGTATCACGCAAGTTAAGCGCGCCGACGCAGTCACATGTCTTGGGCGTTGGCTCTGCATACAGACTACAGAGCAAGCGCATCAAGCGTGACGCATAAGTGATATTCACTGATGCGTTTCCCTATAAAGTCATCTATGAAGATGAATGTTAACCACTTCAGGCCGTTTCTGCTACCGAGTACATACATAATACATGCGTTAAGTTCAGCGGTGATTGAAGATGGCAACAGCCGACCAGCCTGGCGGTTCTTTAACACGGAGCAGTTATTTGAGAGATTTCAGCACTACTTTGATTCATAGTTTGAGAGCATTTCCAATAGTTCCGAGAAGGACAAGGGTGATTCCAGGCTCAAGGAACTTCAGAACCAGCTAAAGTCGCAGAAACTTAACAGAGCTGGTAATTCAGCTCAATTCGAATTTTGTGGCCAGCTAGAAATTAAACTCCTGCAGAAGTGCGACGTCCAGAAGACCATCGACTTCATCCAGGAAGCAAAGGAGCTTCTCGCAGACAGGAAAAAGAAAATCAGAATTGCCGACTCGAGCAAAGCTGGCGCTGGATGACTATCCAGCATATGGAGGAAGACGGACCCAAGGGCATCTCTGCAGAAGAGAAGAAGAGAGTGTTGGCAGCTGAAGGAGCATCAGTGAAGGAGATAGAGTCTAGGAAGAAGCAGAGACGGGCAACTTCTGACAGACAGGGGCAAGATGTTTACAAGACGGCTCCTGCAGACTGTAGTCTTTTTCGAGGTAAATACACAACACCTGTTAATGGGAGACTTTTGAGAACCAGTCTTCATGTCAACAGCGCACGCGCACGCAATTGTGAGCATGCGCACGAGTTGTTTTGCGCCTGCGCTGTTGTGCGTGCGCGTGCGCTGTTGACTTGAAGACCGGTTCTCAAAAGTCTCCCAATCTTTGTAATTCTTCATACTGACAGACTATTGCGTCTAAATCCCTGCTCTAATAAATCCATATCTGAAATCAAATGTGTTATATTGCCTTAATCTTGTGTTGTCCATTAGAGGAAAACCGTGCTTCTTATGCGTATATAATTATGAGCAAAGCGAAGAAGCATGAAAAGAGGAAGATCCTCTGGTTTGAAAAAGAAAACAGAGCTTCAGCGTCACTAGTGAAAAAGCACAACCTATTTTCAACATGGATGTCAGAGCTGGAGCCTGAGTCTGAGCCCGAGTCTGAACCTGAGCCTGAGCCTGAGCCTGAGCCTCCGTTTCGAAAAGGCCCTTTGATTAAAAAGTAAAATCTAGGACCCTGCACACTTAATAACGGACGATCCACCTAAAAATCCTATATAGGCTTAGTCACTGGTTGAGTTGTTGTATCACAGCATTATAGTGTCTTTAGTTTCACATTATTCTCAGGTGTCACAAATCTCTCTTGAATAATCTCATGACGCCCTCTTCGTGCAGTTTCATCCACAGTCCTCGCTCGTTATCCACGTTGTGAGACGCAGTCGACTTGTTCGTGTGTGTGACGAATTTGGAATCGTAGTAGTGCATAGTGAACCGCGAGTCGTAGCCAAAGCCGTAGATAGTCACCTCATCACAGATGTGCAGAGCTAACAGGACCACCACGGATCCTATTTGAGAAAAGGAGGAACAAAACATTGTGGGGTTTTGATAGAAAATTACACCACATGCTATTGTTGCTCTGAGAGTTTTACAGGAGCACCGCCACCTGGGGCCAACTTCATAGAGCTGCTTAAAGGTGGATTACCACGATTGGTAGAGGTCACAGAACAGCGCTCGCACTTTGTTTGATCAAACATTTACATGAAACAATATCTGTGAAAATTTGAGCTCAATCGGACATCTGAGTCAAGAGAAAATAGCGAAAACCCGACTCAGTTTTTCTTAAAAAACATCTTACCCCGAGATCAAAACTGTTTTCGGTCTTTGTTTTACTAATTTTTGGACAGATATACCATTTCGGGCGGAAATATCTAACGGTATATGTTTATACCAGCACCATCTTCATACCCAGAAAATTAAACGCAAATCTGTGAACATTTCTGTTTGGGTGTGTTACCATTCCTACTGTACCTTTAAGCTTTAGTACCAAAAAACTTGGTAAATAAAATCAGTATTCCAGCCGAAACTCAATATTTAAAGTTATGCTCAGCAAACAATGGCGAAATACAAGTCAAAAACAGTTAACATCACACGACAATGTGGTTGGCAATGCTGTTTGATCAAGGAAGAGTTTCCATGCTTAAAGGTAGTATCACACTTTGGTTTTTATCAAAGAAATACAGATTTGTGGGCAAAACATCAAGAAAGATACAGTGACAGTCATCTGTGAAATTTCAGTCCCATACGGTGCCCACTTTTTGAGAAAACAGTGAAAAACAGCCACAGTATTTCTTAAGTCTTTTCTCTTTTATGTTTGATCTTTTAAAAGATTAAAAAGATTTTCGGTCGTTGTTTTACTAATTTCTGGATAAATACACCATTTCAGGCGGAACAAATTTAACGGTATGTTTCTACTAGCATCATCTTCATACCCTGAAAGTTATACGTAAATCTGTGAACAGTTCTGTTTTGGTCTCTTACCAAAGTATGATACAACCTTTAAGTAATTGTTGTGTTTAAGCAGCTGGTCCCTATGCGACGCCCGTACAACATGAAAATGTGATTCCTAGATATTGAAACCTCAATCAGTGGTAAATGTTGTTTCAATGGAGTAGGACTCCAGTCACTGGGTCTAGGCAACTTACCTGTCGTAGGTCTTTTCTTTTTCCCCAGATAACCTTCGGAAACGTATTTGAAGAATCCTGGATGTATAATCTTTAGTTTGCTCGGATGTATGCCAGGATTTTTCATCCCACTATAGGAAAGGAAGAAAAAAATTGAAATTAATTCCAGTTGTTGCAAGGTTTTGTTTATAGAACTGCGACCAGACCTAAACAAGTTTCTTGTAAAAACCATCAAAATGGGGGTATCCTCGTTTCGCGAAGCTTATTTTATTTTTTACTTCATGCCTGCCTTGAAATTATTAAAGGTTATAGTTATCATGTTTTAGTTTTTGTCAAAGAAATACAGATTCATGGGCAAAACTATCAAGGAAGACACAGTAACAGTCATCTGTGAACTTTTAAGTCCCATACGGTGCCCACCTTTTGGGAAAATCGGCCACAGTATTTCTGAAGTCTTGTCACCGTTATTGTTGATCTATAAAAGATCAAAATGGTCATATAGGTTTTGCTCTTTTCTGCATAAATACAGTATCAGGGAGAAACATTTTAACACTATGTTTCTACCATCACCATCTTCATTTCCTGTAAGTTGTAGGTAAATCTGTGAAGATTTATATTTTGGTATGACGCCAAAGTATGATAGTACCTGTAATGCTAATAAGCCCTTTGCCCTTTGAACATAAACTTTATATTATCATACTATTGTTGTTTTTTGCATGCATTCTTATTTTCGATAAAAATATGCAGATCAACATGTGCAAACACAACATCGATTTTAGTCATTGATTTAATGAAAGTTGATATTATTTGTTACATCAGTCCTTACTTGGATCCATTGTTAACCTTGTATCTGGGCGATGTGTCTCCCTGTATAGTTTTCAGTGCGTAGGCTACATCATAGGCCTTAAATAAAGCCAAGAACGCCACCATATTCTACCAAGGAACAAAGGAACAAAATAATGTTAGTTTGAAGATGCGTGTCTCACACAGAGAACAATTGAGTCTCACACGGAGAATAATAAACTTTCATTTATTAAAATATTCGACAGCTGTACCCGGCATTAGAGGCATAATATTCTTTATAGGCCTATACGGCTTATTCACGGCACATCCATCTTGTCACCGTCATTGTACCGTATACCCATTGGAAAAGTAAAACCGGCCCTATTATGAAACGATGGATTAGGCTTGGGCTTGGGCTTAGGCTTAGGCTCCGTTATCTAAAAGCTTAAAGTACAGGTCGTGAATTTTCCCTGAGGTCGAAGCTCCGTTGTACAGATGTACTTCGAAACCTTACCCCCAAAAACCTCTGTTCTATGCCTGTTATGGGCTGCTTTAAAATGGATGTAAGAAATGGAGCCTGAGCCTAAGCCTAAACCTCTGTTTCGTAAACGCCCACCAATACTAAAAAGAAATCGGGAACCAGACTACTGTGAATCCAAGCCTAGCTTTGATTGATGGATGAATGGATGACCGTGAATAAGGCATATAGATCCAATAACACCCGGCCAACCATTCTAAATATCTATTTGACACATCTAGATGACTTTGGCTACATCTTCGAATTAATTCCAAAGTAAATTTCCTGAAAGAAAACCCCATGGTATATACTTGCAGCTTTTAGATGTCAGAAAAGAAACCTCAGCCAGAGTATAGCATGCTCCCAAACCAAGGTTTTGAAACATAATTAAATAATGGTAAGACTGTGGATGTGGTACAGCAAGTTTTTAGCTAAGGAGAAAAGGGTGACCAACGCTATGCGATGTCGTGTTGCTGGTAGCGACGTTTCGGCTGCTGGGTGCCTGATGAAGGCTTGCAGTTCCAGCAGCCGAGACGTCGCTACAAGCCGCACGACATCGCTTGTCATTGATCGATGTACAACCCTTTCCTGACTAAGTTCTTAGTTGTTTTACCTTATCTTCAACGCCTTTAACCCGTTGTGACTCCGGGAAGAATGTGTAGAACGTTGTCCGTTTCCCTACATCTTCACCAAACCTCCCGGTCGTTAGAGCCCTGTTAAGCCTGTATGTTACAACGTGTAATGTTAGTTTCAATAAGAAGCTTAATCCATTGAAAGGTACAGTACAGGATTGATAACATACTCCAACAGAAATGTACACAGATTTACGTATAACTATGAAGATGGTGGTGGCAGAAACATACCGTTAACATATTTCCGCCTGAAATGCTGTATTTATCCAGAAATGAGTAAACAAAAGACCGAAAACAATTTTGATCTCCAAGATCAAAACCTCACCATTGCAATTACCTCACAATTTCGCGAAACAATTTTTACTATTTCCAATAATCAATTGAGCTGAAAATTGATTTGAAGGTTTGTTTTTATTCCATGGCAACTCAAATTATGAACAGACCACAGCTGTTGCATCAAATTTACCAAAGTACATGTATAGTACCATAACATACACATGCACGTTTGCACATCAAGATAATAATTGAAAATTTAGATAACCGAGAACATAATTGAAAATCATTCAAATTTGTTATTAATTCCCTTTGATTTCTGTTCTTTACTTTCAATTTTGATAATGTCATTTTGTACTCTAGTTGGGTTCATGTATCATGATATATACCTGAAGACATAGTCATGTCCATCAATCTCCACACCAGCTCCTGAACCGTTCAAGATACCTCCACTACCGATCACTGCGCACCGTATGCAGCCTGGTTTCTTCTTCGCTCCGTGGACAGAAGGGTTGGTAAAATTCTCGTTTTGTAAAATCTGGTCAAACACTGAATGTAAAATAGTACAACATATTATGTTTTACCTTTGCAGATTGGTATGGAACAATTGACATGTTTTACTTGGGCACATCATACAAGACAATAATTGCAAATGTCCCCAAAAAACCGCAACACTGTGTCGGAAACCATTATGTTAAAATGAAACTTATCACTTCAAGATTCATTTATTTGATACAACCATGTCTTGGCTATCACCATGTAGAATTTGAGCAATATCGTGCTGAAATTGACGAAAATATGACCAATTGAAAGAGTACTCTTTAAAGACAGACGTGATAACGACCGGAAAAGGCCAAAGCAAGATTTCAGTCCTTTTCGTTGTAAAAAAAAAAGAAGAAGCACATGCTATTTTTAAACTGAACGAATACTAATTGTAATTCCCGTAAAATAATTATGTTTTTTCAGAAATTACTTAACAGAATCGAGAAAATGACATTCAAATACCACCAAAAGTACACCAGGTGATGACGCCATTACAAAATGTCGCAATTAAACAAAATAGGAACACGCACATTCACTTCAAAAGAAAGGCTTTATTTTATTGAAATTTGCATAGGTTGACATATTATGATGCGCATTGTGAAAACTTGATGAATAATGTGTTTACAAAAAACAGCATGATCAATGTTGTGCTATATACCTCAAATGCCAACAGCTGTGTTTTATAGGATACGTAACTTCACACGAATTTTGCAGGCAGACCGATATTTTGTTTTGTCTTGTCTTTTTGTTTTTTTAATTTCAATTCTGTTGCCAATAAAACGAATTATTGAAAGGGCAGTCGGGTTTTGGGACGCCACTTCAAACCGCATCGTGATTATACATGAGATGACGTGTGCTAGTACAGGGTGAGTCAAAAAGAAGTTGACTGGGATTGGTGATGTTTTTCAAAAGAAACAAATGACACTCAAAAGTTCGCTAAAACAATTAACTGCCACTCTCTCCTGCTTATTAGAAAAAAATGAAACAAGTACACATTTTAGCTGTGCACGTTGCTAAAAAGTACAATGACATTCAATACCATTTCAGATGTTTAGATTCAGTCAAGCATTAACATTCCATTGTACAACAGCTTCCTAAATGTCTAGTCCTATCTTCATTAAAATATACATAACTCCTCTTAGGAATGATCAATTTGCTTCATTTTATTTCCTTTTAATAAGCAGGAAAGAGTGTTTGTTAAATATATGCTTTACTGAACTTTTCAGTCATTTCCCGGTCAAGTTCTTTTTGACTCAACTTTCTCCCGAAACTTGACTTACCTGTAAGATTTTGACTCCTGAATCCGAACGGCAGCCTGAGCTTAATATGTTCAGTGTAGTTACCCATGTCGGCTTTATCCAGAAATAGTTTCACGTTGGGTTTGTATCTTTCATGGAACCATTTCGAGTATTTGGCCACTGACGCTATTGTCTTGGTGCATTTCTGGAGAAAAAAAATGACCATATATCATATATAAAATCTCATCGGTCCTTCTCAGGACCGCACATTCCTAATAAGACTATAGCAGAAGCGAGTGTAAGAAGAAACCCAAAATATTGGGTCTTCTAGCCCCCCCCCCAAAAAAAAAAAAAAGAAGAAAAAGAAAAGAAAGAAAATAATGACTCTTCTAGCCCAAAAAAAGTCTTGGCTCTAGAACCGCGCCTGAGTTCATGGCAAATGTTTGAAAATATCAATTGGGTCATTATGCACACACAGTTAAAAGAATTCGATGTCAGCATTTTATTTATATTGATAAATAATGCAAATATAATTATACGCTCAACACAAACAAAGGAAGGAATTGCGACAAAATCAACTCGGTCCCATTTCTTTTAAATTGTCATAATTGTGATTTCTTTGATTTCCATCATGCATAAATGCATGCACTAAAGGAATGACTACTGGATGTATGTACTAGTGTACATATTGTGTTGTGTAGGTTATAGGTGCATTCTTTGCTACTCCTAAAAAGACATAGCAGAAGAGAGTGTTAGAAGAAGGATCTAGCCCTATACACACCCACAAAAAAATGATTCTTCTAGCCCCCCCAAAAAAACCCAACAACAACACAACAACAACAACAAACAATTAAACAATAATTTATTGGCTCTAGAACGGCACCTGCTCACGCTATTATGATAGTCGGAGAAAAGTTTTCCATCAACTTTGTGAGAGAACATTGTGGTTGCGGTTGAACATCAATACACTGGCCAATAGGTCAACAATTAATTTCAATGAGATGTGATGAAATTAAGTTTTTAGCATTTTGCTCATTTTCTTGGGACAACATTGAAATTGTTGTCACGTATAATAAAAGTTCTTTGTTTTGTTTGTTCGTTTCTTGTTTCTTGCGTATATGCCAATGAAGATATTGTTTATAATTCAAAATGGTTTCTTATATAATTTTGTCCGAACCGGTCAAAATATCGAATTGTCTATAATGACAAAGAATAATAATTGAATTACATTCTTTGGACAAAGTTCGAACATAAGAAACGAAAGTGAATACAGGTTGGTGAATTTTCTTTGGCTAACAAGGTAATGCATTTTAAATGCAAACGGTTGAATGCAAAATATCATTTCGAGGAAAAGAAATGATGATTTCATTTTTTTTCTGTAAAAATAATAAATTGAAAATCCCGTAGCTTGAAATTTTCGCGCAGTTTTTGGTAATTTCTATGATTTGTACAAAATCATGTGACTGATATGAATCAATAATGAAATGGATTCTTGCAGTATACGACCAACATACCTGTTCTGGTTTGTCCGTAGGGGTGCTTTGTGTTTGATTCATGGTTTTATTCACGTTGTTGGTCGGCGTAACCTGTTGACGTATGGTAAAGGTCTTGAAACCTTCCTCCCGTGCCACCAGCCAGGGTAACTGTTCATGCTGGTCTTGTCCTACCGTCTGAAAGACCACAAATGCTAGGTAGCAAGTCAGTGCGATGACAGCAGCTATCTTCACTGTCTTGGAACGGGCGATTCGGGCCCGTACGGATGATGGCATTTTGTAATTTGTTGTTTGATCGCCTAATGAGATGTGTCCATTTCACGGAACTCAAGGTCTTTAGCAATTTAGTTCATTTCGATTGCTGTTAGACACATAATCTTCCATCTCTCACATGCTGGCGTGTATCTCTGGTACAGCTTCATGAGTCCATAGATACAATACTCCCCTCCATCAACAGTAAGATTCGTGTAGCCAAAGTCCACCGTTCATTCTCTTATATCATACAGTCAACATAATGACATGTAACAAGGATAGGCGACCATACATACATGCAGTACCTGGCGTCTCAAGTGTCGGTGAACGTTGATGGCAAAATCAAACTGTCGAAAAAGTCATCAATAATATTGGGATGCGTTTTTGTACTCAGTCCATCTTCACATTCATATTGTAGTTTTATTGGAGCTCGAAGTAGCATGTACGAGGCTTATCTATCATGAAAGAAATGAAAGCAAATTGTCATAAAACCAACAGTGATAGCATGCCGGCACATACACGCAAACGAACCCTTACTCTCCGTGCACTACCAGGCATGCGTATAGCGGTAGCGCTAGGCGACCGGTTTCCATAACAACGCATCCGGCATCCATGCAGCGCCATTACCGAGCACGATAGGCGCTAGTCTTATCTTAACTGACATGGAGTTGGCCTTTCATTTGTTCAAATTTCATGCGTAACTTAACGCATATGTAAAACCAAACCAGGGGCCGATTTCACGAAGCCCCACGATCGATCGTAATTCGAGTTACGAAGGATAACCCATCGTATCCTAAAGGTAGGATTGCAATGCATCATAAGTCGTACGATTGGTAGTAAGTTACGATGGGTTTAGTGAAATCGACCCCAGTTCGATATTAATATGATATGCTAATATAAACTCCTATACCAGTCAAGCCAGTAAAAAAACTGAAAGGGGATACAAAATACAATCATATAATATTATGCTAAAACAGGTTAATGTGCGTCTATCGAGTAATTGCTTATTATGCGTTTCATGGCTTACAGTGAAACCAACGGTCATGTCGCGATCGATTTGAGTTAAAGGTACATGTACTATCATACATTGGTAGCATACCGAAAGAGACATCTATACAGATTTACATATAACTTACAGGGTATGAAGATGGTGATGGAAGAAACATACCGAGTTTCTGCCTGAAATGATGTATTTATCCAGAAAAGAGTAAAACCAATAACAAAAACCAATTTTGATCTTTAATAGATTAAAAAATAACGGCAACAAGATTTTTAAAAATACAGTGAGCATTTTTCACTGTTTTCTCAAAAAGTGGGCACCGTATGGGACTGGGAATTTCACAGATGACTGTTACTGTATCTCCCTTGATATTTTTGCCCATGAATCTGCAAGTTCTTTGACAAACACCAAAATAATTATGATATTGCCTTTAATGGGAAGGGGGTACAGCCATGAATGTTTTATTAATGGTACACCACGTGGCCTTCCAGCTGAAATCCCTTGGGGCCAATTTCATAGAACTGCTTAGCACAAAAATTCGCTAAGCATGGCATTTCTGTCTTACTTAAAACAGGAATAACAAAGAAATTTCCGTGTGTTGTGTATCACTTGTGATTGTTCTTTGGCTGTTGTTCGCTGACCATGAATATCAAATGGAATTTCCAATGGTGGTTTGTTTTATTGGACAAGCTATTTTTGTGCTAAGCATTTTTTTTTTGTGCTAAGCAGCTCTATGAAATTGGCCCCTAATTAGAATCCAAAATGGGGATGGGGACATCTAGCGGGGATCTGATATACACTTTACACTAACTATATACTCAATATATCAATATATTATTGATCATTATGACTGGTAGCTATAGTCGAGCTAGACAATGCATGAACGCACACACTGACAAACTTATGCAGTGTGTTCATTAATTAGCCATGATACTGCACGTAAGTCAAATGCCTATAGCCTATTAGCAATTACATGAATACGCTACACTCGTTACGTGTAATTAGACACACGATCTTGCTGTCGACATTCAAGTACCATTATTATCTTTGATGGCGATTTCAAACGAAAAGGTGCAATTGAGTTCTTTCAACATAATTTCACCACAAACAGACTTTGTGTTCAGTCATACTAAGCTTGTCGAATGAATGTACATTGTATGTGAATTTCGACATCTTAAAATGTACTGAATTCAAATCACATGATAAATGATGGCGCTGACGTGTCATTTTTCGGCTATAAAGTGTCCTTATACATTACACGGTTTTTTGTATCGGTTAATCAGAAAATATTATAATAATAAATGCAATACAAGTAATAGACGTATATTAAATGTATATTAAAGGTGATATTCAATAAGGGCAAAAATATTAAGGAAGAGACAGTACAGCCATCTGTGAAAATTCTACTCCCATACGGTGCCCACGTTTTTAGAAAACAATGAAAACCGCCCACAGTATTTTCTTAAATCTTTTCACCATTATTTTTGATCTTTAAAGGTAGTGTCATACTTTGGTTTAAGAAACCAAAACAGAAATGTTCACAGATTTACGTATAACTTACAGGGTGTGATGATGGTGGTGGTAGAAACATGCCGTTAAATTTTTCCGCCTGAAATGCTGTATTTATCCAGAAAAGAGTAAAACAACGACCAAAAATCTTTTTGATCTTTTAAAAGATCAAAAATAATAGAGAAAAGACTTCAGAAATACTGTGGCCGTTTTTCACTGTTTTCTCAAAAAGTGGGCAACGTATGGGACTGAAATGTTCACAGATGATTGTTACTTTGTCTTCCTTGATATTTTTGCCAATGAATCTACATTTCTTTGACAAAAACCAAAGTATGATAATACCTTTAAAAGATCAAAATTGTTTGTGGTCATTGGTTTTACTCTTTTCTGGATAAATACAGCATTTCAGGCAGAAATTGTTTCAACGGTATGTTTCCACCATACCATCTTTATATCCTGTAAGTTTTAGGTAAATCTGTGAAGATTTCTGTTTCGGTATGCTACTAAAGTTTGATAGTACCTTTAAACCTCTGCAAACTACTCATCAGCCAAAATAATGACATGACATAATTATGCAAAATGCTTGGAGTTAGGGGACATGACGTCTCGATCCTAGCAGAATCTTTATCAAAATGACAAGGACATGAAAGTAACTTACTTGCATGTTCCTATCCTCTTGTCTTTTAGCCTTCGATACATACCGGTATCCTGCTAGGATCGAAACGTCAGTCCCTCTTATCTACAAGCAGTCATGATAATTAAACAGTAATGAATTTGAGCGTCATTAGTGTGATAAGAATTTTAAATTTCGTTATCACTTTACATCCATGTCATCCATTAGGTGGATTTCAAGATAGCTTATGTGAAGTATAAACATTCGCTAAAATTGTACACATATTATGAAAAACTTGTTTATTCTGCGTCTTTTTTTTTTTTATTTGCTTGTTTGTTTTAAATTCCTCGTTTCTTTTTAGTTTTGCTTGTTGGCGTGTTTGTTTGTTTGTTTGTTTTGTTTCTATAGTTCTGTCTCGACGTCAAGAATGCACGCATTGTATAGACAAAATTTAATAGAAAGTCATGGCAAATATGGCAGACTCAAGAGCAGCTAGCACTGCAGTCCTATGGCTACGTGACTCACTATTTATGAAAGGAATTTTTCCATGACTACACACGCACAATAGAAATTGCCAACCTTCATGGAAGTGACGTGAATTAATATTCTGCTCAGGTTTATAGTAAATACAGTTTATACAGGCGACAGCACCAACAATGGTTCCAGCTTATTTGACCTAAATGTTCATATGAAGCCACGTATAGGAATATAAAACCCGAGAAACCACTGGTTGAAGTTTTGAGACAGTCCTAAACGAGTGTACAAGGTTTCTCGAAAAACAAAAGAAGATTTCTACGTGATTCGGCAACATGCAATAAAATGTATACATGTTCTACTGAAATATTTTGTTTTAAAGGTTATTTCATACTTGGTTTTTGTCAAAGAAATGCAGATTCATGGACACAAATATCCAGAAAGATTCAGTAACAGTCATCTATGAAATTCCCAGTTCCATACAGTGCCCACTTTTTGAGAAAAACAGTGAAAAACCCGCACGGTATTTTTTTAATATCTTCACAGGATTTTTGATCTTCCGAAGATCAAAATTGTTTTTGGTCAATTGGTTTTACTCTTTTCTGGATAAATACACTACATCATTTCAGGCAGAAACATTTTAACAATATGTTTCTACCATCACCATCTTTATACCCTGTAAGTTATAGGTGATTCTGTGAAGATTTCCGTTTCGGTAAGCTACCAAAGTATGATGATAGTACAGTAGGCCTATACCGTATACGGTCTGTGAAGGTTCTTTTATACATGAAGTGGAACTGATATGGACGCACATGTAGAACTTATCAACAAGTGCTGATCTATGATTTGCTTTTACAAAATAGAAATCAGTATTCATGGGAAGGCGTAGATAGACAAATCATGTTTTGGGTCGCTGATGGAATATTATGTTGTTTGTGTAATTCGCTGTGCTTTCCATGCGGTGCTAGAAGTTCGAGAGCCAAAAGACAATACCAGGGAAAGCATTTTAACTGAAATGCACATGTATTTATCCAAAATAAAGTAAAACATGACCAAAAACTATTTTGATCCTCGGAAGATCAAAATAATGGTTCAACGATTTTAAAATACCATGGGCGTTTTTCACTGTTTCCTCAAAAAGTGCCCACTTTTTGAGAAAACAGTGAAAAACAGCCATAGTATTTCTGAAGTCTTTTCTCTTTATTTTTGATCTTTTAAAAGATCAAAACGATTTTCGGTCGTTGTTTTACTAGTTTCTGGATAAATGATACACCATTTCAGGCGGAAACATTTTAACGGTATGTTTCTACCACCACCATCTTCATACCCTGTAGTATAGGTAAATCTGTGAACATTTCTGTTTTTGTTTGTATGAAAGTATGATACTACCTTTAAACGTTCGTTCTACAACTTCTAACAATTTCGCAACAATGTATATTCAAAATCGAAATGACAAAATCATGGACAATTAGGTTTTCCTGGAATTTCAGGTGAAAATTTGATTCAAAGTTGGCGTGAATAACTGTGAAAGAAAAATGACCATAATTTTATGGTTTTGCAATTTTTGCTCTTTTTTACCGGTGGCTGTGTATGGTAAGCATTTCTAGTGACATGAACTTAGTATTCTTCGAAAATACTTCAAAAATACCAAGGCTATACTCATTTCAGGTGCTTTTTGTTTTATGCCGTAAAAGAAACCCTCCGAAAAAATGTCAGTGGCAGAATAAGATAGGCATTATTACTACTATAAAAAAAGATAATGGAAACTTCTATACTTTAACAATTAGTTCTTGGCCCGAAATATTTTCCCCTTGAGACTTTTGGGGGAAAATAACATAATTATGAAGTCGTTGTGCAATAGTGTTTAGCAATATACTGTTCCAATTCGACTCAGCTTTATTTAGACAGTTTGTGGCCATTATCTCGCGTATTATTTTAATTAAAAGCGCCAAAGTCTTTTCCAGTCTTTTTCTTTTACGAAATGAAATCAATCAAAGCTTGCTTGTGACAAACTTCTGGGACAAAAAACATACGACATTAACTGTGGAAGATTCAGTATATACTCAGAACCATTCACGACATGAATATTTTATATGAATAACGTCGCACTATGAATGGCGTTGACCCAACACGCTTACTTGGCCTAACGTTTCCGTGAAAACTTTGACAAAAATCAGACTTCAACTTATTGAAACCAACAGAGAAGAGCAAAGTCCATAGTATGGACTCCATAATACATACAGACCTACCTTATTGGTGATACGTCGTCATGATGTACTAAAGCTGACTGAAATTAATGATATATCCTGCTTCATAGTCGGACAGCATGCATAAAAAGATTGTTGAAGTTGTTGGTGTGTGGTTTGGTTTGCCAACACGTTCATTTATATACATGCCTATTCATACAGCGATCCTAGGTCGTGCAACTGCTATTGCTAGTGTGAGTAGCCCTATACAACAAAATAATGCAATACAGTGTATTGTACGTCACTGAACTAACTATACAGTGAGCACGTCAATATGAATGTTGATGAAAGTTGAAGGTCTGCAAACTGTATTTTGATAACGATAATGTACATTTCTTGGCAAAAGAAAAAAGATGGCGCATGAAACTTCGATTTCAAAATCTTGAATCGAACTTTATTTTAGGCCCACACCTTCATTTAGCCGCCGTTATTCCTTAAGATAAACATCCCCAAACCCCCAATAAGTCAAGTCGAATTATTCATTAAACAAGTTAGTTGATCAAATTTCATTAGTGCCATTGGCAAGGAGTTGATCGGAATATGAACTTAGTTGATCGAATTCCATACGTGCCATTGGCAAGGAGTTGATTGGAATATGAACTAAGTTGATTACATTCCATCAGTGCCATTGGCAAGGAGTTGATTGGAATATGAACTTAGTTGATTACATTCCATCAGTGCCATTGGCAAGGAGTTGATTGGAATAATTATGAACTTAGTTGATTAAATCACATCGGTGCCACTGGCAATGAGTTGATTGGAATATGAACTTAGTTGATAAAATTACTTCGGTGCCACTGGCAAGGCGTTGATCGGAATATGAACTTAGTTGATTACATTCCATCAGTGCCATGGGCAAGGAGTTGATTGGAATATGAACTTAGTTGATTACATTCCATCAGTGCCATGGGCAAGGAGTTGATTGAAATATGAACTTAGTTGATCGAATTACATGCGTGCCATTGGCAAGGAGTTGATTGGAATATGAACATAGTTGATTACAATCCATCAGTGCCATTGGCAAGGAGTTGATTAGAATATGAACATAGTTGACTACAATCCATCAGTGCCATTGGCAAGGAGTTGATTGGAATATGAACTAAATTGATTACATTCCATCAGTGCCATTGGCAAGGAGTTGATTGAAATATGAACTTAGTTGATTAAATTCCATCGGTGCCATTGGCAAGGAGTTGATTGGAATATGTTGATCGAATTCCATCGGTGCCATTGGGAAGGAGTTGATCGGAACATTAACTTAGTTGATTAAATCCCATCGGTGCCATGCACCGGCGCACCCAGGATTTTGTCTTGGGGGGGGGGGGGGGGGGGGGGGGCTCAAAGAAAATTGTTCTCCCACAAAACATTTTGTGACTCCCCCCCCCCTTCCTCCTCTCCCTTTCCCTCTCCCCCCCCCCTTTTTTTTCTTTTTTTCCCCGTTTTTTTTTTTCAGGGACCCTCTTGGGGGGGGGGCTCAAGCCCCCCGAGCCCCCCCCCCCCCCCTGGGTGCGCCACTGGTGCCATGGGCAAGGAGTTGATTGAGAAACATTCCTTTTAACCTTAATTAATTCGTGTGAATTTTTTTTTTTTCTGATTCATATAATAAAGATTGAAATGCGATTACTTTCAAATTCAAATACGCTACAAAGGTTAAATTAGTCTTTCGTGGCCAATTATGAACAACTTTAAGGATAGTGGGCAAGAAAATAAAAGGAACTATTTAACTTTTCCAGGGGAAATCGCTATGCGTGTTCTTGCCACAATAATTACCTTTGCAGTTTGCAAACAAACAGAAATGCCTTTATGTTGTGTATATACAATGTAATACGTAGGGAATAATTGGTATTTTTTGCAATGGAGGCCGGCCAAGGTCAAATTCTCTTGTATTATGCAAATGACTGGCCCCGAGTGCGCAGTAAGTTGCATAAAGCCATTTCCCGCCAGAGTGACTTCGAAAAGACGTCGCGCTTTATATAGCGAACGGGCGACATAGGCATGTGCATTGAAAGTAGTGGGAAAAAATTATAGGTGGAGTGCGTACAAGTGAAACGCTGGGTCACCATAATACCGTGAGCATTATCCCAATGCGTTAAACACCTCAAAGATACATTATCTAATGCTACACTGATCTGGCAGTAGTAATTAAATTTCAAACGGTTCATTAAAAAGTGTTTTACCAGAATTGTTTTTTACCAGACTAGCCCCAATCAGCCTAGCACAATTATTGAAGTCCCTTTTATTGAAAGTGCCTATTTTTTTTGTTTACTTATAGACAAAGGAATTATTAGTTAAAAAAAAAAATTTCTCCCTGTAGTTTGCAAAGTTAAATTTCCTCAAATTCATTCTCTCGGGAAAGCATTGAATGCATGTCGTAGTCCTTGTGCATGCCCTTGGTCGGAAGGTGATCCAGTGTAGTCTTTTGATCAAGTCTAAATCTCGGTCTCCGACTCCCATTGTCTGTGCTGCATGTTTACATACCATTGTAGTTTGTATACATCAATACTATTGCCCAGATCAACACAAACAACAACTTCAATGCGTAAAAACAGCATGGAAATACATTATGTGGTTTCCAACAAAGAAACAAAAAAGAATGTGCACTTAGGGGCCTACACCCATGCGTGTTCTAGGCTATTATTTTCGTAAAGGTTATGAAGTAGGCCTAAAGGAAAGAATTAGGAAACATTGTGTCGATTGTCCGAAACATCACTATGAAGTTTTTATACTTGAACCAATATTCTACAAGAACTTTCAGAAGTTTGCATGCAGCTGTCTTTGGTTTTTAAGTTTGTAGACCTGCTCAACCCTGATAAAAAAAACGTGCGGGTGCATGGGTGATAAAATTGATGTTAAGCTTTACTTTCTTGAATCAAAAGTTAACTTAGAGTTTAAATTTTTGTCTGCCTGAAATGCTGTATTTATCCGGAAAAGAGTAAAACCAGTGACAAAATTATTTTTGATCTTTTAAAGATCAAAAAGAAAAGAAAAAAGACTTTAAAAAAATACTGTGGCCGTTTCACTGTTTTCTCAAAAAGTGGGCACCGCATGGGACTGGAATTTTCACAGATGACTGTAATACTTTTTCTTCCTTGATATTTAAGGCCAGGAATCTGTATTTCCTTGACAGTCAAAAACCAAAGTATGATACTACCTTTAAGTAAGTAGGATGATGGATTCGAAGCTTTGTATGGTGGAAGTCACGCAATAAGGAAAGGTTTGCCGAGATACCGTGTATAAACTCTTTATATAATGTGTGGTTCTGAAAAGAACCGGTGAGAAGTTGGATCTCTGGCCGTCCCCATAGGAGAGTGTGAAATTAATTAAGTAAATCAAAGATCAATGCGCCAAGCTGATTATCATAATTATAACAGCCTACCCTCAATTTCCTCATTTTTTTTTTGGGGGGGGGGGTCCTGTAATTAATGTATTGTTATCATCAAATAACCACAAGGGAAACTGAAAAGTGAACGAAGACAAATTGACTGGAGCGGGATTCGAACCAGCGTCTCTCTCCGGGATTCTCTCCGGTTCGAATCCCGCTCCAGTCAATTTGTCTTTGTTCACTTTTCAACAATATATTGTGTTATGACGGGTTATCACAACCTGGGACAGAGAGTCCAATGCTTTCAACCTGTTGTGATGACTTGAGAAATGTGACCCTACAAGCAAGTATACAACGTTTTGAAAGTGGAGGGTCTTGCTTCATGAAAAAAATGGTAGCAAGTATGTTATGGATTCATTGACATTCTTAATAATAAAATAATAATAATTTTAAATACTTAAAAAACGCTTTCCGTGTCGTAGACATCACAAAGCGCTGTACAGTTAAAAACATCTACAAATTATGAGCAATATTATACAGAGGTATTAAAAAGTCGGTAACAATATATAATAAGCGCACATTTTATATAAAAAAAAGTAAGTTCTTGGGGCAATTAGCCAGAAATCTCATCGGCAAGCAACCAACAATTGGAAAGAGTTAGTCAGATGAGGGTTCAACTTCAAACTACCATTTGCAATATTACACCAAAAACTGAGAGACTTCTGGATGAGGTTTTTGAACTATGAAGTTGATGGTTTTTACACTAAGGTCAATGAGAGTTCATTCTTTTTGCGTGGAGCACTCATGTCGAGCGCCCTCTGTAGTCCAGCCATAATCACATCAACATGGCGGTGCGCTGAGTGTGATGTTGGAAATAATTTGGAAGTTCAACTTGCTCATTTAGCTCTATCTAAAGGAGAAACCACCATGGAAAGGAGTAAACAAGTTGGGAAGAAACTGCCTGGAAGAAGAAGTAAGAACTTAAGATAAAGAAACAAACAGGGCTGTGTATATCGATATTGTGGGAACGGTAGTGTCACTGTAGCATGTAGTGTACAGTGCAGTAACGTTACACACAGTGGGTGCATTCGTTTAGCTAACACGGGTTAGCCCTTACTGGGAATGGTCGTGTTTTACTGCACAAAACAAGAGAGAGAATGGGGACGAGGTTGACTGGTGTCGACCCGGGTGAGCTAAACGAATGCACCCAGACCTTGGAAAAGCCGACCTCCGTGGACTGACTGTGTAGAAACTAGAAATTAGACTGTGTCTTGTATTGTAGCCTGCAGTCATCGGTTTCCGATGGGATAACGGGAAAACTTCTATAAAACAGAAACGAAATAAAATTTCAGAAAATCACTTCACTAACTTTGAACTGGACACTTCCAGATTATACTCTGTAAAAATCCTCGAAGTTGAAGTCTTTTCTTTGGAAATATTGTCCTTCATTTACAGCGACATCGATTCCGCTATGTAAACAACGCGTCACCAGTTTTCGATAACTTGGTTGTGCGGCAAAGTTCGTTGACATCGGAGTAGCTATGGCGTGCCAAGTCACTCAAAAATTGATGAAATATTGTCCTGACTCGATTTGATCGAACTGGGTTGATGGAGTTATTTATAAAAGGTCCTGAAACGGTTTTGATTCAAAGATCGTGAATGATAAATAATTTTTTATAAATAAATGGTTGAATCAACAAAATGAGAATTTGGTACAGATCATGGTAGATAAAATTATTATCACAACATTTTTATAATATCTGGCATCATTATGAGAGGCCTAAACGTGGATAGCTTAAGTTCATCAGCTTAGCAAAGTTTCAAATTAAAAAGAGAAAAATAAAATTATGGCACTTCGATTTGAAAAAGACTTTAACACTTTTGTTACATTGGCATGCCATAAAAACCCAGATCGCACTGGGATCACGTGACCTGCCGTCTGACATCGGAAGAATGAAAGTTGTTCGAGCAGACGACAGTTTAGTTTGAAATATTTGACCACAGATTGTGTCTTTTATAAACGTTTGAACATTAGCCTTAAAATGCATTAGTAATCTATACCCAAAATTACATAGTTTTTTACTTTTGGGTATCACTCACAACTGAAAACTTTATTCTCAACATCCTGAATGTCAGAGATAGCCCTGAGTGTAGTCATCACTTCAGGCATACTGATCTCGAAGTATCACGCACGGTCTCGCGGTAAATGGGAATCAAATTTCGTCATCGAAAACATATGTCCATCGGAAACTCATGACCGGACGATAAGTTGTACTAGAATCTAAGAATGTCGTGCCATTCCAATGCTATTATGCCAATGTGAACTTACTGAACTTAGGCCTACTGAAGGGCCGTAAGTTCCATCTTGGTAGTGTACTCTCATGTATTGTTTCTGGATTTTAGCTAGTGTCCTCTTGTACTCTGATGTGCACAGCGAAAAATTCCCCATATGTACTGTAACACGGATGGAAACAGTGCCGTGTGTGACAAGCGCCGCGCTGATTGGTCAACGAGCAAGGCAGTGCTCGTGACATCACGGAAACCATGTGCTGGCCCAACTCGTTACGCATGCACGCAATGCCGTTGTAGGCACATACGGAGCACGCATCATGCGATGTGCCTATGCAAACACACACGGTGTACGACTACGCAACGATCAACAGTCGGCCGTACGACATCTCCGGGTGACCATGCAATTCTATGCATATTCATGTGGCGCTCTCAGCATACACAACCAATAGACCCAACACATGTTATATGAATATTCAACGACCCAACAATCACACTCAGACGGTGGCGCGGTTTCGCGGTAAAATGACAACAAAAATACAGCTCACCAAAGTTCAAATACGACCGCGGTGTCCGTGAGTTCTCGAACGTCGGGTGACACCACAAAAAATGGTCAAAAGGTCGAAGAAATGTACAAATTTGTATGTTTTTGGTACCATTCGAAAGATCGTAGCGAGGTCTGTCGAAGTAACTATGGTTAGAGTGGGCATCGCTGAGTATGTGCCCATGCGCGTCAGTTTCATTCATGAAAACTTCCATTTTTGGTCAGTGCAATGTCGTCACATAATGAGATGATCGTGACGCCCTCTTGCTGCCAGTTCGTGCCAATTTGTGTAATGGATTTTTTGCTGTGATGTGTAGCAAGTTGGAAGATTTCTGTTGGATTAATTTTGTCCATGTTGTTGCAGATCTTGTAGACTTGAATTAGATCCGCTCTGTGTGTTTTGGTCTTCGCAGCATAACTTTCCTAACAAATCAAAACCTTGCTTGCTTTCTACAAACCAGGCATTGAAAAGGACGTCAGTATTAGGAGAATAGACTTCAATTTGATGCCCAACGTGTCATTCCCTTCCGTAGCTGTACGGTATTTGAAATGCGTCTGGCCTTCCTAACTCCAAGCATTGTATAGCATTTTTGTTAATTTCATGTTTGAACATTATTTTGGCTGATGAGCAGTTTGCAGCAGTTTATTACTTGTATTGTGAAACATTGACAGTGTTGAATTGATTACATTTGAATATTTATTACATTACATTTGAATAAATAAACATTTATTTGAATGTTTCACAGTTCTTCCTGCTGGTGAGATCATAGCTCTTGGTGCAAAGTCCCGTCCAGGGACCAGCCAGGATAGTTCCGAAGCACGTCCCAACCCAGACTGGAAGCGGGATGCCCCCTCTACCACCGGTGGGCCACCTCACAAGATGGCTAAAGTGTCCGGTCAGACCTTTACGCCACTGGGTAGAGGTGGTGCTGATACCAGCAAGCCAACAGCAGGGGAACATATCGTCAAACCTGGTATCAAGACGATTGAAGGTATGAATTCATACACAAATAGTCTGAAGGAAAGTTGCCAAGTGGAGCTTTAAAGGTACTATCATACTTTGGTAGCATACCGAAACAGAAATCTTCATATATTTACCTATAATTTACAGGGTATAAAGATGGTGATGTATGAACATACCGTTAGAATGTTTCTGCCTGAAATGCTGTATTTATCCAGAAAAGAGTAAAGCAAATGACCAAAAACAATTTTGATCTTCAGCAGTGAATTTGATTTTTAAAATACCGTGGGCATTTTTCACTGTTTTCTAAAAAAGTGGGCACCGTATGGGACAAGGAATATCACAGATGACTGGTACTGGTACTGGTATCTTCCTTGATATTTTTGCCCATGAATCTGTGTTTCTTTGACAAAAACCAAAGTATGATATCATCTTTAAGTCTTGCTGACTCTTGTTAAAATAAAGTTCATCGGGGATTCACTGAATTCATTTGTTTCCAATAGTATGGTATGGAAACAAATCATTGAATTTGTATGTACTCAACAGATACAAAGTACATGTATATTGTATTATTATATAACACCTTAGTAGATCCTTGTCATTTGATTGGAGGATTGTATGTCACGTGATATTTGATAAATAGACCAATTCATGGCTTACGTCACAACCGTTGAAATTTGTTCCATCCACCGTGCATTTTTGGTGCCATCCGATTTGTACCATTGCACGCCAGGGACTCTAATACGTGATTGGTCAAGCGGCGTTCCATTTATTTGTCACTGCGTGCGCGCGTACGCGTTGGTGTGCAACGCGCGTTACTGTAATAAGAGCAATATAGTTTGCCAAGATTTTAATTTTTTTTTGTCTCGCTAACTCTTAAAATGTTATCCTCCAATCAAAATCAAATGACAAAGATCTACTTAGATGTTATATAAAACAAATAATGAATGTTTCACATTCGTAGAATGGTAAAAATAATTTCATTCGGTGACAGATGGACTGTTCCATTCCACTCGGCTTCGCCTCGTGAAATGGAACAGTCCATCTGTCACCTCATGAAATTATTTTTACCATTCTACTCATAAACATTCATTATTTGTATAGTATTCTTCACAAAAGCTGTCAAGTTTGATCTTTTAAACATAATGAACCCATCAGTTTAATAACGAGTCATCTGTTGGCATCATAGATGTTATGGTAAATCAAAATTTGTTCTTGGTAGCTAGTTGCTAAAATCTACTGAAATACATAGTGCTGTAAAGGTAAGGCAAACCTTACATTGGAATGGACTGTTCTGATTTTGTACTTAAGCCCCACCCACCTTAGCAACGCCACATGTTTTATGAACCTTGTCTGACCGAGTTTGATCAAGGATCAAGGTAAAGGATGGCAACGACTCTAACTGTTCAATGCCCACAGTTTGATTGACAGTTCGGAAGGGTCCATTGTTTGTACAACAAAGTACATGATTCTATGTTATGACTGTGATGAGTATAAACCATTCCTTCTTCCCTCCTCCAGTGCCGGCCTCGGAGCTAATGGACCAAGTCCTTGATGCAGATGCTGCTGAAGATGATGATCGCATTGATGGTCTGCTGTGCGGTGCCCTGAAGACACTAAAGAGCACCAGGGCTAAGCCTGGTGCTCAGCTCTTCCTCAGCCTGATGTACCTTGCCAAGATCAAACCCATGCTGTTTGAATCTGATGACGTAGTTGATGTATGATGAACTTCCCTGTTTCAGATCAAAATCCTCATATTTGTTTAACCCTTAGAAAGAGCCTAAGCTTTCTGATTCCATCTCATAGTTTGTTGTGGGAAGAGACAGTACTGTATAATATGCTGTAAGGAAACTGCTCAGTCTGAATTTTGGGTTGGGTTTAAGTGTACTGTTAGCAAGATGTTTACTGCTACCACCTTGTACTTTTGGGCCACTGTACAGTGTATTGCCATTGCATGTCAACTTTCTCTGCTTTTAACAGGAGTGTTTAATGAAATGATAACAAAATGATGAAACAGATGAAATTGAAAGGTTTTGTACGATCATTATTGGTTTCATAAATGGTTCATTTGGGCAAGCCCTTGTTCGAAACATTGGCTCAGCCTTCGGCTTCGGCTTTGGTTCCATTGTACATAAATTGTTATGTTACAGGTATCAAAGTACAGAATTCTGAGGTAGCCACTGTGTTTAGAAAAAAGAAAATAGAGCTGCAACCTCAACAGAAAACAATATGCATTTTTAGCTTGGAGATGATTAGAGACTTAGCCTAAGCCAGAGCCAGAGCCAGAGCAACAACAGAGTTTATATAAAGGGCATAAATAGTAATATAAGAACCATTTTTCTTCTTCTTCCATTGCAGTATGTGTGCAGTCTGCTGAAGAGAGACATTAGCCTTAGCTTTAAGAGCAAAGGCAACCCGCTGGTATCTGTACTAGCCTGTAACCTCCTCATGCATGCATATCTCTATGAAGACAACTGGCCTCTTGCATTTGTCAAGGTAAGAGACTCATCCCAGGCTATTTTAGTCAATTGTGAATTGAAGATGCAATGTCTGATTTTAGGCCCTGAAAAATAGACTTGGATTTTGAAAGTGTTCGAGGTCAGGAAAAATGTTTTTTTTTTTAATCTTTCAATTTAATTCATTGAAGAGTAAACAAAGAAAGATTGATTGGAGCAGGATTCGAACCAGTGACCTCCAGAATATCATACCAGTGGTCTACCAACTGAGCTATCCAGCCCTATGTTGGTGGTGTCCCTAATAGTCAATTATCTATTTTCGTTTGGCAGACAGAAGCCATGAAACCATACCGCTATATCCCAAGGATCATTGAATATGTGCAGCATTAGCAATACTGCAACCTGAGAAACAGCACATGTTTGAGTGATCCCCATGTAGTGTTTCTCAGGTTGCAGCATTGTTAATGCGCATATCGATAAAATGATCCTTGGGATATAGTGGTATGTGAGTGGTTTCATGGCTTCTGACTGCCAAATGCACAAAGATGATTGGCAATTAGGAACACCACCAACGTAGGACTGGGTAGCTCAGTTGGGAGAGTGCCGGTACGGTATTCAGAAGGTCGCTGGTTCAAATCCCGCTCGTCAGTTTTTCTTTGTTTCTTTTTTCAATGACAAAAATGTATTACCAGTAAAGGCTGACATGTTTTCTTCCTGTGCCTGTCCTGTTTTGTCTCCAAACTCAGGTGTACCTGGAGGATGCTATGGGTGAGAGGGTCTGGGTAGACCAAACCAGCTGCCGGGAATTCTGCAGTAACATCCAGACAGCATTCGGCACCAAGATGCCTCCACGCCACCTCATGCTGCCCATGGAACAGCTCAGACATGCTAGCAATAATCCCGATCAAACCAGTAGGTTCTTGCTTTTTGGCATTACTCCAATTAATTTTGTTTACTCCTTGAAAAACGATTTTGTTCTTCTGTAACCCTTACTCGAGAAGTTATTTGTAACTTTTAACTGAAACTTTAAACTTGAACTCCAAAAAAGTGATCTGCTTATCCATGGAGACTTGTGCTGTGCTGACATGCCCATATTGTGCTCACAGTATTTACATAGGGGTGCGAGTGAAAAACGAAGAGGTGTTTAGAGCTTGAGATGGCATGCGGTTGGCCACATATCCCTCAGGGCTGGTAGTGCCAGATTCTGGAAGTGGCAGATTGTTGAAGCCGACAGAGTAGATGGTGGTAATCTGTTCCACACAGGTATAATGCGCACAAATAAGGAGAATTTGAAGACATTTACCCTTGGCAGGATTGTCATCATGTCATTTAAAGTATGCTTGTTTCTTGAAGAAGCTTAAAGAGTACCAAATACTGCCGAGTACTGTCACAACCAAGTACCAAGACAGGTCGAGTACTTTGTCAGCAGAGTACAAGTTCTGGTTTCTGAGTACAAGTAAAAGTACATATACTTGTACTTCCGAGAATGAGTACAACTACAAGTACTTCTAATTGCTGTACAAATCCAAGTACATGTACTTGCAATTCATAGCACTTATAGATATGTACTTGATAAGTTGGTGCAAATTGTGAGTTAAAAAATTAAACAGATGGTGTATGAGTACCAGTATTACAGTGCGACTGGCTAATAAAAAAACTGTACTATCGTCAAATATCCACACTGGAAACTGACTGAATTTAAAGTCATTGAAAAATTGAATTAAGAAAAATTGACTGGAAAAATTTACCTGTACGGTATTCAGGAGGTCGCCGATTGGAATCCCGCTCCAGTCAATTTTTCTTTGTTCACTTTTCAAAAACTATACTGATTGAAAAATGAAAAAGTGAAGTCGGATGTTTGTAAAACAGGAAGGAAACCTATCAACTTACATGTACCAGCCTGTGATTAAGGATTATTTATCGAGTACTGTTAATCGAGTACGAGTACTTAGATGCTCGAGCACAATTTGTGGATGTCGAGTTCCAAGTATTTTGTAGCCGAATACAAGAACTGTAGTTAAAGTACAAGTACCATGACGTACAGATACAAGTAATCTGAAAACACGACTACCAAGTATGAGTACTGCAACACTGGCAGTAGTGCTCCATTGTTAATGAGATGCTTTCTTGTTTGCAGGTGGAAGTCCAATCCGAGATGACAGTGATGAGTCTTCTTCTGCACATGCAACGGAGGAGATCGATCTGACTGCTGACCTGCAAGCTGAGGGTGTCACTCCAAGGTACTAGGAACATGAAAACCTCCTCCCACTCAAGAAACTGAACTTCTTTCACTACCAAATTAAGGGACATTAAACAGTCGCACAAACTGATCGTCGCTAAATAATGAAAAATCAGTACAATTTTAGGTTTTTGAAAGGACTTAGTAATAGTATCTGTTCAGTTTATAGTAACACCATGATGAAAAGGTTCTTAAAGGTATAATACATGATTGGTAAAGGTCACAGAACGGCACTCACACTTTGTCTGATCCAATAGGTGCATGCACCGGTAATAATAATGACCTTTGAAAATTTGAGCTCAGTCAGACTTCTGAATCACAAGAAAATAGCAAAGGAATTTGTCTTATTAATTGTAGAGGATGGTTTTGATCAAATTTCTGGATAAATACACCATTTCAGGCGGAAATATTTTAACGATATGTTTCTACCAACACCATCTTCACACCCTGAAAGTTATATGTAAATCTGTGTCCATTTCTGTTTGGGTATGTTTTACCAATCCTGTACTGTATCTTTAAGGAGGTGCATTAGTTATGACATACAACTAGAGATCTCCTTGGCGTATTTGTTGATTGTCCTTGAGATATATACTTTGCTCACTTGTAACCACAGATACAGCCTACTGAAGGACACCATCGAGACTTACGTAGTCGACTTTGTTCGTGATCAGCTAACCCGACGCCAGGGCATGGATACACCTCGGAACCTACTACGTGTTCTGACGGCAGCTTGTGGCTTCCCCGAGGTACGGCTGCTAGCTGCACAAAGACTAGAGATGTGGCTCCAGAATCCCAAGGTAAAGATTAGCAAGACTACATTGCATATCATAGACCCTATGCGTAGACCCTTTTGTGGGTAGCTTACCTATGGGGCTGTACGTTTTCAGACGTTTTCATGCCGACTTTTCAGACCCTCCCTCCCCCCTGTACGCACGACGTAGGCATCGGTCCCAACCCCCCTCCCCGCTGTATGCATCACATTCCACATTATAATTTTTAAATTCTCAAGGTACCTTGCTTTAGCATCATTAAAATGTCATGTGCAGTAATATTCTACATTTGGGCTGGTACCATTATTGGGACGTCAATTCCAAGTTCTGAAATAAATGACTAAAGTGAAAACAGGAATTTATACTAGGTTTTTTACTATTTCTTATTTTTTGGAATTAGAAAAAAGAAAAAAATAATCCTGTTGCTTTTTTGGTCTCTTTTTCTCTCTTTTCGTGCTAAATTATTAAATGCAAATCTTTGGTTTGCATACGGTACACACTGGCCTGGGAACCCCCCCCCCCATCTGCATGACGTATGCATTGGCACTAACCCTCCCTCCCCCCCTCCCCCTCTCGTACATACGTACTTTATGGATTGTTCCTATGGGATTTTGTGTACACAATTATAGTGTAGAGACCAGAACTGTAATGACTCGAGACAATGACTCGACTCGAGTCCGACTTGAGTCATATTTTTTGCCGTCTCTCATTACAATGGCTCAACTCCATCCACTCGAGATAAGACTTGAGTCTCCCGAAAATGGGAAAAACAATTGCGAAAAATATTTAGACATATGCGGTTCACGTGCCAGGTTTGTAAAACAGTGGCCATCTGCCAGCTTCCTTGCACTATGTGACATGTATGGTATTCTATGGCCCTCAGTGGTAGGAAAGAAATCCGAATAAAGTGTTTCATCACAGGTTGTGATCCAGATGTGAATCTTTTAAAAAGCAAACAAATTCCAGGTGTTTTGTTTATTTCCAAATATTTGTGACTTGAATTTACTCGAGCTAAATAATTGAGTCTGCTCAAATTCACTCGACATTCTTGATATAATGACTCAACTTGAGTCACAAAAAACAGTGACTCGTTACTACTCTGCTGGAGACTTTGTTATTAGACTTTGCCACCTCTTGGCACGAGGCTTCCCTGCTTCTAATTGTCACTTTCCATGCATTCTTTTTCAGCTGACCCGTCCTGCCCAGGAGCTCCTGATGGCAGTCTGTCTGAACTGTGATACCCATGGCCAGGAAGATGTAGAGGTCATAGGTCATCTCATTAAGATTCGACTCAAGACTAAGCCCCTCATCAATCATTACATGCTCAGCATGAAGTAAGTACACACTGCATTCTGATCAAGAATTAATAATGAAATTTTACGTCATTAAAAAATGAACAAAGAAAAATTTCCTGGAGTGGGATTCAAACCAGCTACCTCCGGAATACCGCATTGGCACTCTTAACCAACTGAGCTACCCAGCCCTATGTTGGTGGTGTCTCTAATAGTCAATCATCTTGACTATTAAGAAAAGTAAGTTAGTAAGAATGCTGGTATGATATTCCAGAGGTTGCTGGTTCGATTCCTGCTCCTGTCAATTTTTCTCTGTCCCAGTATTTGTTTGTAACGGGTTTACGCTGTCAAAGATTGGTTTTTACTCAAACATTGTAAATGGTTTATTCCCTGAAGTTAAGAATATTTTTGTTAGTATTGCCCCTATCTACCTCAGTTGGTAGAGGGCCGGTATGGTATCCTGATGATCGCTTGTTCAAATCATGCTCCAGTCAATTTTTCTTTGTTCATTTTTACATTCAATTGACAGTACCAATATTAATTGTAATGGCTTTGTTATCACCTATTAATATGCATGTTTGCGATGTCCCTTTTGAAAGCCAATCTTTAGTGCATTATTTGAGTAAAATTTTCCCTCCGAAAACTTGAAAGCACAGAGAACATCTGTCACAAACCTAAAAGACAAGAACCAGACTCATTATTCCCGCAAGAAGGATACAAAAGTTTTATTTCAAAAGTAGCCTGCTAAGTATTGTGGAGTGTTCCCCATGAACTAAGATGATCTTTTCATTGGTGTTTGTGTTGACAGAGAGTCGTTGAATCAGCATTCAGACAACCTATCCACCTTGTTGAAACATACCATCTACAATGAGCTGTCTAATTCACGTAATCCGAACAACATGCCACTACTCGCTACAATCTTCCAGCACTCACCAGAAGCATCAGCTAAGGTGAGAATGAGATCAAGATCTTTATTAGGGTCCATGTCTCACAACCGTACAACATGATTGGCTCAACTGTTGTTTGAAAAAAAAACGGATCTTGAGATTTCTGCTGAGTCTGGAGTTCCATATCTTCTTCGTCTTATGTAGCACTCTCCATGCTTGGGTTTTTCTTGTAACAATGCCTCTTTCTGTACTTGTCCAAGAACTGAGGTATTGAAAATGCCCTACTTTATCCAGTGTGGTATTATCTAGGGTATAGATGAACATCACAGTCACAGATCTGCTTCCTGCAAAATTATGTGCTTATGGACCTCATTGTTTGCTTACAGGCTTAGCGCCAAATATCCACTCTAGCTGAGTAAGCAAAAATATCCTTAGATATGGAAATACACACATGCACAATTAAAAAGTGTTGGCTTAATTTGGAAAACTGTGAAATAGGATCTCATAAATGCAAAATGGTCTGCTTCAGTAAGCATGATTTCTCTTCAGTAAGCTCGATTTCTGTGCTCATAGTAAGCAGAGCATAACATTGGACCTGAATGGCTTCAGTCATATCATTGTGCGTATTGGTTCCATGTAATTTCTGACCACTCTCAATCTCTCATACACATGAGCCTATGTTGAGGGGTAACCCCGGCCTCGATTTTTGACACTTTTTGGCACCAATGCATGCCTTTGTCATGACTGAAAAGGTCTTTCAAAAAGTGGGGTGCTGTGGCCTTGTGGTCTGGCGTGTCATACTCAAGATCTTGTGGTCAATCTACAGATTGTGGGTTTGAATCTAGCCATGAGCTACTGGTACTTGCGTCTTGGGCAAGACACTTTGTCACATATTGCTCCTATTCACCCAGGTGTATATGGGTACCAGTGAGGGTAGAGATGGCTTTTTGATTAGCCTCCCCAGGGAGCTGAGATTGTTTCAGGAATGTGAATGGGGTCCGATGACCAAGGATAGTAATAGTGTACCTCTGAGTGGTATTTTGTAGATATTATAAATTATAAATGTTATTAATAATTATTGTTGTTTAATACAATATTAGTGAGGCATTAATGAACACTACGTATCAAACAATAAGGAAATAATCATAGAAAACTTTATTTGTATCCTTTTCATTTCTCCTAAAAGTATTTAGCCAATGTGTTCCAAGACCTTCTGATGAACAGAGAAGACTTTCTGCGAGCAGTGAGGGCGCTGTTTAGAGAGATTGTCAAATCCCTTCGGTACGATTTGGACTTCCCAGCCTTTTGCCGAGGTCTGATGAAGGAACGCACCGACAAGCAGTTCCTGGATTTGGAGGCCCAGTACAAGGTAACAAGAAGATCGGTTTATTATGAGTAGACATGTGATCAGAGGTTGATTTCAGGTAGCCCTACGATCGCTTGTAACTCGAGTTATGAAGGACAACCCATCGTATCCTACATAGGGCTGCTATGCATCGTCAGACTGAATGATTGAAAGTAAAGTTACAATGAGTTTGGTGAAGTGGATCCCAGATTCAATAATTGAAAGTTGTTTGTTTGTGTGAAGAGGAGTGTCCAGATGGCTATAGCACTAGACATCGGACATACGCAGTTCCTTAAACATTATGGTAACAGATGACATGCTTGTCCTCAAAAATATTCCAAACTGATTTATGGATTGGAAATATTAGTGTGGTAGTGTGCAGGCAAACGTTGTATGTGTGAGTTTGGACATCGTTTTTGTGAGTTGGGATTAACGTCCTGTTTACTCAAAGGCACAACGCTCCAATACACAAACATGACGCTCAATCAATTAAAAAAAAACTCGTAATGCTTAAGAGTATGGAGGGCCTTTTAGAAAGAATCTGCTAGAATTTAAACATCAGGCCCGTTTTTCCCTAATTATATATTTCAGGTCATTATTTTGATTGATAAGCAGTTTATAGCAGTTAATTACTTGAATTGATTGCAACTCATTAGATGTTGTCTTGTTTGTTTGTTTGACTCAGGATCGTATGTTGCTTTCTCTGACTGATCTGGTTGTACTTGCTGCTCTTCTAAGTGTCAGCCCGGCCATCAAGGAAGCAGTAGCAGCTTATACTAGGGGAGACAGGAAAGGTATGTCACTTACATTGAGGATGGTGATGGTGGAAACAAACTATAAAAATGTTATCATATGACAGAGTCTGGTGAAGTAGAATTATAATATTGATAACATTTATAGGCATAACCGAGGATGGGACCTTAGGGAGACATTCCCATAGGGTCGTGCACAAACTTTACTTACCTATACATTTCTAAACATCCCCCAAACCAATGAACTTGAAATTGACATATGTTCATATTGAGAGCATTTTCTGTCTTCTATTAAAATATTGACAGGAAAAATACGTCTTTAAAAGGAAGCTGGTACCTTAGGGTGACATCGAAAAGTCTCCCTAAATCCCGATGTCTCCCTAATGCCCACTTTTACACACTTACGTGTCTCCCTAATACCCTTTATTGTAATTATATTACATGCAAACATGTCCACCCAGCTGGGTGTTCAAGGCGCAGCAAACTTGAAGACAAGATGCCTGAAAGTAATACAGGTGAACAAATTACTCATTGAAAACTTGTGCCAGTGAGTTAACTTTTGTGGTACAAGAACAAGGTGGAGAGGTAGTGAGTTCCAGATGTAAGGAGCTGCCACAGAAAAGGACCTGTCACCCCAGGAGTGCCCAGACTTGTGTTCCTTGAGCATGCTTCTGGATCACAGATTTCTTTCGGGAGTATAAGCTTGAAGTAGATCGGAAATGTAGGTCTGACCTCTGCCGTTGGGTGCTTTTTGGACAAAAAGTGCCAACTTAAAGATGAACTATCTCCTTCAAATTGGAGATTGCAGCCCAGTCAAACCTATACATTGCCTTACATTTAATTCACCCCTCATTAAATCTGTAATGCCATCGAGTGCTAAGACAGTCTGGGACTGTTTGTTGAGAATATAGCCAGGCAGTTTGAGACCTATTACTTGAGCACCAGATGTGACTGTTCGGTCATGTGGCTAGATTCTCTACGAGTGATTCTGCCAGGCGGATTCTCTCTTTGAGAGAACCTACCGGTAGTGGTAGGACTCTGACACGTGGTTGAGTCAGATGGATCGTTATTTTGCTGTGATGGGGATGGGTCATGTGGCTGCTTGGAGGATGGCTATCAGAAGACAGAAGGAGTACCGCTCGAAGGTAGATGCGGCAAAGTGCTGCCATGGGCATGCTCCCACTGATTGATTGATTGAGTTTAAGGTACTTTTAGGGTTAATAGATCTAGACGATCTAGAATTAACTTTTCAAAATTCAGCCCAGCTATCAAGATGACTTTGATAGCTTTATATCACTGTTGAGTTACATTGCTCATATGGATTTTAATATCTGGTACATGTCTTGTGTATTGAATACAGTCACATTGAGATTGTTGCTTTGTTTGCTTCTAGATATGGATGTACTAAGAACCTTTCAGAACCAGGCTTCTGTTATGCAGAGAGATGCCGTATGGTGGCTGCACACTGTGGTACCAAAGATGTTCAAAGTCAACCAGCAAGACTTCAATCAATGGTAAATAAGAGACATTGACTTATGTTATATTCATAGTGAGGCCCACTGGAAGCTATGCCACTCCACTTCATAGCTTTTCGGTTGTCTTTCCCTGGTGCTTGGTAGTATACAGGGTGAGTCAAAAAGAACTTGACCAGAATCTGTGATGTTTCTCAAAAGAAGAAATAAATTACCCTAAAAAGTTCAGTAAAGCATTATACAACAAATTGATAATTCCTAGGAGGAGTTATGCCCATTTTAATGAAGGTATTCATTTTGCAACTTTTTCTTAGCTTAAATGTATTTAAATGACTCTTTGATAGACTTAACTACTTACTGAGTTGTTTAGATTCAGTCAAGCATTAACATTCCATGATCATTATATTGGTGTTCCACTGTAGTACTGGTATCTGTGTTGGTAGATGGAAGTTTTTGCTCTCAGTTAATCTTAAACTCTTTGAGTCCTGGGGCCTTTCTCAAACCTCGTCTCAGGCTCCGGCTCTGGCTCCATGGTATCAAAATAGAGGCTTTTGGCTGTGGTTCGGAAGTAGATTCTCTGGTTTGAAAAAGAAAACAGAGCTTCAGCTTCAATGAAAAACCACAACCTATATTTTCAGCATATGGTTGCAGAGATGAAGCTGGAGCCTGAGCTAAGCTTTGAGAAAGGCTCCAAAAACATTGGAGGCTCTTATCTATTTCTTACAAACCTTGCTCCTATGTATTAGCCATTTTCAATTGAAGCGACCTGATCTGAACTGAAGAAGACAATGTGATGCTCATTGAACCAGTCTGTAGTGTACCACCAAACTTCATAGATTGATTTATAATAAATCTGAACTTAAATCTCTTGTAAGTTCACAGCTTCATGTATTTGGTAATTCTGATCTTGTTTGCAGCTTGCAGAAGGTATTGTTCATGGAGCCTGCAGAATCCTACTGCAGTAAGGACAACTGGCCCCCAGAGTCTGATAGATCGTAAGTAGTACGAAGAGTCTAGTACTCAGAAGCAGGGCCCAATTTCATGGAATCCGTTACCGTATTAAGCAAACATTCTTCGCTTACGATAGCAGACTTTTTGGCTTACGGTTGGCATATTTCACTGGAGAGTTGCCATCTTCCTAAGCAGGGACTTTCTGCAGAATGCACGTTAGCAGAAAAAAAAACAATTTCATGGAGCTGTTAAATACAAAACAATTGCTTAGCACAAAATGTTTTGTTCAATAAAACAAACCATCATTAAAAAATCTTGATATTCATGGTCAGCGAACAACAGCCAAAGAACAATCACAAGTGATACTCAACACATGGAAATTTGGTAGTTAATCCTGTTTTTATTATAACAAGAATTTCATGGTTTAGCAAATGTTTGTGCTAAGCACGGCCATGAAATTGGCCTCAGGTTGTGGTCATCTATATGGCACATTGAAATCTAAAACAGTTCTGGAGATTCTGATGATTTAAGGAAACAGAACGTTAGCATTGATATGCATTAATTTGAATTGCCACAATTGAACACACATGCTTGCAATTTGACATGAACCTTTTTGTCGTCATTCTCTAGATTGCTGATGTCTCTCTTGTCGGAGGTACCTGTTCAAGAGGATACCCTGATGAGGGTCCTTGTGATGGGTCTCTCACGGGAGCTTTCCTTGTCAGCTGGAGATGGCCTTGAACTAGCCGACAAGCTGGTGAAGAGAGCAGCGGTACTCTATGCTGAAGGTGAGTAGGTTCCCCCTCTCAGTCAGATTGTCAAGAGGCCTCTTTCTTGTCAAGATTTCTCCATGTGATTACTGATTAGCCTAGCGGTCAATGCCATTAAGTTTGAAGAGTGACCTTAAAGGTATAATACATGATTGGTAATGGTCACAGTACAGCACCCACACTTTGTCTGATCCAGCAGATACATGAATGATAAACCTGTGCTTAAAATTTGAGCTCAATCAGACATCTAAGTCACAAAAAAATAGTGAAAACCCGACTCAATTTTTCTTATAAAACATAAAGAATGGCTTTGATCTTACCCTGAGATCAAATCTGTCTGCCAGTCTTGGTCTTGGCTTTACTAATTTCTGGATAAATACAGCATTTTAGGCGGAAACATTTTAACGGTATGTTTCTACCACCACCATCTTTATACCCCGAAAGTTATACATAAATCTGTCAACAAATTTCAACCTTTTTATCTATAGAATATCACATGACATACAATCCTCCAATCAAATGACAAGGCTCTACTAAGGTGTTACAGTGTATATAATATCTTTCGCTCCAAGAGATGATTTCTCACTATATAACAATAATTTGATTTCTGACCATAGATTTCCCTGTGCTGAAGGTTGAGAGGGTACAGTTAATTGATGCAGTGCTGAATCTGTGTGCGTATCATCACCCAGAAAACATACAACTACCACAAGGGTAGGTTTAAGAACGTCAAGTGCATGTCTTAATTACCTGTTTGACCCACGAATGTAATATGCTAAATGATATTGCAGTACCTGTTCGTGAAATAAATTTTTGAGACGTGATATCTTTGTGTAACATTAAATGTAAAAACCTTACATTTCCATCTTCCAGAATGTGGGTTATTACCTCTTGTATTTAAAGGCATTGCATACGTTTGGTAATGACTCTGAAAATTTATGGCAATAAAAACTTACTTGGTGAGAAGTACAGCTGCTTTGGATAGTATAATGCATATTGAGAAACGTTCAATTCGAAGTACCGCGGTTATGGAAAAATATGTCACTTTTTATCTCCAAAAATTATGAATCTGAGAAGCGTTATGGCCGTAACGCTTCTCAGCTATTGACTTACTGTTATCTGGCGTGAAATAACCGCTCTAGTTTGTCGCCAAAATCTCACAAACGCTACCACCTTTTGAATTGAAACTTTCACAGGTTAGTTTTATGGTATATATATACAATTATATTGGTTTGAAACAAACAATAGGCTCAATTTTCCAAACGTATGCAATCCCTTTAAATGGACTTTATTCTGATTGACTGCGATAAAAGCTAGGCCAGCCTGTCATGAATTTTTTGTTTCTTAATTAATTGTCATTAATCCAGGACAGTTTTCCTTTGCCAAGATAATAATGAAAACTTATACCTTTTCCTACCTTGTACGATGAACGCTGAGATTTATTATTTGCTTTACTGTTGGACATTGGATATTTGAGACTAATTGTGTAGAAATCAGTCACATTTGAAAAATTGCTATATATTGTGGTTCCTCATGGAGCCAGCCTATGCATTGAAGTGTCTCTTGAGGACAGTAAAGGCCGATTCATACTCGCTGCGTATTCACTACGTACGCAGCATCTAGCGTGGCGTTCCATTTCGAAGTGTCTGCCCTGTGGGTAAGAACATGCACTGTGTACTAAAAGTGCGTGTCTTTGTGCGCAGCATTTGAAAATAAGAACAATTTGTACGCACCAATTTGATACGTATTCGGACAAGTTAAAACATTTCAACATCAGCAGAGACTTGAAAGATGGCTACGTATGACCATCAAATCTGACATTTGTGTTGTGCGTTGCACGTGCTTAAGCGCAGTGGGTAAGAACTAGCCTTGACAATCAGTAAACATGTATCAGTTTCCATATAGAGTTTGTTCATTAGAAGATCCTCTCTTATCTTGCCATAGGTACACACCACCAAGTCTGGCCATCTCAAACCTGTATTGGAAAGGCTGGATTCTACTGGTTGTTATCACCGCATTCAACCCTACTAACATCGGTGAGGAGTTTTACATTTTCTCTCCGTAATAGTGTGGTTTCGTATCCAGTGCAAGATGCGGTGGTCACCATACACATGACACTTGGGGGGCGCATTACATTACTCACAGTGTGAAATTAACTATGCATGTCATGCGCAAGACGGCAAAGAATGGTGGCACAGGAGGAACATCGAGCATCACCTAATGTCTTCGCACATATCTGTGATGTTTGATACATCGTACGTCACAAATTCACAAATATCTGCGCAGTTTTGTTATGCGATTTTTGCACATGCATTATAATGACATATAACGATACATCGTACATCACAAATCTGCGCACGTTTTTCTTTACGTGTTATTTTAGTGGCATGATTTTTTTCTGAATAATCTTTGTTTGCTTTAGTTTACAATACATGTAATTAGAAATCAAGTAAAATGTACACAAAAAATATCAAAACAGCGGTCAACTGCTGCGAAAAGTGCAACAATGGTATGCAGTTAGTGGTTGTGATTCATCCATAATGTCATGTGTCATGGCGGCCACAAAACTGCGTAAGGACACTATTCCCTCCTATCCTCAACAACCCTGGTTTCCATTTAACTGGTTTATTTCTATGTTGAGTCTGTGGAATAGGGGCTACGTCATGTGAGGCTATTTGAAAAAGGCAGTTGAAACTGTCATTGCCCAGGTGCAGTGTGGGCCCAAGCAACACAAATATCAGTTTTGTGAAAACCTTGTGGAGACCCATAAACCTTTAGAATTTCCCTGTGGAGACATATTCAACCTATTGTGCTCCGTCTCCACAAGGCACCAGATTTGCAATCATATTTAAATGGGCTATGCCTAGGCTATGTGAAAATTTAACATACATGGCCTCAGATGCATATATTCATTCAGTGTTGAGTCCTGTTGGCAATACCCCTTTCTAAGACTATTTAAATTTCAAGATGTGCTGTTCAATGTATTTCTTTGTATCATCAGGTTTATCAGCCTGGGAACATTACCCAATGCTGCGCTGCTTCATGGAGATGGTCATGACAAAGTAAGCTATCAAATCAAATCTGTTTTGTAATTTGTGCCATGTTTTGTAATTCACAACATGAGTCACCACAATAGGGCATTAGAGATGCACTAAAGTGTCAACAATTGAAACTAGACAAGGGGCCTTTCTCAAAGCTGGACTCCAACTCAGGCTCCAACTCCGGTTCCATTGCGTGAATCCATTCTAAAATAACGGGTATCAAAAAAGAGGCTTTTGGCTGCAGTTCGGAAGTAGATTCTCTGGTTTGAAAAGGGAAACAGAGCTTCAGCTTCAATGAAAAGCCTTTGAGCTTTGAGAAAGGCCCCATGTAAACTTCATAATGGGAGACTTTTGAGAACCCTTCTTCAAGACAACAGCGCACGTGCATGCACAACGCGCGCATGCTCACAATTGCTTTGCTCCTAGCTTTGCCGCTCTTTCCACGTCCAGACATGATTAGACAGAATACAAGTTCTCAAAAGTCTCCCATTTCCACTGCTTATGAAGTGCCTCACTTCAATTTGGAGAAACCGCTCTTTGTTAAGATTTGTTTTATCATCAAATAACCACAAGGGAAAATGAGTGAATTTTAAGTAATTTAAATTTATTGAAAAGTAAACAAAGAAACATTTACTGGAGCGGGATTCGAACCAGTGACCTCCTGAATATTGTACAGTCAACAGTCAATTGTATTGTCAACAGTTTACCAAGGATGTCATTGGTTATTATAGTATTTGATAAAACAGTGTTATTATTGACATTTGTACCTGATAGCAATTTCAAGTACCCACCTCCTACTGCAGCACCAGGTGAAAGATCACAGGAGGAAACTAAAGCAAAGGAATTACAGGTAAACAGGCACATGACGAAGTTACTTAACTCAAATATAGCCTAGCTAAACAACTTTTAAATAAACTGCGTTGTTCTGTATAAAACAGTGAAAAGGGCTCCGCGCTCGAGCTATTTATAGAATACGCCCTTTATATCGTCAGCTAAAGTTACCCGAATGTTCGGATAAATATCACGTTTATGTGTAAGTTAATAGGCCAATGTGCGCTTTTTTTGTCCGAACATTTGAATGTGACATCATGAGCGCGGAGCCCTATTTCTGTTAAAAGTGTGTATTTTCTGGCCATTGGTGTGTGTTATGAAATTGCTACCTGTGCAAGTTAATGTCATTTGGATTTCAAACCTTTTAGCACCATGTACTTGAGTCTTATTAGTTCTTTGTATTCAATGTGTTTGGGTACACATCCAGAGAGCTGCTTCATGTACCACACATTTGACACACAGTGAATCATGAATGTTCCATGACGATTCACCATCATTTCTGTTACAAACAACTAAACTAAAAAGCAAACATGAATACAATTTCAATTTTCTGTTCCTGACATTCCACAGGAAATAATCAATTTCATATGTGCTTGTCTTTGTCTTTTTAATGTATGGCAGGTGATAGCTCTTGAGAAGCAGGAGATTCTAGAATTTGAGAATCATTTGGCACGTGTTGCCATCACTGAGGCTAATAGTCTGCTCTTGTCACAGGTCATACGCATGGACCCCAAGTAAGTAACATACCGATGTCTTATAGCATGAACTCCGAAACTAAGGGCCTGTTTGTTTCAGGCATGCAATCAGTGATCTTGCAGATCCACTTCCCTTGCAGGATACGCTCAAATGGGATCCGGAGCAGCTTTTGCACGCAGGATCTCTGATCACGTGCCTAAAACAAACTTGCATCCTTAGCAAGATGCTTTGTCACATTTTGCTTCTCTTCACTCGGGTGTAAATGGGTACCTGCAAGGGTTGAGATGGCTTTGTATGCTTAATCTTTGTCCTCTTATAGCAGCCGGGGCTGAATACTCCCCAGGGAGTTGAGATGGTCTCAGGAAAGTTCATGTAGCCCATTGACCAGGGATAATTAAAATGCGCTCTATAGATGATTGATTATTATTATTGCTTGGAGTTAGGACATGTAGGAGGGCCTGAAGCATTTCGATCCTAGCAGGATCTTTATCGAAGGCTGAATAAAGATCCTTGCTAGGATCGAAACGTGTCAGGCCCTCTCCAAGCATTGTATAAATTTCAGGTCATTATTTTGGCAGATGAGCAGTTTGCAGCAGTTTATTACTTGTATTAATTATTATTATCTTTATTATTATTAGATATTATTCAAATTGTATTCACAAGAGCCTTATTAGCCCAAGGTTCAGACAATAGATTAATTGTGTGTCATTGTCTTGCAGCGGTATTGCTAGACGACCTCCGTCCCATGTCCTGGAACAACTGCAACAGTTCAACAAAGTCTTAAATCTCGGTCATATGCTGTGCAGGAGCAGGTCCCCTGACTTCCTCTTAGATATCATACAGAGACAGGTAAGGGGCTCTGACTATCAAACATGTCTCAACTTGTCTTATGGATGTTCTGTCTTTGCTTTTTGCAGAATTTTAGGATGACAAACAAGTTGTCACATACCTCATTCATTTGCTGAGATTCTGAAAGTTTTGATTTTTCAAATAAGTTTATTATCAAATAACAACAAGGGAAACTGACTGAATTTAAAGTCATTGAAAAGTGAACAAAGAAAAATTAATTGGAGTGGGATTCGAACCAGCGACCACCGTTCACGCTCTATACCAACTGAGCTATCCAGCCCTATGTTGGTAGTCAGTGTCCCTAATAGAGAACTATCTTTGTTTGTTTGACAGTCAGAAGCCATGAAACCACTCACATACCGCTATATCCCAAGGATTATTTAAGATAGGTGCAACATTAGCAATGCTGCAACCTGGGAACGGTACATGGGGGATCACTCAAAGAGGATGCTGCTTTTTAATCAATATAATCATCAAATAACCACAATTCATTGAAATGTAAACAAAAGAAAATTGACTGGAGTGGGATTTGAACAAGCAACCTCTGAAATACCGGTGCTCTTACCAACTGAGCTATCCAGCCCTATGTTGGTTGTGTCCCCCGAAATGTCAATTATCCTTGTTTGTTTGGCCTTCAGAAGCCATGAAACCACGCACATAATGCTATGTCATGTGTTGTTAGTTAGAAGGTATGTTACCGATCCTGTACTGCACCTTTAAGATGCATCCCAGTTATTATTATCATTGCTTCTATATTTCCTGGATCAGGGAACATCCCAGTCCATGCCATGGCTAGCAGAGCTAGTCAATTCAGCTGAAGGTTCTTTGGATGTCCTACCAGTGCAGTGTCTATGTGAGTTCCTACTGAATGATAACCAGGACTCTGAGCTTGGTGATGAGAGCAAGAAAGGAGAAGCCAAGAGGAAGCAGGTAAGCAAGCTTAGAGGCTGGGCTCATGGTGATGCTGGGAAATGGTTCCAAACAAGTCTCGGGATGACAAGTCCTTTTCTGTGGCTGCTCCTTACATCTGGAACTCACTAACTCCCCACCTTAGATCTTGTTCTTGTACTACAACATTTCTACTCAAAACGTAACAATAATGACATTTATAATGCGCAACATATCCACCCAGAGGGTGCTCAAGGCGCCTACCATTATTATCACTGGTCATTGGGCCCCACTAACATTCCTGAAACAATCTGAACTCCCTAGGGAGTATACAGCCCCGGCTACTGTAAAGTGCACAAGCACAAAGCCATCTCTACCCTCACAGGTACCCATTTACACCTGGGTGAAGAGGAACAATATGTGATAAAGCATCTTGCCTAGGGATGCAAACACCACTAGTCCATGGCTGGATTCGAACCCACAATATGTAGATTTACCACAAGATCTTGAGCACTTCACACCAGACCACTAGGCCACGATACCTCACAACAAGTTTGCTAAATTTGCCTGATATTTCATCATAATTCTATGTGGTTGACAGTGTTTGTTAATGCTGATTATTTTCTTGCAGCGTATTGACAAGCAAGAGCAGCTGTTATCTCGTCTGCAGAGTCTAGTCCGGGGTCCTGACTCCCAGTCAACAACCTGCTGTGAAGTCATGGAATACTTCCTAAGAAGACTCAGCTCACAGCAACAGGCTAGCCGCTCACTGGCTGCCAAGGTATAAAATCAAAACTACTTTAACACTAAGCCTAATTTTATAGACCTGCTTAGCATACAATTTTACTAAGCACAAAAAAAATTAAGCTTAGCCAAGGCTGTTGAGTTTGACTGTCTGGTGGTGAGGACAGGTGGAATAAATCAATCCCACCGCTGCCACTAATTTGCGATGAGTTCGGCCATTGGGAGAAGAGGATGGATGGAATATATCAACGAACGACCACAGATTTTATGTGGAATTAGAGTTGTCTCAACAATCATCTGTCTAACCCTCTGTCAATGTTCAAAGTATTAGCACATGTTTGTAACAAGATCTGATTCATAGTATCGAATAAGGAACAAAACATTCAATCATAACATCTAAAGAGAAAAACATAAGAAGGAACAACGCAGCATTCAATGCTGCAAAACAACCATACGTGCGCCATCACAAGAGGGCAATAGCATGACTCTTGCTGTTTAGGGTACTGACCTGTTCTCTACATGCAGCGATAATGCATAATTAAGTATAACTATATATAAGTGCGGCGTGAACAGCCGAGATAATGTTAAAGGTAATCAATAATTGATTAATACTCGACTAATACTCGACTAATAAAAAAACCCAGTTTGAACCAGTTTATGTATTCATGTAGGTGTCAAATTAAAGTCTGTTTCCAAATATGACTTAAAAATTCTCACTTTCTGTTTAAAATCCAAGGGACTGATGATGGTCCTATCAACTCCAAAAGACCAGGATTCATCAGAGGAGGAAGACATGGAAACGGAAGATCCGCCTTGGGCATGCCCAACACTGATTGCATCACATGAATGGCTGTTGAAGAATATGTCCTCCCTCCCTCACTTTGATGCTGTCAGGACATCGGCCACCACTGCTCTTCGACAGGTCAGCCTTCCACGGGTTTTCAGTCTGTCCTTATGAATGGGAGACTTTGGAGAACCGGTCTTCAAGTCAACAAAAGTCTCCCATTGGAGATGTTTTTAACCACTTCATGATGGGTTTCCTCTGACTTTTCACTTCCATCTAAATGGTTTTATTTCCCCTTACATATTATGGCCAATTTGAGAGGCGTAAGAATTTCCCTCTAAGTTATTTTTAGATCAGTCATTCTGATCTCTGGGTCGATAGACCGTATTCATTCTGCATCCTTTTTGTCACCTTCCTTGTATACCCGTTATGTATACGTTGAAAAAGATAATACCAATTCTAAAAAGAAAACGTGTATCAGACTACTTTGAATCCAAGCCTCAGATTGCACTGCTTAGAATGTAGGATGGATGCACCGTGAATAGGGTCTATAATCTGCTGCCTCGACTACAAGTTGCTTGTATATACGTCAACATTACCAAGCAGGAAGTTGGTAAGAACTTTTTGAGGATTGGACTGCTTGTTCAACAATGCCTTGTGACCAAAAGGGTCAGCCTTTGCAGAATGGTGTTAATGTTAGGGTTACAACTCATGTTTAATAACTGCCCTGCCAAGGGTCGCTTTATGCGAGAGGAGTCTGTTTTGCATTGTAGGGTCTTACTGCTGGGGCTGATTTTACTAACGCTTTGCGAGCCCAAATCCTTTGCTCAACGAAAAATTGATCGCTACTTTGTGTAGCAATTTTCCGTTTAGCAATGGATTTGGGCCTTAGCAAAGCGTTAGTGAAATTGGCTCCTGATTTTAAAACTTGTGCTGTATAATGTAACCCTCCTTGAGGCAGCATAACCATCGGACCAGGGGCCAATTTCACAGCCCTGCTTATCACAACAATTTGCTTATCATGACATTTTGTATTAACAACCAAATTTCCACGTGTTGTGTTTCACTTGTGATTGTTTTTGGCTGCTGTTCACTGACCATGAATATCAAATGGAATTTTTAAAGGAGGTTTGTTACATTTTGTGCTAAACAATTGTTTGTGCTTAACAGCTCCATGAAAATGGCCCTGGTTGCTTGTTCAGAAATTGCCTTGCTATCTGGAGAGTTAACTCATGAAGCAGGGAGTCTGTAGGGTGATAAGTCTGTTGACCATGCAGTTACATAATTATTATATTCCATTCTTGATGTTCTTTTATCATACAGGCATGTCAGATTGAGACGGACCCATTGGCTCTCAGTGCTTATGTAGTCTTCCTGTCACAGTTTGCACCAGTCAATGATCTCAATGATCTAGCTGTGGTAAGTAGGATTCAGCATCAACTTGGGCTATGGCTCCGGCTGTGGCTTCGCCTCTGGCCTACAAAAGCTGAAAAGTAAGGTTGTGGGGTTTTCATTCAAGCAGCAGTTTTGTTTTCTTGTTCAAGACAGAATATTTTTTCCTATACAATATCCAAATATCTCTTTTGATATGTGTTATTTTTTAAATAGATGTACAAAATGGAGATGATGCCAGAGCCAGATCCATAGCTGATAGTTTCATAATGTTCATAGTCTGGTACCGTTTGCAATATAAACCTTAATAGTGTGTCAGACTCAGCTGATTGTACATGGGTCAATCCACCTGACTTTGAGGCTAATTTTGTCATTTCTTAAGTTTTAAAATACATAGAAATGACACGTATATGTTCAGAAATTCCTTTCTTTTTAATCTAATCATGCACACGACAAACAAAATGAAGGGGAGTATTACGAGAAAACTGAAATTCTCTGAAATTTACGTCATAAGTACACAAAAACTGGTGACGTGTCTGACACACTAATCTTATCCGTTCGCATGCAAAACCTCCCTACTATACCAAATAAATTTGCGAATTTTGATTGGTTGATTAATTTGATGTACTTATGTTATTACCTGGAACTATATTTTGTTGCGTAGGATCTTGCCCAGTTGATTGTGGAACGCCCTACCATCTTATCCTGCATCCTACCTAGAGAGACATACAATGAAGTAGCTGATGTTACACTAGCAGCTATGATTAAGATATTCAGTCGATATCTAATCAAAGCCACTAAGCCCAATGAGGAAGGATACAGCTGGGTAAGATTATCAAATGCATCTGTGACACTCTAGTTGACCATGACACACTATTGCACTATGACACTCTATTTGACCATGACACTCTATTGCTCTATGATGCTCTATTTGACCATGACACTGTCGGGCTATGGCACTCTATTGGACTATGAAACTATTGAACTTTAACACTCTGTACCATGACACTCTATTGCACTATGACGCTCTATTTGACCATGACACTCTATTGCACTATGACGCTCTATTTGACCATGACACTCTATTGCTCTATGATGCTATATTTGACCATGACACTCTATTGCTCTATGATGCTCTATTTGACCATGACACACTATTGCTCTATGATGCTCTATTTGACCATGACACTCTATTGCTCTATGATGCTCTATTTGACCATGACACTCTATTGCACTATGACGCTCTTTTTGACCACGACACTGTCGGGATGTGGCACTCTATTGAACTATGAAACTATTGAACTATGACACTCCATTGCACTATGACACTCTGTACCATGACACACTATTGCACTATGACGCTCAATTTTACTATGACATTCTGTTGGACCATGGCACTCTACTTGACAGCGATCAGCTACTAGACCATGATATTGAAGTATACTGTGACACTGTCTGTATTATGATACACATTGGACTGCGACACTGTAATTATACTATAGTACAGTGTTACATAAACACTATACAATTTCTTACTATTTGGCAAACAAGTTTGCTGTGTTAGGCCCATGTCACACAAGGCAGCTTTTACAGGCAGCTTGGAGGCAACCACTTGCAAAACTAAAAGTTTGATAACACAAAATATTTGTTTTCTGATAACGTGTCACTATTCCTAAGAAAATTTATTACAAGTTCAAAGAAGAATATTATTTCTTCATGGTGATTGCCTGAGACTGCTTGCCGAAGTTGCCTCATTTGACATGGGCCGTAGGCTATCTGTCCATACTCATCTTAATCTAATCTTCATCATATCATTCTGTACACAGTCAGATACTCAGGACCAGGTGTTCCTATACTGGCTAACTGGTGAATCAGCTACCATGCATATCTTGATTGTACATGCTATGGTTATACTACTGACATATGGAAAACCAAAAGGTATGTATCAACACAAGCCCATGTGGGGTGCCATGGTCTAGTGGTCTGGTGCGTTGTACTCAAGGTCTCGTGGTCAATGTACAGATTGTGGGTTCGAATCCAGCCATGGGTTAGTGATGCTTGTATCATTGTCTGAAGAAGGCAGAATACACCAATCCAGAAGGCCATGTCCCTTGACAAATTGACCAATCACAATGTGTTATTTAAGGTCCAACAAACTGCCACCATTTTGTCCGACATAATGTAAAAAATATTGTATTATTTACTACACACTTTTCATTGAGCTTACATTTGTTTTGATAAGGCAATTCTTTTACAAACCTAAGTTTTATTCTTAACCATGGCCAAGCTTTATTTATATTTTCTTTGTAATTATGACTATCGATGCCCTGGCTGAGAAAAAATTTACATTTTGGCCCTTTCCAAAAGCAAAGTCCCATGGAGAGAGGTGCTTTGTTGGTTGAGAGTGTGCAATGTATCGCATTTGGGCAATTTTGTGTGCGTTGTTGCTTTGTAACTTTGCCACGGTGGGCGTGGCCTACTGGATCAATGAATTACTTGATGGATCAAATTGTTGTACGGAATAAGACAGAATTAGAAGAATACATGAAGACAAGATTTTTGCTAGCCAGTTTCATTGTCACTTACTGTGGATTTGTTTGTTCCCAGTTGAGAGTGATTTTCAACTCTTGCTGCATTCCTGGTTTCCTGAGAATAGTTCCCCACCATCAGCCTACCTAGTAGACACCTCAGAGGATGCCTTGCTCCTTCCTGACTGGCTGAAACTCAGAATGATCCGATCCAGTGTACCTGAACTGGTTCTAGCAGGTTGGTGTAATAGCTGCCATATTGAAGTGATCTGGGGCTGATTTCATAAAGCTCCGCGACCCGTAGCACGTCACAATTTTATGATGCGTCGCCCATCCATTTAACAAAACATTCAACGCGTTTAATACATCGCAAGTTCCTTGGCAACATTAACGGTGTGAAACATGTCGAAAGTTAAGACATGTCTCTGGGTCATCTTAACTATAGGCCCTACATTCAGAAACACAAAAATACAAGAAAATTGGCATTGATTCGGCAGCTAACAGAATGGGAAACGCTTCATTGCTATTTAGAAATAATATCAGATAATATCAGAGATTTTTCTCAGTGAAGAACAACCTTGACCTGGGTCTACTTGAATTTTAGCTACTAATGGTAGGCCCTATTACTTTTTTAGTTGTTTTATTAACGTAAACTACACATCTATCCTTATAATTATTCACATTTGCCCGTATTTTGGAAGATCTGGGCGCGCACGCAGGCAACTATCAGACACGCTGCTGTGGACGTTCAGTGGATTAGTGTAATGGCACAGATATGATTGACCTCTGCAGAAATGCTATGTTAAAACAATGTGGACCCATTTAAAGGTAGTATCATACTCTGGTAAGAGACCAAAACAGAAATGTTCACAGATTTACGTATAACTTACAGGGTATGAAGATGGTGCTGGTAGAAACATACCGTTAAAATTGTTCAACCTGAAATGGTTTATTTATCCAGAAATTAGTAAAACAACGACCGAAAATCTTTTTGATCTTTTAAAAGAAAAAAAAAAAAGAGAAAACACTTAAGAAATACTGTGGCCGTTTTTCGCTGTTTTCTCAAAAAGTGGGCAACGTATGGGACTGAAATTTCCACAGATTACTTTTACTGTATCTTCCTTGATATTTTTGCCCATGAATCTGTATTTCTTTGACAAAAACCAAAGTATGATACTACCTTTAAATTGTGACACATGTAAAAGGCACTGTAGTGTGAAGAGGTCATTATTTCTGACATTGTATACATATTATTCCCCTACAGCCTTGCAAGATCTGGAACCAGCTCAGCTGGTACTCTTCATCCAATCATTTGGCATTCCAACAGCCAGTATGAGGTAATCAGTTCTATTCATATGAGATAAGATGGCATACTGACACTTGGACATTGATAGGTGAATGATTAGCAATTCCAAATCTCTATGCTTTGTGAACAGGAGGGCAGTGAAGCTTTCTAGTGGGATGAGACCTAGGGCCAATTTCACGCCCCCCCTGCTTTGTACAAACATTTGCTAACCATGAAATTATAAAAACAGGATTAACAACCAAATGTCCATGTGTTGTGTATCACTTGTAATTGTTCTTTGGCCGTTGGTCACTGACCATGAATAACTTGAATATCAAATGAAATTTTTAATGGTGGTTTGTTTTATTGGGCACGACATTTTTGTGCTAAGCAATTTGTTTCTGCTTAGCAATTTTTTGTGCTTAGCAGCTCCATGAAATAGGCCCCTGTTTACAACAAATTGGACTAAGGTCTTATACAGTCCCAGCAGCTGTTACAACAGCAACAAATCAATCATGAAGGCATGTTGTGCTTGTAGCTCCTTGCATTGCCTTGCTCATGTCTAATCCCGTCATCACTTCCTCCTGTTATATTATAACAGTACAGATATTTATAATGCACAATATGTGCTAACAAAATGTACATTTCATGAGAAAATACTAGTAAGTAGGTCTGTTTCCAATTTACACAGAAAGTCCTTTACAGTCTTGCAGGCCTGAGTTAAACTTGGAAGGCTGTTCCATTATTGAGGAGCTGCTGACATGATGAGTGCTCTTATCTACTCAAGTGGTTTGATTTAATAACAGATAGAGGAGGGTCATTTAATGACCAGCGATTCCTAACCCTTATTATGATTCCCACTTACAGCCAGCTCCTTGCTCACTTGGACACTGCCGTTAAGCAGGACCCACAGGCTATGGAGCATGCTGTGGTAGACAAGGCCTACATGGCTCAGCTGGTAGAGGTACAGCAGATGAGAGGTGCATCAGGAGGGGTGGAGTTCCACACTTTGCTGACCAAAGGAGTGGAAGAGTCTTCAGAGAAGGACAAAGGTTAGGAACCTAACCCTGCTTTTTCATACATCGTAACTTGAGCCTATTGGGGATTTACACAACGGAGGCTTAGACTATGGGTATGTTCAGATGAGATGTTGGCTTCGGGAGTGGGTTCCGGTTAATTGATGCCCACAGCAGGGGTTCCAGCACCCAACCACAAACTCCAAAATCACCTTACATTCATATGATATCTGTAACTATAGGAGTGGGGGCCACAGCAGGGCTAGAAGGGTTGGAAATGCATTACGTAATTCAGTAGAGGTCACCCATGTCAGTGTCTGTGGGATCGGGGCTAGGTCAGTTGTGTCCAAACAGTAAAAGAAGGTGGTGTCAAGTCATAAAATTACCCCCTTAGGGCATGGTAGTGGGATTAGTCCCACAAATTTTCGAGGCTTACCCCATTCGGGAGTACTCCCGAAGTTAGTCCCGAAGTGCTCAATAATTGTGTCCCAACGAGGACTTTTGTCAGTGGGACTACTCCTAATCGAGAGTACTCCCGAAACCAACCCCTCGTATGAACTTACCCTATGGCTCCATTTCTAAATCCATTCTAACATTACAGATATCAAAATAGAGGCTTTTGGCTAGGGTTCTGAAGTAAATTCTCTGTTTTGAAAAAGAAAAGGAGCTTCAGCTTCAATATGTTCAGCATATGGATGTCAGAGATGGCGCCTGAGCCTGAGCCTCTGTTTTGTAAATGTCTTATGGTTGTTCTATATCTTGTTTCCTTTAATATACTCAAATTGAAAGACTTTGTGAATATTAAGAACTTTAGATCATTTATTGAATAATTAGCATTCATTTAATTTCTTAAGTGCTTTTTTATCTAAAAAAAAATGTGAAAGAGCTGTAAAAATATAACATCTCTTAAATTGTATGTACAAGGTAAGATTACAAATGATGAAATGATCATATAGTTTGTAAGATTCGCCATCTTTGATACAAATTTGTATTTTGCATTGTAGTCCAGTAATTTTCAGTGCAGCTTGAGTTGTTTATTGACCATTCATGAAACCGGTTTGTGAACTTCAATCCATGTTATGTGCAGCAGTTTGATGTCCATAATGAGCTGTCTTTACATCAAAGTTGGCCCATTTTCATCAATGACTGCATTGTGTGCAACTCATGCATTGCCATCTTGTGGTTTACCTAGCCTATGTCATAATGTACATTACATTGCAATACATCGGCAGCATTAGCCAGAAAGGAGCAATAGGGACTATGATCTGTTTTTACTGTACTTTCCTGCATTTTCTGAACAGTTGACAAGGTGGAAACTAAGAAGGACTCTTCATTAGAGAAGATGGACGTCTCAGACCGAGCAGTGAGACTCCCTGGTGACAATCAAGATGAATGGCGCAAACTGCTTAATAAAGTAGGTTTTTGCACTGAAAATAGAAAATAGATTGTCCATTTACATTTACTAACACTTGATTATTATTATTATTATTATTATTTATTCGGCCAGATTCAAGAGATCAGGAAACAAAAAAATTTACAATCACAGAAAACAAAAAGGGCTAGTTTATAAGCAATACAAAAAGGAAGGGGTGACAGTGGGGGGGGTGGAGAGAGTTAGGAGTGGGGTGGAGAGTTATTGGAGGGATGGAGAGGGGTGGAGTGGGTTTGGGGAGGGTGGAGTGGGTTGGGGTGGGGTGGAGTGGGTTTGGGGAGGGTGGAGTGGGTTGGGGTGGGGTGGAGTGGGTTTGGGGAGGGTGGAGTGGGTTGGGGTGGGGTGGAGTGGGTTTGGGGAGGGTGGAGTGGGTTGGGGTGGGGTGGAGTGGGTTTGGGGAGGGTGGAGTGGGTTGGGGTGGGGTGGAGTGGGTTTGGGGAGGGTGGAGTGGGTTGGGGTGGGGTGGAGTGGGTTTGGGGAGGGTGGAGTGGGTTGGGGTGGGGTGGAGTGGGTTTGGGGAGGGTGGAGTGGGTTGGGGTGGGGTGGAGTGGGTTTGGGGAGGGTGGAGTGGGTTGGGGTGGGGTGGAGTGGGTTTGGGGAGGGTGGAGTGGGTTGGGGTGGGGTGGAGTGGGTTTGGGGAGGGTGGAGTGGGTTGGGGTGGGGTGGAGTGGGTTTGGGGAGGGTGGAGTGGGTTGGGGTGGGGTGGAGTGGGTTTGGGGAGGGTGGAGTGGGTTGGGGTGGGGTGGAGTGGGTTTGGGGAGGGTGGAGTGGGGGCGGGATTGGGAAGAAGAACAAATGTACATAAAAAGAGACAAGCCAAACTTAGGATGAGCAAAAGTGAAGAGACTGTGACTCGAAAGCCTGCTCATCCAATCCAAAGATGGTACTCGGTACTTTAAGCACAAATGATAACAAATTATGCCTCACCTAAATTAAATGTCACAATTATACACGGTGTATCACCTGTTCAAGTTTCATTGGCATGAATTGTTCTTGTCCTTTACCTTTCTGTCAGTTGCTAATGGAGAAAGCATCCGAGGAAACTAAGCAGGTATTCAGTGCTGTACAGAAGGTGAGTCATGAAGGTTCAGATCAGAGTATGGACTGGAGTCTGCTCTAATAATTTCAAGGTTTTTGAATGACCACTGGCTATGTTGGCTTGTAGTAGGTTGTACTAGATTCTGGCTAATTGTAGCCGAATTGTATTTACGTGAAGACTGACTATTCCTGAAGTGCCCATTAGGTAATCAGTAATCTACTTGCAATTTTTAACAGTGACATAACTATAGGGGATGTACATCAACTGTCCAGCTACTGGATGTCTGTGCCTTTTTTTAAATATCTGAATTTTTAACGAGTTCCTGTACCAATGTTCACTTCATTGTCCCCATTGCCTACCTTGAGAAATTGATGCACCTCTTTTTTACTCCCTCAGAAATTTGACCCTAATTACACCACTGGTTGTAAGAACAACCACCATTTTATTCCCCTATGTACTGTTTCTCCGGTTGCTAATAATGCACATATCTTAAATGATCCTTGGGATATAGCGGTATGTGAGTGGTTTCATGGCTTCTGACTGCCAACTGAACAAAGATAATTGACAATTAGGGACACTGCAAATAGAGGGTTTTATAGTTTAGTTGGTATTGAGCGCCAGTATGGTATTCTGGAGGTTGCTGGTTCAAATCCAGCTCCAGTCAATTTTCCTTTGTTCACTAATCCAGTCAGTTTCCCTTGTGGTTATTTCATGATTATATTTCACAAAAATGTTAGCTTTCATACTCGTCCCATTGTGATTATTTGATCGTTTTCTTCTCTCCTTAGGAGATATTGCAGAATATTCAGCAGAAGAAAACGGATTCACTTCACAGATCGTCAGATAGTCTGGTGGATTGTATGCTGAGCATGCTGAAGGATGAGAGTCTGGTGCCAGACCAGCTAGCCACACGGCCAGATTACAGCTGCCCACTGTTCAGTCTGCTACTGACAAGAGAGGTTGGTCTTATTTCAAGCTTTATTATGTGCGCAGCAAAAAGGCGACTGGAACTGAGATAAGATGAATCCAGGGGTGCGTTCCGCTTGCGCGAACATACGCGAACATGTTCACGGCGTTTGCGTTGCGTTTGGATTTTGAAGTGGAATGCACACTCAACAAATGGGGAACATGTGTTGCATATTGCGTCATTCATTGTAGTTAGCAAATTTAAGCAAACACCTCCTCTACACCATTAGCTATGTAAGGCAAATGTTGTTTCTGTGTTTGGCAAACAGTGCGTTCGTTTGCAAATGGTGGCGCACATTGTGCGCCATGCGCGTAGTTAGCTGTAGTGGAACGCACCCCAGTACTGTCCCACTCATTGTAATTTTCTTAACAAATGATAAAACTGAAGCACCTAAATGGATCCTTGTCAAGGATGAATCCCTATTCCCCTCAGCCCTTAAGCATCTTTACCCCTTTGTTATTGTCTAACTTTGATCTTGTCTACCCCAGACCCCTTCCCCTGACCACACTTGCATAATAATACCCCTATCCTAGGATAAGTACATTTTTATTTTAACCCCTATCTTCCCTGGCCACTCTGAACTCCCCTTTTGTTCTGAACCTCTCATCCATTTATGTGTCTACTTCAATGTTCTTGTGGATCGGTTTGTGGAAACACCATGTAAGAATCATTCGTACTTTTGCACTTCTATTTCCTTCACACTTCTCGTAAGGTCTCAACATTTTGACTAGCCTGCTCTAGTCATCATCAGGAGACCTATGGTGACCTATGATTTATGACTAAAGCAGGCTAGTCGAAACGATGAGACCTTATGAGAAGTGAGAACGAAATAGAAGTGTGAAAGTACGAACGATTCTTACATGGCGTTTCCGCAAACTTATCCACACACCAATTGTCACCATGCAAAGCCACAAATCTTTCATTTATGTTCTTGTCCTCTTGTAATTTAGCCTTCGATAAAGATCCTGCTAGGATGGAAGCGTCCGGCCCTCCTAACTCCAAGCATTTTATATATTTCAAGTCATTATTTTGGCTGATGAACAGTTTGCAGCAGTTTGTTACTTGCTTTGATTTTTTCTTCTCCTTAGAAACTCCTAAAGAGGCATGGGTCTTCTTCCAAGTTCCCAGATTTAGTTACTCACCTGCATGAAGCACTTGCTGCCAAGGAGGGAATGTTTGGTCAGATTCTGACACAATGTCACAAGGATTTACATGGGAAGTCTGCCAGTGTTGATGGTGAGTGGAGTATGATTGTGAAGCATGTTTGGTACTTTGTGGAGACCGAGCACAATAGGTTGAATATGTCTCCACAGGGACATTCTAAATATGTATAGGTCTCTAGATATTGCAGGTCATTATTTTTGTTGATGAGCAGTTCATCCTGTGGATTTAAACATGTTTTCTGCCAATTCTTACTGTGGAATGCCCATATGACGAACATTCGGCTTTACCGAACATCATCCTTGACTCCAAATGTTTGTGTACAAATTTTATCAAACATTCCTGTTGAAAAAAATGAAACTGGGTAAATCAAATGCTGCTTGGCAGTTTGTAATTCCAGAACATCAATAAAACATCCCATGCAAAATTTGTGTACATATACGTACCTACAGTGAAAAAGATGTAGAACATGTTTGTTATGTAAAAACAATCAAAAGAGGGCGCACTTCATCGGACATGAGGGCGCTTTATAAAAGTGGCCGTCAGTGACTGACATTTTTTATACTGAACGACTGTTATAACAAAAAGATTTTGTGCACCCCTCCGCGTTCGTTCTTTACTGCTACATGGACATGGTGCAAATGATCAGTTTAATGTAGTTTGAATGTTTGGTTTGTTTTCTAGTACAAGAGGAATTGAAGAAAATGGCCGATCCTTCGCACAGAGACTGGAAGGAATCCATTGAGAAGGTTGTAAAGGCATTCAAACACAAGGATGTCCCATGTGATGATGCATTGCTAGAACAAGGTAAGGCCATTGTATGAAACTAGGGCCCTTTTCCAAACCTCGGCTCCGGCTCAGGCTCCGGCTCCGGTTCAATTTCGTGAATCAATTTTAAACTAACGTGTATCAAAATAGAGGCATCTGGCTACGGTTTGGAAGTAGATACTCTATTTTGACCAAGAAAACGGAGCTTCAGCTTCAATGACAAGCCACAACCTATATTTTCAGGATATGGATGACAGCGCCGGAGCCGGAGCCTGAGCCGGAGCCGAGGTTTGGAAAAGGGCCCTGAGTGCACTGGACTTGTGATTACATAGGGACATTGGTACAAGTTTGTGTCCTTGAGCGAGCCACTTTGCTTGTTATTACTTCTGTCCTCCAGAAAGATGTGGTATCTACTAGGGCAAAAATGGCTCTTTTTTATTATCACTCGTTTGCAAACGTCTAAGCTTGGCCATAGTACTCCTGAGGGCTATATACTGACTTATGAGGTTTTTTGCTTTGCTTGTACAACCTCATTATCAGCCACTGGTCAGATAGAGGTCATCTGGCCGGGCTATGTGTACAGGGAGGCTGTAAACAATTCAGGCACACAGTGGTTGAATATTGCTAGACTATATCCCTAATTCCAGGCAGACTTCATAACTCAATGGAAGCAGCTATTGGTACTCTGACTCACAGATTGCAGTCTGCTTGAAATGCAGATCTATTCAAATGCATAATGCGTATCATTATTATTATTAAGAAAAGTTCTAAACAAGAAAGTTACATGATCTTGTCATTATTAAGATACTGATGTGCTTTTTTTCCAGGGAGTTGAAATGGTATTAAAAGTATTAAGTTTACTGTTGGACTGAAAAAGAGTGAGAAAATATTATTGTGATATGGGCACACATTGATTATACTATAATCTTATTATGCATTGTGTATCATCATTCATCATTGTATGGTCATATTGACAGGTTGTATGCAGCTTCTGGATAGCGATGCTAGTCAGCTTGAGCAAATACTCAAGACCAGTTTGACAGCCAGCCATCGTAAGAGGGCGCCCTCGCAGGCCAGTGGACGGGTCGGCATGCTGAGCCGACTACTGATGCATCAGCAGCAGAAGCAGGCATATGTGTCTGGTACCCTGAACCACAGGTAGGGTACAGATACATGAACATGTTGTGTGTAAGCTAGTATGGTGTCTGTTCATCACTCACCATTAATTGGAAAAAAGTAGAAACTACAAATTTGTGTTTATTAAAGGTAGTATCATACTTTGGTAGCATACCGAAACAGAAATCTTCACAGATTTACCTAACTTACAGGGTATAAAGATGGTGATGGTAGAAATATACCGTTAATATTTTTCTGCCTGAAATGCTATATTAATCCAGAAAAGGGTAAAACCAATTACCAAAAACAATTTTGATCTTTTAAAGATAAAAAACGACAGAAAGATTTTAAAAATACTGTCGCCGTTTTTCACTGTGTTCTCAAAAAGTGGGCACCGTATGGGACTGAAAATTTCACAGATGACAGTTACTGTTTCTTTTCTTGATATTTTTGGTCATGAATCTGTATTTCTGTAACAAAAACCAAAGTATGATAATACCTTTAAAGTTTGCCAAATGGGTCATGCAGACTTCATTTTGTCACTGTTCCTTTCATCTTTCATTCATGTTCACATTGTGACATCATTTTCCCAGTCACCCTCAGCTCTTGGGCTCTACTGCGGGTCTCCTGACCGACTGGCTGGCCCTTCTGGATCCAGAGGCATGCCGGGCTTGCCCAGAGCTGCAACAGCAGACCATGTTTGCCCGTGTGCCCCCCGGGAATGAGAAGAGCTCAGAAGGCCGAGAGGACAGAAAGAGGAATGGTAGTGCTTACCTCCTGGCCTTGTTGACTCACCAGGCTAACTGGGGAACTCTCCATAAGTGCATTGATAGACTCCTAGGCCCTGGCAGAGAAACCAATAGGTAAGAAGATATCTCACTTGACTGACAGTGGTGGTCTGTTTGTAATCTCTCTCACATCAAATGGTAGCATGAAATAAACCACAAGGAAACAGGATGGATTCATTGGAAGCCCTGGTCATACAACTCGTGTTTAAAGCAAACATGAAGCCAATTTTGGTGGTGCAACCATCAATACACATTGATTCTCCTATTGTGATGTAAGAAAATGTATTCACTTTGCTATACGGGTATTCCGCAAATAGTGCGCCACTAAGAGTTTGCAACACATTGGCCAATCATAATGCGCAGAATCTGTTGACACTTTCCAGACATGCATTAGGTCAACAAATTCCATGAATTGCGATTGTCCAATGCGTTGGAATCTTTTGACAGCGCACCATTTAGAATCGCCCAAATTTGTGTGATATGAAGTTTGTCTTGAATCATGTTACAGTGAACAGAGATATTAATTGAAGTGGATTTTTGGCTTAAATATTCTGGATTGCCAATAATATGCTAAATTGTCGACCACATTTTGGGGCACACAAAGAAAGAAAGAAAGTGATGGCCTCATACTCTCCCCTTTCCTAACGATCACATAGGTCATTGTATTTATTCTTAATCGTATTCAATCGTTAATGCTTTCTTTGTCATACAAACTGTATTTTTTGATTTTCCAATAACTCTGTGATTTACTGTACCATGTTACCTTTCATTGAGAAGTATATGAAATCAATGTTTATCTGAATTGAATTTAATTTAATTGAAAGTGGAATTCAATTGACACCACTGGTCATCACTGGTGCTTGAAGCATTTGGCTTTAAAATGTGTATGTGTTGATTTTGTGTGTTTTTAGCTTCAGTGCAGCTGCAGTCTTGGATTTCCTGTGGGCATGCATTCATATTCCAAAGATCTGGCAAGGAAGGGATAACAGGGCCTCTAAGGTAAGACAACTAAGCTTAACCCCTTCAGCCCAGATTTGTTGTGGCCCTGCTTGTTCTGACCTCATTATCAGCCACCGGTCATATAGAGGTCATCTGGCCAGGCTATGTGCACAGGGAGCTTGGTGTAAACAATGCGGGCACGTAATGGTTAAATACTGCCGGACCACATTCCAAATTCCAGGCGATCTTTACAGAATGAAAGCAGCTGTGTTTTTGCTACTCACAGATTGCGCTCTGCTCAAAAACACTGATCTATTCAAATGCAAATTAAGAGGGTAAATGTACCACATTGAGCGGATGTTTTGGGAGAATAAAGGTTCATTGAACCTCTTGTTCCAGACAGTATCCCCGTCAATGTATTTCAATGCCCGTCAATGTATTTCAATGCAAATAACAAGGCAATCGTGAATATTTTCATGCCATGGCGTTCACTGGTATAGATGCTCCCCGGGCAGAAAGGGTAAAAAAACAAAAAACTTAAAACAGCCTTTTCACAAAATATTTTGGGGTTGTTGAGGTGAGTTTCTCTTCCTAGTGCTAGTGAGTAAGTCTCTGATGGCTTGGACCATATCTGTGCCGTAGTAGAGTGGAGATCTTCAAAGATAAAACAGATTTCTTCTCTCCTCTCAGCTGCACACAAGCAGACTTGTGTTTCCTGTCAAACAGTCTGTGATAAATATTCAACAAGTAATAGACTGCTGCAAACTGCTCATCAACCAAAATAATGACCTGAAATGTATGAATGCTTGGAGGGAGGAGGGCCACTCGTTTCGATCCTAGCATGATCTTTAGGGCCTGTTTGTTTCACGTCCCATGCATGATATGCTAAAAGGGGATCTGGAGCAGCAGGATTACTGATCACTTGCATGACACAAACAAGCTCTTAGCCTTTGAGAAAGATCCTGCTATGTCTTTGATTGAAACATCAGGTCCTCCTAACTCCATATCTTTGATTTGTCATTCTTGTTTGCAGCGTCACACAGAGGAAGACATCCTATGCCTGAGCCCAGACCAGACCTGTGCCTTGGCAGATTACATCATCCAGGAGGCCTCTGATTCCTCTAAGCATTGCGGTGTGATCTCAGACTCTGATGAGGGTCTCCCTGAAGTGGCTTCAACGACCATCAAAGCCCGGCTCTCACTCCTACTGAACAGTTTCACCAGCAACAAGGGAGTGGTGCAACATCTGATTAGATACCTAGGAGACTGTAGTAGAGAGACATGGTATGACTCAAGTGTTACTCAAAATGCTCTTTGCTATGTTATCTGCTGTTGTAAAGGATGGTGTGGTCAAGAACTGGAGACTAAAGGCTGTGTCCCAAATATCTGGCTGCAACCACAAATAACGCACAAGCCTTTGGAAATGGCTGCAGTCACTGGCTAGTGGCTGCCATATGTGCGTGTATAATTTGCAGCCGCAGCCAGAGATTTGGGACATAGCCTTGTGAACTGCACACACTTTCTTCTAACTGCAACTTAATGCATGAGACTTTTGAGAACCGGTCTTCAAGTCAACAGCGCACGCCCTTGCAATTGTGAGCATGCGCGCGTTGTTTTGCGCCTGCGCTGTTGTGCGTGCGCGTGCGCTGTTGACTTGAAGACCGGTTCTCAAAAGTCTCCCATTGGGGAATTAGGTCTTTCATTGAATTTCTTGCAATTCATTGTTTACTCATAAATGCCAATACTTCCTATTACCTCATTTTAAACTCAACCTACTCAAATAATGACTTGTTATGCTGAAGCAAATGTTTGTGTTCAGGCAGCTCTGTGAGCTTTGCGCCAGAGCTCTGCCTTAAGGGCTCAGAGAATGTCAAAAGACTGTCCTTCTATACAGACTCTTGTCACGGGATTCTAGGTACATACACTATACTAAGCCTTTAGTCAAAGCCTTAGTCACAGCTCTACATAGAGACTCTGGTCCTGGGATATTAGTCACAGCCTTAGTCACAGCCCTAGTCACAGCCCTACGTATAGACTCTGACCCCAGGATACTAGTCACATACCCTCTACTAAGCCTTAGTCACAGTCTTAGTCATAGCCCTTAGATATGCCCTTTGGTTTGACCTCTTGCAGCCCATCATCTGCCTTGTACCAGCAACTCTTACTGGAGTTGTACCTTCAGGTTCCTGAGACCATTCAGAATCTGTCCTTCATCAGTGCTAAGCTGCAGTCTCAAGACACCAGTCACATACCCACTTCTGTAGACAGTCTGACTCACAGGTTAGTAACGTTTGATCATTTATAGAGTTGCCTAGAGTTAGGAGGGCCTCACGTTTTGATCCTAGCAGGATCGTTTTGTATTTATAAATACAGTTTACTGGGGAAAGAATGGAAAGATATTATTGGAAACTCACTGATGTTTCAATTCTACCAGGATCTTTCCCATCAAAGGTACATCTTTTAACCTAGCCTATGATACTAGGATTGAAACATCACCCGAAACAGTGGCAGATCTAGAGGGGAATTTTGGGGTTGCAAGCCCCTTCCCTCATTATAAGTAATTTGAGGACAATTTTGACAAAAACAAAACATTGGAGGCCGTGCCCAAATTCATACCAGCCATTGCATGTCCCTTGATACATTTCTCAGGCCCACCTTCTTCATGATTGCGGATCAGTTCAGGACTTGATGTTTCATGAAAGCTAGATCAGCCCCTGCCAACATTAATTTTATATGTATTTCAGGTGTCAGCATCAGCAGTGTTCTAGAGATATTGAGTTCAAGTCCAAGTCCAGTGGAATTATTATACAAACAAACTGCTAGGATTAGACTGCTGATATGTGACATATCTTTATTAATTGGTGTCGTTTTCAACTTGGCATAGCCTGCAAGAAATGATATACATTTAGAGATGTAAGCTTTTATTTTAAGGAGACATCTGTCCTGACCTCAAATCCTTGCCATGAATTGTTTCCATTGCAGATTATTGAGTGTTTTAGCTGATAGCAAGCCTGGAGATGTCAGTAAGCAGAAGGCTGATGATGCTAATGTAGCCTGTAGGAAGCTGGCTGCTGAACACCCTGTCTTGATACTCAGGTAGGCTCAGAATGAGGACGTACCATCATGTAGGTACTTTCATGCAGATTATTGAGTGTGTTAGCTGATAGCAAGTCTGGAGATGTCAGTAAGCAGAAGGCTGATGATGCTAATGTAGCTTGTAAAAAGCTGGCTGCTGAACACCCTGTCTTAATACTCAGGTAGGCTCAGAATGAGAACGTACCATCATGTAGGTACTTTGATGCAGATTATTGAGTTTGTTAGCTGATAGCAAGCCAGGAGATGTCAGTAAGTAGAAGGCTGATGATGCTAATGTAGCTTGTAGGAAGCTGGCTGCTGAACACCCTGTCTTGATACTCAGGTTGGCTCAGAATGAGACAAACATACTGTCATGAAGGTGCTTTCATGGTTGTATTTGGATGAACTCTCTTTGATTTGTGCAAGATATTGCTGCTATGATATTGGATCCAACTTACCCTGCTGACCACAGCTAGCCTGGTGATCTAATGGTATGACATCTGCTCTAGTAAAGCAGAAGGTTGTGGGTTCGAATCCCACCATGATTTGTTTTTCATTTGCACTCAAATGCACCGAGTATGCAGTGCAGATATACATAGGTGGAGGGCAAGCCTATATTTGCATAAATTCATATGTTCCATGGTATCATAATCGCTTAACATTGCTGGTCAAAAAAGAAAAAAAGAACTTCCATTCATATAACTTCTTGATAAACTCTGAGGTGTGTACACCTGACAAAATAATTTTTTTGTTTCACTTTCTTGTCCCGTAGGCAACTACCAATGATAGCCGTCCTGCTTCAAGGTCGTACTCACTTGAACCTCAAGGAGTTCCGTACCCGTGGCCATCTTCGCTTCTTCAATCACATCTTGGGAATTCTCCAGCTTCTTGAGCCGCAGCTCTTCGATCAGGACTCCAAGGTCCTTGACAGTATCCTAGAGGCTTACTTCCCGATCTTACCTGTAAGTAAGCCCTAATTTCCATAGCAATGTTAGAAACGTAGTAATGAATGCAAATGAGACCAAAATGTAAGCAGATTTATCCAACTTTCTCAAGTTTACTTTATAGTCAGCTCAGACATTGTGAGCGTTCACTGATTATTATTGGTGAATGGAAACATGTTTCTGTCGTGCTTTGTCACTTAATCATTGCCATAATTTGTTCCAGCTTGTGATTTGTTCATCTCTTGCTTCATGAAGTAAACAGGCATGCAACTTGGACTTAACCAAAAAAAAGAGGAAATTCCAATCTTTACCATACTTTGTACAGTGTTTTCCACTTTTCAATGTTATAAGAGTGAAGTGAAAAAAAGGGGAAATCAGCTGATCCGAGGAAAAGTTGCATGCCTGAGTAAAGGTTTCTGCAGTTCATCAATATGATCAGCACTGTTATTATGAATGTCACAACATATCCTAAGGCAGTCTAGTTTATCATCAGCTTAGACATCACACTGTGCTTATACTGTATACATGCTTAATGGCCACATGAACAACTTTAACCTTAACCCTCTGCACCTATCACACTAGTACGTACGAACCGATTCCCCTCATTGACCCGCACGCACGTACATGTACGTAAAGGCATCTCAAAAACAACGTGTTAGGAATCCGGTAAGGGCCATGAGTTGCGTGCGCACCTCGTTATGTAACGCGCTACGTCGTCTCCATGACACACTATTGAATATGTATGATTACTGCATTGGCCTGCGCTGCATGCACAGACATGTATGTCTATATTGATTGGCTGTGCCTGACTTCGAAAGTAACACAGATTTGACAGGATTCTCAAGACGTTGTTAGTGACAGGTCCGTACGTACGTGTGTGCAGGTCGCCTATACGTACTCATGTACGTACATGCCGGTCAGTGCGAGTACCGGTAATCGGTTTGAGTATCCACAGACTACCATTACACAAGACAAGAGCTGTTTACCACACACTTCCACAGCCCCTCCACATACAGGGGTCTGGATCCTAAACCATGCATTACCACATAAGCTACACTAACACTATGTGTATTATTGTATAAATGTAGGATACCACTCTTACCAAAGGAAAATTCTTGTGTGGTAAACTGTGTTATGGAGCAGTGGGTTATGATTAATATAAACTCATATAATGCTAATTAAAGTGTATAAGGCCAATGAAATTGATGGAAAGGTTCTCTTGAATTCTTGAAAGGTGTATGCTTAATCATCTTTATGAGAACTTGAGTTTTATTGAATTGATTTTACAGCATTGCTTGGTTGCTAAGAAGCCTCTGGAGTCCATTATGACTAAGTTCGTCCAGTTTCTCTACCAGTACTCCAGCCATAGTCCAACCAAAGCACAGCCGCTGCTGGAGAAACACTCCCACTCTCTCAAGTAAGTCATGTGAAAGGCTTCCTATCCCAAAATCTCTTTTCCTAGAAAGATGGGTGTAATATTAAAAGGTCCTGAAGGATGCTTGAAGTGGAAATATGTGAAATGATTCATGGCACAATTTGAATGAATGAATCTACTAGGATTTAAAAGGTTTCAGGGCTCAAAGTTTGTTCCAAAGTCTCAAGCTTCCACGTTTCCAAGTTTCCAAAGTCCATGGTTCAAGGATCAAGGTCTTCAGACCCCCAAGAATTTAAGATCTAAAGGTTCCAAGGTCCCAAGATTCCAAGGTTCCAAGGTCCAGATATTTCAAGGTCCTGAAGTCTCATGACTCCAATATTCAAATGATTGTGGCTTCAAGGCTCCTATGTTCCAAGATTAAATTGCATGTGAGTCATGCATTACCCATCTTAAAACTGTATTTGCTTTGTTTGTTGTGCTGTCGATAAAAGTGGATAGGACTTGTCATTTGAAATTACCGGTAAACTTTGAATCCTCAGCAACCTGTCGCAGGTCTACCCTGACATCCAGCAGCTCAAATCCATATTAGCCAGCATCACACTAACCAGCTCCTCTAAGGACCAATCAGGACCTGGCCTGATCAACCCGATGGAGTCTACTATTGATGAGATCCCAGGGGTAGGTGGAAGGGAGGAGACATACTCACCTACCCTCAGTGCTATGATGGCTCAAGATGCTTCCTGGGATGTGGATGATGTCAAGTCTTTCTCCGAGAGGTTGGCACAGCAGGAGGACTCTGAAGGTATCTGAGTTTAGATCAGGGTCTTGGCTCACTTATATGCATCTCAAAACTCATGTACTTCATTATACATTGAGTACACATAGCCCCTTTCAATACCATATACTTACTACCATACTTTGGTAGCATAATGAAACACAAATCTTCACAGATTTACCTATAACTTACAGTGTATAAAGACGGTGAAGGTAGAAACATACCATTACAATTTTTCTGCCTGAAATGCTGTATTTATCCAAAACTTTAGTAAGACCAATGGCCAGAAACAATTTTGATCTTTTAAAGATCAACAATAATGGTGAAAAGATACTGTGGCCGTTTTTCACTGTTTTTTATTTCAAAAAGTGGGAATGATATTGGAATAAAATTTTCACAGATGACTGTTACTGTATCCTCCTTGATATTTTTGCCCATGAATCTGCATTTCTTTGACAAAAACCAAAGTATGATATTACCTAAACATACAGCTGGCCTTCATCAACCACATACTCTGAGTACACATATGACCCCTTTCAGTACCATTATACAGTACTCCAACTTGGCCACATACATTTACAAATCTAATATCCTCTATTGAAGTGTGACAATTTACTCTTAATTTTCAAGCTCAGAAGGAATTGCAATGGTATTTGATTTTTTTCTATTGAAACCAGAACACGTCAGTTGTTACAAGGCCCTTTTCCAAACCTCGGCTCCGGCTCCGGCTCAGGCTCCGGCTCAGGCTCCGGCGCTGCCATTCATATGCTGAAAATGTAGGTTGTGGCTTTTCATTGAAGCTGAATCTATGTTTTCTTGTTCAAAATAGAGTATCTACTTCCAATCCGTAACCAAAAGCCTCTATTTTGATACCTGTTATTCAAAAGTGTAGTCACGAAATGGAGCCGAAGCCGGATCCTGAGCCGGAGCCGAGGTTTGGAAAAGGCCCCAAGATTCAATGAAGTAAAAACATACCTAACTATTGGTGCATTGCTTATCATTAATATTGTGTTATGATGCAAACTTTCCTTGTGTGTGTTACTAGGCATGGCAGAGGCACTGAATGAACTGGAAGATAAGTCCAGTAGTGCTGTGGGAATCCTACAGTATTTCGTGGTGAGTTGCAAGAATGTTGGATCATTTTTCATGATGCAGTTTGAAAAAAATATGTGTCAATTTATTTGTGTAACCCTGCGAGCAGCAAGGTGGTAATTTTTGTTTTAAATAACATTTTATTTTTTAGTTGAATTATGCCAAAATTCCACGCCCCGAATCAATGCTTGTCCCGAATCATGTGATATAGCAACAGCGTCTTTAATCTGGAGAATTCTGGTTTTGATGTTAACGCACAGTGAAAGAATTCAGTGTACAGTTGAACGCCACTATAACGAACACGCCGTTCGTTATAGTGATCGTTTGTTAGAGTGATCAATGTTTAGCAGGCCTATACATTGTGTACATACAAATTGGGAGCCAAGGATGATGTTTGGTATAGTGCAATGTTCGGTAGAGCGGTGTTCATTACAGCGACATTCCACTGTATCACATATTGTTCAATTTTAACTTGCGAAAGGGCCTATTGTTCTGTCTATAAATTCAGCCATCTGACTGTTTTGGTTACTTGTTATTGTCTCTGATAGAATGAACTTTCAGTCCAGATGACATCATGTAACAAGGAATGCAGACAAACAGCATTCATTCTGGTCATCCGTTATATCAGGCATGACCCAAGGTAAGAACATACAGTTGTGTTTTATTTGTTAGGAGGGTCTGACGTTTCCATCCCTTAAAGCCTTTGATAAAGATCCTTCTAAGATTGAAACGTCAAACCCTCCTAACTCCAAGCATTTTATATATTTAGCGTTAATATATTAGCGTTAATCATGTTAATAGTGTGCATGGTGTTTATACTGTAAATCCTTATGCCTTGATTCTGGTTTGTCTGTTGTCAGTGTTGCTAGTAAGTTTCTACCAGCTTACATGGACTGTCTAAGCAGCATGGATCATGAGGTCGTCCAGACAGCACTGAAGAACCTTCCTGAGTTCACACTCCTATGCCAAGGTATGTGTAGACATTTGATACCATCTGGGCAGGATATCATGGCTCTGCCTTCCCTAATCAAAGAAGCCTTATGCTTAAAAGTAATATCATACTTTTGTTTTTATCAAAGAAATACAGATTTATGGGCAAAAATATCAAGACAGATACAGACAGTAACAGTCATCTGTGAAAATTTCAGTCCCATACCATGCCCACGTTTTGAGAAAACAGTGAAAAACAGCCACGGTATTTCTTAAGTCTTTTCTCTTTTATGTTTGATCTTTTAAAACACCAAAAAGATTTCCGGTCATTGTTTTACTCTTTTCTGGAGAAATATAGCATTTCAGGCAGAAAATTTGTAATGGTATGTTTTACCATCACCATCTTTATATCCTGTAAGTTATAAGTAAATTTGTGAAAATGTCTGTTTTGGTATGCTTCCAAAGTATGATACTACTTTTAAGTGATTCTTGTACAGGAATGACTGAGGGCTACAGGCGTGTTTGATTCAGTCATGAGATCAGTGATCCCATTTTAGCGTATTCTGCATGGGACGTGGATCTGCAAGATCACTGATTGCTTGCCTGAAACAAACCGCCCTATAGTAGTCTGTGTCGCTCCATGTGAAGTCCATTGTGCTCTTGGCCATAATAGTGTACTGCCATTGCAGTCTACTGATTTTTTGAACTGTGCTCTTTTCAAAACCTTGTCTCTGGTTTTCCATTGGACCCACTGTGGCATATTGGACTCTTTTGCCATGCATTTTCAATTTTGTTTGGCTCCTGAAGTTTTGAGGGCTTTGCATTGGAGATGCATCTGATTGCAGGGCCTTTGTTTGAATAATTCCATGTGTTAACTTTCACTTGGTGATGATTGCTTAGTCTATACAGTGAGTGAGCGTCTATCACATACGTGCAGATTTCCTGATTAATTATGCAAGCCAACCCAGCACTGACCTCTAGGTTTTGACCAATCAACATCATCTGTCTCTGTCGTGACCCTGATGGAAATGTTCTCAAAACAGATCTGATTGGCTTATGTGCCGCATTGCATAAAATTTACATGAATGCATGTATCAGACGTTCATATGTAGTGTGGCACAGAGTAGAACGGGAACCGGTAATAGTCAGACAAGTGATTGCAATGCATAGGTTTTAGAAATAATTAATAATATTGCTATTGACACTGAAACTTGAGCTCAACTCTAAAATCCTACTATGTACCTGCTTTCGCATATTACTCTTACACATGTGCTGTTTTATTGTTTGGCAGAGAATGCTGAAGTGGTGCTACAGAAGGCATTTACCGTGGGCGTCAACAGCAAGTTGTCTACGGTACCTCTGATAGCAGAAACCCTACAGTTACTCAGCATGGATAGTGCTTCTACCACTACACCACAGAGCTAATGAACCTGCTGTAGGAACCTGTCACTGTTGATGCCATCACTCACAGCCTCAGGAGAAGCTCTTCAGTTATATGGATGTGCCTACCAGTTTTGTATGACCTGAGGCGGCCTCGAGGCCTGATTTTTGCTGCCTCGGCCTCGTGGGTCCATGACTCGGCCTCGGCCTCCAAAAATTTAGACTGACGACTCGGCTCGAGGCCGAGAAAAATGTGTTTAAAACTGAAACGTGTTTCCCAACATTTTGGGGGGGACAATTTTCAATTTTTTATTAAATACAATTACAGAAACAAAGTTAAAACATCATGCGAATAGCGCTCACCTACATCGTGACATTATTGTGTTGCATGTAAAGCATCAAATATAATGACTTGAGAGCATGGTGCCCTGTGCAAGTGTGGTTATAAACCGCATTGTGAAGTTCAGTTACCACGTCTAGACTGGCAAAACAGTCTCTCGCGGAGAGAAATGATATGCTCGTGTGTGACTCGGCCTCGAACACCCATGACTCAGCCTCGGCTTCTCGGACTCGGCCTTGGCCTCGGAGGTTGTGGACTCGGACACAGCACTAGTGCCTACACTCTCCCAAGTGTTGGAAACCCTTACAGGGAGTGAATGTTCACTTTTCTCCAAGGAAACTCTCAAAGCAGATGACGTCAACTATTTAGTTGGCCTGCATATAGAAGCTTGAGACATTCAGGTTGAATCTACCTAGTAAGTTCTCCAGGGGTCAATTTCACCAAACTCATCGTAACTTGCTATCAATTTGTTTGACTTGTGATGCATTGCACCCCTACATAGGGTATGATGGGTTATCCTTCATAACTCAAATACGATCGATTGTAGAGTTTCGTGAAATCGATCCCAGCAATGCCATTGTCATATAACCTGTAATACAGGCTGCCAATTGTCATATTAGGAGAACTGTATTAATTGGTATTTGTGTAATATAGAAACACATAATGCTTAAAAAGCTGCCCTAAACTGAGACTATTACCATAGATAAGACCTTGGAAAGTGCCATTGAAGAGTATTGGATACCTGAGGAACTATCATGCCCTGTTAGCAGGCCTGGAATTTGAGTCTGATATGGAAAAACTTCAAAGCCAAGTGTCCATTGTAGAGGGTCTCACCATTGCGAAAATTCAAATATTTATGAGACATTAAAAAAGATGTTAGTTCTTATTGTGAAATTTACGGCCTTCATGAAATTGCAGCACTGCATCTTCAAAATGTACAAGAAAAAATAAGGTACAGTGTAGGTTTGCGCCTTTGCGGTGACACCATGTAATCTCTTTTTGAGAGTGTGAGGTTCTGAGAAGAACCGGTGGTATTATCTCAAAGTTCTGAACAGTGTGCTCTGTTTTTCCTCAGGAGAGTGAACCACAAAACTACACACTCTCACAGAAGAGATCACAAGGTGTCACCGCAAACCTACCTTATTTTAGTACTTCCACCATGCATAGCTTCAAGTTTATTTAATTAGAAGAAAACATAGAAAGGTGAAGTTGTGAGCCTGAAAAATATTACCTCTAAATAGCTGGACAGGCTGATGACAACCTGGCAACTCTCCATTAACTTGTTCAAGATTTTATTAACAAAATAAAGGTTTTTATAATAGCTGAAAGCAGAACCAGCTTTTTGAAAACATGTTCAGTCTTGATACTTTAAACCAGGGAAGTAGCAATATTGGTTTACATTGATTGGAAATTCAGGCAGCCCTATAGCATTCTCTTGAAATTGAAAACAGTATCTGACCTTATGAACAAAACCAGGAAAGTGTGCATGTAACAAGATGTAAAAACAATACAGACTGATAAGGCATCATGAGAAATTGCTAGTTATAATTACATCACGTCGTATGTTCTTTTTTAGAAGGCCAAGCCATGTATTTTTTGTTGTATATAGCAAGCAGTTTGTACAAATAAATGGACAATTTGCAAGTTTGCAAAGCCATTGTGTATGATAAAAATATACGTTTACGTTTATTCCTTTTAATTGCCTGTATGTGACTAATATTAATGTATGACCCCACAGTTCTGTTCACTATTGCAATTTTCATATAAAATGAAGGCCAAGTCCTTCATTAGGCTTGAATATGAATTTTTAGGATAATATTTGTGGATTGTACGTCTGGAAATGGTATTCTTTCCTGCTGAAAAAATTGAACATATGAAACACTTGTGGTATAAAGGTCCCCCAAAGACCAACAATATCCATTGCTGGTTCTTTGTTTTAACCACTCAGAGGTGGGGGTATCATCAGGAACCACCTGACTCATTGTTGCCTTCTTTCAAGTGTTTCAACTTGCACTAACACTAGAAGTGTTAATATTCCATATGTTATGATCTGTGCCCAAAGCTAGTTGGTCTATGAGCATATTTGTATTGTATTTAACATGTTGCTGTAAAATGGTGGGGATTAATATAATAATGTTGATAAATTGGCTACTGTAACAGAAGGTAGAATGACATTGAATCATGTTTGCAAGATGAAAACAACAAGCTAAGAAATGACTTGCTGAAGATGACAGCAGAGAAAGATTGCAGCAAAGAGCTTAGAAATTACCTGCTGTAGATTACAATTCCTTATTTACAATTCCATTTAAGAATGATTTTGTGACGATGTCTCACAATAGAGCAAAGCCGCCATATTTCATGAGCTCACTAAATATTCATGAGCTCATTAATATCATTATAGCTGTGTTTAAACTATTTATGAATATTTATGAAGTAAAAGTTAAACCCATTGAAGGATAAGCAAACTAGAAATTCTGACACTTTATATAGGGGGCTATTTTGCATACGAATCATTTCAATCGAGTCTCAGCGAGCTGTAATAATGGCCATGAAAACGCTCCTTTTTACTGACCATGAAAAAGGGATGACTGAGGCTTGGCACCAAGAGGGGATTTCCAACCAGGAAATTACTAGACGTCTCGGTATCAGTGATACATAATACGGTGAGACATAAATTAAGGAAGATGGAGGAGAGGGGTACGATGGAAAGTCTTCCCAAATTTGGTCGTCCAAGGTCCACGACTGACCGAGACGACCGTATGATCGAGCGGATGTGCCACCGCAACCGCTTCTTGACGGCCCTCTAAGCTGCGAGTGGAACTGGCCTAGACTGGTGACGACATCCATTCTGCCACCATGTCTCGTCGCCTAGCAGTAGCTGGTTTGAATGGCAGGGTAGCTAGACACAAGCCCCGCCTTACGGATACCCACAAGGCAAGGTGCCTAGCCTGGGCCTAAGAGCATCTGGCGTGGACAGCGGATGACTGGAGCCGTATTCTCTGGAGCGATGAGTCCAGGTTCCAACTCTTCCAGTCGGACGGCTGTGTTTATGTTCGGAGGCTTGTGGGGGAGGAGTTTTCCGAGAACTGTGTGGTACCGTCGGTGAAGCATGGGGGGTCTGGCATCATGGTTTGGGGCTGTGTGAGCTCTGCGGGCACCGGTGAGCTGACATTGGTCGTGGAGAATATCAACACCGTCCTTTACATCGATATTCTACGTGAGCACATGTTGCATGCCTTCTGCCCACAGTTTGATCAGCCTTGATTTCCAGTTTCAGCATGATAATGCCCCGCGGCGAGAGAGTTACGCAGGAATTCTTGGCCGATCCAACCCCTGATTTTGTCACTGAAATGAGGAGCAGTTGACAGTTTGAGGTGATGGAATGGCTGGCCCAGAGTCCCGACCTCAATCCGTTGGAGAATCTTTGGAATACGCTCGAACTGCGACTCCATTGTGAGAAATAAGGATGATCTGTTCCAAACTCTCCAATGGATTTGACAGGGAATTGATCGTGATTTCATTACCAAACTCATGTCTTCAATGCCAAGAAGGTGTCAAAGTGTCATCGATGCTAGTGGAGCTTTTACACGTAACTAGACAAACCTAGATCACTTAGTATTTTATTTATTAAAGGTCCATGGGTGCCGCCATCTTGGATTCACACAGAAAACAGATACGTTCCGTTTCTTTAATCATTTTAATTATCTTTAAATCACAATTCTCTAACACTGATGATAGACATCAAGTAACATTTCTTGAATGTTTTTTGTTGGATTTTTGAACATTACGTTAGAATTATAACAAGAAATAATGTTCAAGCACATGTGTGTTAAACTTTTGCAGGGCAATGTACATTCTATGGCTGTAGGGTGGGAGAATTCTGTATACCAAACCGCTCTACAGATCAATTCCAAACCTATACATTCTATGGCTGAAGGGTTGGAGAATTCTGTATACCAAACTGCTCTACAGATCAATTTCAAACCTATACATTCTATGGCTGTGGGGTTGGAGAATTCTGTATACCGGTACCAAAGATTTTACAACAACTAGTAACAAAATATACTTCAGTAAGAAATCTTTTGATAGATCGGGTGCATTGCACAAAGTTGAATAAGACTTTGATAAACTATGACAGTTAGTTTATGGTAGAATTTAAGAGATTCTTACCAAGTGATCTTTGGACTTCTTGGCCATGGGAAACTGGGATTAGAATTCCAGGAAAGGAAGCCTTTTCAGGATAGGAAAGATAGGAAGCCTGCTCTACATGTCAAATAATGACAATGATAGAGAGGGAGAGAGAAATGATCTTTCAAGTAGAGATAACAAACTGTAATGGCAGCACTAAAAATGTACCACAGTGTATTCCTGGTGATGTGAAAACTGGAATCACAGTTCCAGGCAAGAAAAGAAGAGAAAGATACGAAGCTTGGAATACATGTGAAAAAATTCAAGTAATAAGAGAAATGATCTTACAAGCAGAGATTAAAGATGAAGAAGCTACAGTAGTACATGTAGTTGAACTTGTGAAACTAAACACTTACTCCAATGGGAAAATTTGTTTTGATGTGGCAAAGAATGTACGTCTTGTTCCTCCTTTCCAGGAAAAGGAGGTTGACAAGTTTCTCTTACATTTTGAGAATATAGCCACTGCTCTGGAATGGCCAAAATCTGTATGGTCTTTACTATTGCCGAGTGTGTAATACTGTAGATTAAGCTGTACGATTCTACAAACTAATTAATGCAAAGTGGGCATTATCTTGTGTAGTAGGTGGCTGTACACGAAACTGGAATAAAAATCCTGATGCGTTTTGGCTTACTTTTCCAAAGATCGGGAGTCTTTGTAGAGAGTGGATACGGTTCTTACAGAACACTCGCGCTGACTTCAGCCTCAGCGAGTGGTCTCGTATATGTTCGGCACATTTCACCGATGACAATGTAGATCCAAGCTACGAGATGAAGAGGAGCCTTGGGATTCAGTGCAAATTTAAGTTGAGAGACGGGGCTGTGCCATCTTTGAAAGCACCTAGCATTAATTCAACTGCTTCAACCCCGTCTGCTTCCGGTCAGTTTCATGCCTCAACATCGACCTCCCCTGTCACGCCACCAGTCACCGGGATCACTGATACACCCAATGGTTCCCGACGATCCGGAGGAGCGTTTCGAAAATGTGAAAGGGCAAAGGTAAATACAGAAACAATGCTCATTTCTCACACTGCTTAAGTCATTTTATTTGACACTTTCCAGTTAAGTTGTTGTCTTTCATCTTTCTTCATTCATCTAACTTCATCTTAATCATTTTGAGATAATGATGCCTAAGTCTAAAAGTAAGAGGCAATCTACTGCAACTGGCCAGGTCTTTTAAGGAAAGATGCAGAAGTCTAATAAGAGTAAGAGGCAATCTACTGCAACTGGCCAGGTCTTTTAAGGAAAGATGCAGAAGTCTAATAAGAGTAAGGAGGTGATCTACTGCAACTGGCCAGGTCTTCCAAGGAAAGATGCAGAAGTCTAATAAGAGTAAGAGGCGATCTACTGCGACTGGACAGGTTTCCAAGGAAAGATGCCTAAGTCTAATAAGAGTAAGAGGTGATCTACTGCGACTGGACAGGTCTTTTAAGGAAAGAGAACACAAGGGAGGCCTCGCACAGTTCGGCATGGGCCAGCCATCGGTAAAGCATGTCATTGGTGTCATCCACCATCACCAGATGGAGTGGGACAGCAACCACTTCATGCAAGATGACATGCATCTCACTGATGCAGGTTAACATTTGTTCACTGGAAATTTTTGAAGGCATTATCATTTGCTGTCACTACGTATTCTTAATTTTTCCCCACCACGTTAGTACCTCAAGGCCTTAGGCTATTTGGCTGCAGTCATAAATTGGGCTTTCGCGGATCGCATCGACCGGAAGGCATGGATTGTATATTGGCACTGTTTTATGTTTCGCAAATCGCAGCGACCAGAACCAAACTGGAAAATTGGAGAAATCATTTCACGGATCGCAGCGACCGGAAATGATGCGTAGGCCTACACTTGTTGAATGTTATGGGGCTTTGCGGATCGCAGCGACTGGAAGCCAAGCTGGATTAATTTAAGATGTTGAGTCATACATTTGAGTTATGATTTTTGTAGGTCGCAGTGACCGGAAAATCCGTGTTTCGTGAATCGCAGCGATCTGAGACACATTTATGCAATTTAGATTGTACCTAGTGGCAATCAATCTACCAGGTAATAAAATGCTCTGGCCGTACTAAACAAAGATGTAAAACTTGTCAATGTCTGATTTCTTTCCATCTTGTTGCATGGGGTAATAACAACACAAAGTCTACTTGCAAAGAAAAATAATAGGAACAACACTTCTGCTTTCAATTACACTAAAATGTGTAGACAGTACTGGGGCCGATTTCACTAACGTTAACGATCATCGCTAAAGCCCAAATCCATCGCTAAACGGAAAATTGCTACGTAAAATAGTGATCGATTTTCCATTTAGCGATGGATTTGGGCTTTAGCGAAGATCGCAAACGTTAGTAAAATCGGCCCCTGGTATTAACTCAGTGCCTAATACTCAATAGCGATAAAATAACTGAAGCACACATGAATTCAAACTGAGTACATCTTTTCATGTGTTATGCCAACATTTTGCGACTACTGCTTTTTTAAACATCCTTTTTTCATCAGAGCCATGTCAAGAGCTGTGATTGTGCCATTCTGCCAAAACGAGCGAGGATCAGGAGATGAGCAGATAAATAGAGAGATGAGACGCTCTAGAATGGAAGAGGAAGCTGTTCACGCTCTGCCAGCTTTTCTTGCCATTGGAGAGGACATAAAACGTAATCAGGAAGAAATCCTCACCACATACAGAATAAAGGTTGAGGAGTCTTTGAGAGGGGCGACCATTGAAGATTGCCTGTTCATCACCTACGGTGCTCTGCTGTTCATCACTGAAACGGTAAGAAAATAACCGAAAGGGCTTGCGGAGGGAGGCCTAGCACCGTTCAGCATGGGCCAGCCGTTGGTGAAGCATGTCATTGGTGTCATCCAACATCCCCAGATGGAGTGGGACAGCAATCACTTCATGCAAGATGACATGCATCTCACTGATGCAGGTAAGATTTCTTCATTGGAAATTTTCGACAGGCATTATCATTTGCTGTCACTACGTATTCTTAATTTTCCACACCACGTTGATACCTCAAAGAAATTGAAACATGTTTTAATTGGGCTTTCGCGGATCGCAGCGACTGGAAACAAATTGGAAAATTGAAGAAATCATTTTGCGGATCGCAGCAACCGCAAATGATGTGTAGGCCAACACTTGTTGAATGTAATTGGGTTTTTAGGATCACAGCAACCGAAAGCCAAACTAGATTATATGATGTTGAAATATAAATATTTGCGGGTCGCAGTGACCGGAAAATCTGTGTTTCACAAATCGCAACGATCAGAGACACATTTATGCAATTTAGATTGTACCTAGTGGCAATCAATCTGCCTGGTAATAAAATGCTCTGGCCGTACTGAACAAAGATGTTAAACTTGTCAATGTCTGATTTCTTTACATCTTGTCGCATGGGGTAATAACAACAGAAAGTTGACTTGCAAAGAAAAATAATAGGAACAACACTTCTGCTTTCAATTACACTAAAATGTGTAGACACTAGACAGCACTGGTTTTAACTCAGTGCCTAATACTCAATAGCAATAAAATAACTGAAGCACACATGAATTCAAACTGAGTACATCTTTTCATGTGTTATGGCAACATTTTGCGACTATTGCTTTTTTAAACATCCTTTTTTCATCAGAGCCATGTCAAGAGCTGTGATTGTGCCGTCCTGCCAAAACGATTTTAGATCAGGAGATCAGCAGATAAATAGAGAGATGAGACGCTCTAGAATGAAAGAGGAAGCTGTTCACACTCTGCCAGCTTTTCTTGCCATTGGAGAGGACATAAAACATAATCAGGAAGAAATCCTAACCACATACAGAAGAAAGGTTGAGGAGTCTTTGAGAGGGGCGACCATTGAAGATCACCTGTTCATCACCTACGGTGCTCTGCTATTCATCACTGAAACGGTAAGAAAATAGCAATAAAATAACTGAAGCACACATGAGTTCAAACTGAGTACATCTTTTCATGTGTTATGGCAACATTTTGCGACTATTGCTTTTTTAAACATCCTTTTTTCATCAGAGCCATGTCAAGAGCTGTGATTGTGCAGTTCTGCCAAAACGAGCGAAGATCAGGAGATCAGCAGATAAATAGAGAGATGAGACGCTCTAGAATGGAAGAGGAAGCTGTTCAAGCTCTGCCAGCTTTTCTTGCCATTGGAGAGGACATAAAACGTAATCAGGAAGAAATCCTCACCACATACAGAAGAAAGGTTGATAAGACTTTGAGAGGGGCGACCATTGAAGATCACCTGTTCATCACCTACGGTGCTCTGCTGTTCATCACTGAAACGGCAAGAAAATAACCGAGTACATCTTTTCATGTGTTATGGCAACGTTTTGCGACTATTGCTTTTTTAAACATCCTTTTTTCATCAGAGCCATGTCAAGAGCTGTGATTGTGCCGTTCTGCCAAGACGAGAGGAGATCAGGAGAGATGAGACGCTCTAGAATGGAAGAGGAAACTGTTCACGCTCTGCCAGCTTTTCTTGGCATTGGAGAGGACATAAAACGTAGTCAGGAAGAAATCCTCACCACATACAGAAGAAAGGTTGAGGAGGCTTTGAGAGGGGCGACCATTGAAGATCACCTGTTCATCACATACGGTGCTCTGCTGTTCATCACTGAAACGGTAAGAAAATAACCGAAAGGGCTTGCGTTTCGTTGTTGTAATACCTTTACGATAAGCTTCTCTAGGCAATTACATGACAAAGTTGGCATAATCAGTACAGAAATTTACCAAGAATTTTTATAACTGAAAGGAACAAGACCTCAAATAAGAATCCAAACAGTGAGTGACATGTTAATTGTATGAAATTCAGTTGAAATATGGTTAATACATTTCTTTAGAACATGCTTTGCAGAAAGAAATAGATTTTTTGGCCTGCAAGTTATTTTGGTTCATAAAATTTGAATCTAACGAAATTGTTACTTCAGTTTTGTTTTCTAAAAGGTAGGGTCATACTTTATTATCCCAGAAACAAACAGGGTAATTATTATCCAAAAGCATACTTGTTAGAAATATGGTAATGGTAGTGAGCATCCTGGGGGGGGGGGGGGGGGGGGGGAAGGGGGTGACTTTTCAATAGAACTTTTCCTTTTTTCCCCCATGCAGTTTGTAAACATACAGTAAGTAAGGGGGGAATGAGATTACATGTAATATTTAGTGACATAGACAATGATATTCATCTTTTACATTTTAAAATCAACTGATGGCACTGCCCTTCATCTTTGTTCAGCGTTGTGAATTCATTGTCAGTAATCAGTATCTTGGTAAGTTGGTAAGAAAATTCATGTATGCAGAGTGCCCACCGCTCACACTTGTCTATGTGGTGAGGTGCCTTGTGTGTGTAGTGTTGCAGTACTGTAAAACTTTTCATGTCTGATTTCTTTCCATCTTGTCGCATGGGGCAATAACAGAAAGTCGACTTGCAAAGAAAAATAATAGGAACAACACTTCTGCTTTCAATTACACTAAAATGTGTAAACAGCACTGGTAATAACTCCGTGCCTAATATTATCAGTGTACAATGATATTGCATCACACATCTGTGCTACAGGGATAAGAGCTCTTGGAAATCAGTGATATTTTTAAACAGGTACAAACTTGAATTTTCTCACAGGTACATGTAGAAAATTGTGATTGTTTGTCACATCTCCATAAAAATGCATAAAATGACACAGTTCATGACGTACATAAAAAGTAACAAATAAAAGTTATGAGTGACCTATCATGACACAGTGAATATGACCTCAACAACCTATTCATAACATAAATTGTACTAGCCTACATCTTATTTTATGTTGCTATTTTGTTTGTCTGACAGTAAGTTCTTTTGGCCAATTTTTGCACTCAACATACAAAATAAACGTAACTTCAAAGATTTGTCAAGATTTGAAAACAAGCATATCCTCCACTGGGATTTGAGAAAAAGAAACTGATATAAACTACATTACTCTCATTTGCAAGGACCTTTTCCAAACCTCGGCTCTGGGTCAGACTCTGGCTCAGAGTCGAGTCAGTCGACTCTGGCTTTATTTCATAAATCCATTTTTAAATAACAGTTATCAAAATAGCAACTTTTGGCTGCGGATTAGAAGTAATGTAGATTCTCTGGTTTCAAAAAGAAAACAGAGCTACAGCTTCAATGAAAAACCACAACCTATATTTTCAGCATACACTGTATGACAGACACGAAGCCAAAGCATGAGCCTGAGCTGGGGTTTAGAAAAGGCCATCATGTACAAGATTTGCTCATCACTCATGACGTGAGGAGTAAATAACTATTCTGAAATCATAGAGTCTAGTTTATCCAGGTTTTAATGAAACAAGTTTATGTTCTTGGTCTGAATGTTTAAGGTTGTCTTTAATATTTGTACTTTTTAGCCCGGCTGGAATAAATGTTGAAAACAGAGGTTCCTTACAATGAAATCACAAACACCCTGATACAGTATTGTGCATAAGTGTATCACTGTCACTTAACTTCAGGAGTCGCATACACATGTATGATTCACGGTAAGTATTGGGACCTTCTTTAAAACAATACAGAAATTAGCAAACCATTTGTTAATTACTGAAGTTTAGTCTTGTATGCATCAATGCAATTTCTTACAATGATGCTATGCAAGGATGCAGGTTCTGGACAACAAGGGTTGTTCACTACCAGACTGACTGCCATTATGCTCCACTCCACTGTTGATGCTCACTGCTCAAGTCCACAAGTTGTTGTTGAGGATACCATGATTATCTCTGTAGTTCTGTACACACTGATGGCTTTTCACATGTATCATTCATCAGGATGTTTCACTGCATGTCATTTATCAATGAATGCTGCATGGTAGCAGTATCACTCTCCTACTGGTTGGCTGTACTGTGGTCCGTACAGCTTCTGCAATGTAGTGACTTTGATTGATGGTCCTGTTTAAGTTCACTTCATTTGTTCTGCCATCTGGTACTGTACTGAACAAAGTTCAACCTCTTCACTGAGGTTTAACTATAAAGCAGTTCATGATACAGTCTTCAAAGAATGACAATGCCCAGCAATGAGTTCCATATCTCAGCAGATATCAGCGACTGAGATGCTCAGTACCTGGCACAGATTCACTGCTGTCTTGGAGAGAGTGAAAGTAATGATGATGAGGGTGCAGTCTGAGGACCCTCTGGCTGGCAATGATCTGGTGTTGGACTCCAACAGATTCTTCCAAACCAGATTGGCAGAGTGGAGCAGTTTGGCAAACACATACATGTAGTAGTAAACAAGATTATTTCATGCAACAATCATTTCAAAATAAACTCAGTAATTAAACATAATTATTTCAATTTTAACATACATGTACAAGTAGTGGTACAAACAACTTTTAAGTGTTACTGGTAGCAAATCAATATTTCAATATGAGTCAAATGTACTGGCTAAAAGGTTCAATTTTCCAATTCACAGATATGTGACTGAATTTGGGGTTATAACCTGAACCATCAGCTGAGGTTTGAAGCCCCAGTGACACCCTGAAGTTGGGTCATTCCAGGGTTCAGGTGCTAACACCAACTACCTGTTTATAAAGGCTGGTCTCTGAAACGCATATGCCCTGTTTGCATCAGGCTTTTTGTAAGACTTGCTAAGGTCTTCAAATTTTGTAAAAATGTAACGATTATTACTAATACTAAACAGACACCTTTAACACCTATTTCTGTACACAACATAATTGTTGCACAATGCTCATGAATGCTCATATGTGACCTGCTCTGTGAAAATGAGTCACATATCCCACAATGTGTTAACATTTCAGTGCTAGGCAAAAACTGGTAATTTCATTTCCGGTTACTGATTGCAAAACAAATCAGGTTAACAGTTAACCTATGTCATCACGTGTGACATGTGAGATTTATGGTAGTAAACATCTTCTTCAATGTGATCGTCACTTTCGGAATGCTTGCGATGTTGTTTTTTAGATCAAGCATTTAAATCCAGTACATGCAATGTTTCTTTTAGATCCAGTTTGTGAAAAACGTGTTTCTACTTGGCAAAATGCACAAAATAACTGACTGTAATTCTACAGTTTACACTTTTTGGGTTGTTAAGCATGAGCCAAACGTTGGTCTTTGTTTTTTTTTCCATTTAAATTTTGGTTAACGGTTAGTGAAAAATTGTAACCGAATAATCAAATCCGGGTCAGTTAACCTATATCCGGATAAAAAGCCCAGCACTACTAGAGATTTAACTTTTTCCAGTTGCTCACACTCAGGGCCTGTTTGTTTAATGCTCGGATCCACGTCCCATGCAGGATATGCTAAAATGGTATCCGGATCAGCAGGATCCGTGATCCTGTGCGTGAAACAAACATGCCCTCAATTACACAGAGCAGGTCGTATTTGATCCTACAGAATTTCAATGCAGTTTAGGCCAGATCGTACAACAATTTACAATTGTACATAACTTGCAAAGCCAAGCACAATATGCTAACAATTTGGTCGATTCACAATAGTGCTCCACTTTGAGTTTGCAACGCGTTAGCCAACCACAATTCGCAAAATGAATTATGTTGACAAACCGCGCATCTTTTCACAATGTGCAGTTTGTCAACAAAATCAATTTCTCACATTGTGATTGGCCAATGCATTGCAAACTCATGGTGGAGCACTAAATTGTGAATTGCCTGAATTCACAACAAAAAATTCACAAAAGTTTAAATAGGATGTATAGGCCATATTCTGCTTTGTATTGCAATTTGCAGAAGTATCAAATGGCCTTTAGATCTTGATATTCACTGTGTGTCAATGAAGGTCATTCATATCTTGTGAGAATCCTAGAATACCCTATGTACAGATGTACGGTTGGGACTAAAATGACTAAAAAAATCTCTACAAAAGAACCTTTCTTACTCTACTCTGGTCTGTTTGTTTCAAGCATGAGATCAGTGATCCTGCTGATCCGGATCCCATTTTAGCATACCTCGCATGGGACGTGGATCTGCAAGATCGCTGATCTCGTGCCTGAAACAAACAGGCCCCTAGTCTTACTTGAAGGCTGTCTGAGCGTACAGTTGAAAGCAGAAGTGAAAGATCCCAAGATCTAAACTGGAAGACTTGACACATTATGATGAATGCAGGTTGAAGTTCTGTAAATGAATTCAGGAGCATGACTATGCAATGTTCAATCTAACTACAATTGAATCTTTTGAAAGATTGACAAAGATTTTGTCAGTTGCCAAAGATGGCGTGGAAGTTCAGTCAGATGCCAATGTGAACAAAGAAGGAAGAAAAGTGATCAAGGCAAATAGTGGGCAGGGGCCTCCAACCACTGGGTCTTCCTTAATTCAAGATGGAAACAGAGGAAGAAGACCTGATGCTTTCTGCCAATGAGGATGACGTTGACCTACCATGCGGCAAGCGTCAGAAGCCCGTGCCCGTTAGTCCTAAATCCACCTCCAAGAAAAAGAACTAGCACATTCAGCTTTCCCCTCTCGCTTTGGCCCTGGTCCGCAAGGATGGGGTTGACTGCTGCAAAATCAATCAAAAAATACAGATCCTGCCTTTTGACATTACTTGCTCACCCGAGATGGTTATCTCGTGGAACAAGAAGACGGCAAGTTTGGCGATAGACTTGGGTGAGTTGATTTTAGGCCAGTATCAGTCGAGGTTAAGCGCGATCGAGGTTGAACTTCGAGAAGCTAAAGAAGCAGGGGCAAAGCTGATTGTTGCTAACTTTAAGGAGGAGGGAGAAAGGAGCCAGGCTTTGCAAGTCGTCGAGATCATCACTAAGCTGTACCCCTGGTCGGCAAGACCAGGGCTGAAATTGTCTGCTTGGCTGGTCTGAGAAATCGGGTCCAGAGACAGGCGGATAATCTTAAGGGAAACCTTGATCTTGGTGAAGCACCTGACTGGTGCAAGGTCAACAAGAAAATACCAACCCTGCCTTTCGGAATTACTTGCTTGTCCGAGATGGACATCTCTTGGAATAAGAAGACGGCAAGTTTGGCGATAGACTTGGGAGAGTTGATTTTAGGCCAGCACCAGTGAAGGTCAAGCGCGATCGAGGTCGAACTTTGAGAAGCTAAAGAAGCGGGGGCAATGCTGATTGGTGCTAACTTAAAGGAAGAGGGAGAAAGGAGCAGGGCTTTGCAAGTCAGCAGTACGTGTTTGGGCTATAATTGACAGTGTAAATAGCCATTAGCATGCATATTGATCAGAAGAAATGGATTCCACAAACACATTGCCAGAACAAATGCCGGGCTCTCTGTTAAGGCAGGCCATACAGGTACTCCATGAAGTTTTTAGCTCCAGCCCATGATCAGAAGAAATGGATTCTTAAAGCACATCACCTCAACAAATGCTGGGCTCCCTGTTAAGGCAGGCCATGCATGTTCTTAATAAAGACGGTAGTGGACCTAGCGGTGAGTCCTCAAGACGAACTTCAGTGAGTGTGCCAACCCATTCGGGTACTTGCTGGCACCGGTTACCAGGCAAAAGAGTGCCATCTCCTCGGAAGAGGAAAACCGACAAGATGAGGCCAAGGTGGCGTCAGTACCAGGTTAATACTTTTAAGTATAGTAAATTCAGCAAATATGGTCAGGAAACATGCCAATAAATATGAACATCACAGAGAATGATCAGAGAGGTTGTACTGAAGTACAGCTTCAACAGCAGACGCAACGCAGAGATGACCAATACTGTGGTGGATATCACAACGGGCATGAACGTACAAGTTGAGCTAAAGGATCGTGTGTCCGCCATGACATTGGAGAGTGAGTTAATAACATGGGAAAGGGAAACCTGGAAAGTCAAAGGGCAATCCAGACAAGCAATGAGTATAATGGTATCGATTTGACTGCCGGATCCGAAGCCCGTGCCCGTTCTTCCTATATCCTCCTCCAAGAAAAAGAACAAGCACTTTCAGCTTTCCCCTCCCATTCGGCCTTGATCCGCAGAGCCAGGGCTGAAATTGTCAACTTGGCTGGCCTGAGAAATCGGGTCCAGAAACAGGCAGACAAACTTAAAGGAAACCTTGATCGGGGCGAAGCACCCGACTGCTGCAAAATCAACAAAAAAATACAGACCCTGCCTTTCGACATTACTTGCTCACCGGAGATGGTTATCTCGTGGAAGAAGAAGACGACAGGTTTGGCGATAGACTTGGGTGAGTTGATTTTAGGCCAGTACCAGTCGAGGTTAAGCGCGATCGAGGTCGAACTTCGAGAAGCCAAAGAAGCGGAGGCAAAGCTTATTGTTGCCAACTTCAAGGACGAGGGAGAATGGCGCCGGGCTTTGCAAGTCCTCGAGCTCATCACTAAGCTGTACCCCTGGTTGACAAGGCCAGGGCTGAAATTGTCTGCTTGGCTGGTCTGAGAAATCGGGTCCAGAAACAGGCAGACAAACTGAAAGGAAACCTTGATCGGGGCAAAGCAACTGACTGCTGCAAAATCAACCCAAAAAATACAGACCGTGCCTTTCGACATTACATGTACTTGCTCACCCGAGATGGTAATCTTGTGGAACAACAAGACGGCAAGTTTGGCGATAGACTTGTGAGAGTTGATTTTAGGCCTGTATCAGTCGAGGTCAAGCGCGATCGAGGTTGAACTTCGAGAAGCTAAAGAAGCGGGGGCAAAGCTGATTGGTGCTAATGTAAGCCAGGATTTTACCTGTATTTATAAATCCATTTATTAATCTTTATATTTAATGTAATTTTCTATGGTCACCTTTAAGTGAACAGTTGCCCCAATTGTCCACCCCATGAGACAATGCTGTTTGGTAACTCTGTATGCATGACCTTCATGAATGGTCCACTAGTAGGAAGTCCGGTAGTGACTCCTTTTCTTAGGAATTTGTTTTGGCCCCCCCCCCCCCCCACAAGGCCTTGGTCACCATTCCAAGAAAGTGGGGCCAAGACTATTATATCACCTTATTTGGAAAACCACTCATAACATTAATTTGCATTGTCCCAGCCTACATATTGAATCGTCCAAACATATCCCTTCTTTTATAAATATTAATTTGTATGTTATAGAATATTCATCAAGTCCCACAAACAAGTCCTTTTTAGGTAATAACCCCAATCATCTAATGTCACCAATATTTCTGTATAAAAACCCCTATGGTTACAGTGTAAGATCACTCTTCCTCTTCTTCTACTTCTACTTGGTTCTACCTGGTCGTCTCCATCGACCTAAGACCACCACCAGTTGCCTCCTGCACAAAGTTAGTCTGGGTAATAAATAAAGATTCCCATTGACCCTATCTTCGTGTTCGGAGTGTATACTTTATTCTATCTACTTACGTGTACTCTTATCTTCAGTAATAAGTAACACCAAACCTAGGTATACTCAACATGTATATACCTAGCCAAATCTCGTGTTACACTAACTTAAAGGAGGAGGGAGAAAGGAGCTGGGCTTTGCGAGTCAGCAGTACGTGTTTGGGCTATAATTGACAATGTAAATAGCCATTAGCATGCATATTGATCAGAAGAAATGGATTCCACAAACACATTGCCAGAACAAATGCCGGGCTCTCTGTTAAGGCAGGCCATACAGGTACTCCATGAAGTTTTTAGCTTCAGCCCATGATCAGAAGAAATGGATTCCTGAAGCACATCACCTCAACAAATGCTAGGCTCCCTGTTAAGGCAGGCCATGCATGTACTTAATAATGACGGTAGTGGGCCTAGCGGCGAGTCTACAAGACGACCTTCAGTGAGTGGGCCAACCCATTCGGATACTTGCTGGCACCGGTTACCAGGCAAAAGAGTGCCATCTCCTCGGAAGAGGAAAACCGACAAGATGAGGCCAAGGTGGCGTCAGTACCAGGTTAATACTTTTAAGTATAGTAAATTCAGCAAATATGGTCAGGAAACATGCTAATAAACATGTACATCACAGAGAATGATCTGAGAGGTAGTAATGAAGTACAGCTTCAACGGCAGACGCAACGCAGAGATGACCAATACTGTGGTTGATATCATAACGGGCATGAACATACAAGTTGAGCTATACAAGTTGAGTGTGTCCGCCATGACATTGGAGAGTCAGTTAATAACATGGGAAAGGGAAACCTGGAAAGTCAAAGGGCAATCCAGACAAGAAATGAGTATAATATGGTATCGATTTGACTGCCGGGTCCGAAGCCCGTGCCCGTTCTTCCTATATCCACCTCCAAGAAAAAGAACAAGCACATTCAGCTTTCCCCTCCCATTTGGCCTTGATCCACATTATTAAGGGCTGAAATTGTCCACTTGGCTGGCCTGAGAAATTGGATTCAGAAACAGGCGGATAATCTGAAGGGAAACCTTGATCAGGGCGAAGCGCATGACTGCTGCAAAATCAACCAAAAAATACAGACCCTGCCTTTCGACATTACATGTACTTGCTCACCCGAGATGGTAATCTCGTGGAACAACAAGATGGCAAGTTTGGCGATAGACTTGGGAGAGTTGATTTTAGGCCAGTATCAGTCGAGGTCAAGCGCGATCGAGGTCGAACTTCGAGAAGCTAAAGAAGCAGGGGCAAAGCTGATTGGTGCTAATGTAAGCCAGGATTTTACCTGTATTTATCAATCCATTTATTAATCTTTATATTTAATGTAATTTTCTATGGTCACCTTTAAGTGAACATTTCCCCCAATTGTCCACCCCATGAGACAATGCTGTTTGGTAACTCTGTATGCATGACCTTCATGAATGGTCCACTAGTAGGAAGTCCGGTAGTGACTCCTTTTCTTAGGAATGTGTTTTGGCCCCCCCCCCACCACAAGGCCTTGGTCACCATTCCAAAAAAGTGGGGCCAAGACTATTATATCACCTTATTTGGAAGACCACTCATAACATTAATTTGCATTGCCCCAGCCCACATATTGAATCGTCCAAACATATCCCTTCTTTTATACATGTAAATATTAATTTGTATGTTATAGAATATTCATCAAGTCCCACAAACAAGTCCTTTTTAGGTAATAACCCCAACCATCTATGTCACCATTATTTCTGTATAAAAACCCCTATGGTTACAGTGTAAGATCACTCTTCCTCTTCTTCTACTTCTACTTGGTTCTACCTGGTCGTCTCCATCGACCTAAGACCACCACCAGTTGCCTCCTGCACAAAGTTTGTCTGGGTAATAAATAAAGATTCCCATTGACCCTTTCTTCGTGTTAGGAGTGTATACTTTATTCTATCTACCTACGTGTACTCTTATCTGCAGTAATAAGTAACACCAAACCTAGGTATACTCAACATATATACCTAGCCAAATCTCGTGTTACACCAACTTAAATGAGGAGGGAGAAAGGAGCTGGGCTTTGCAAGTCAGCAGTACGTGTTTGGGCAATAATTGACAATGTAAATAGCCATTAGCATGTATATTGATCAGAAGAAATGGATTCCACAAACACATCACCTCAACAAATGCTGGGCTCCCTGTTAGAAAGGCCATACAGGTACTCCATGAAGTTTTTAGCTCTAGCCAATGATCAGAAGAAATGGATTCCTGAAGCACATCACCTCAACAAATGCTGGGCTCCCTGGTAAGGCAGGCCATGCATGTGCTTGATAATGACAGTAGTGGGCCTAGCGGCGAGTTTACAAGACGACCTTCAGTGAGTGGGCCAACCCATTCGGGTACTTGCTGGCACCGGTTACCAGGCAAAAGAGTGCCATATCCTCGGAAGAGGAAAACCGACAAGATGAGGCCAAGGTGGCGTCAGTACCAGGTTAATACTTTTAAGTATAGTAAATTCAGTAAATATGGTCAGGAAACATGCCAATTAATATGAACATCACAGAGAATGATCTGAGAGGTAGTAATGAAGTACAGCTTCAACGGCAGACGCAACGCAGAGATGACCAATACTGTGGTTGATATCATAACGGGCATGAACAAACAAGTTGATAAAAGGATCGTGTGTCCGCCATGACATTGGAGAGTCAGTTAATAAAATGGGAAAGGGAAACCTGGAAAGTCAAAGGGCAATCCAGACAAGAAATGAGTATAATATGGTATCGATTTGACTGCCGGGTCCGAAGCCCGTGCCCGTTCTTCCTATATCCACCTCCAAGAAAAAGAACAAGCACATTCAGCTTTCCCCTCCCATTTGGCCTTGATCCGCAGAGCCAGGGCTGAAATTGTCCACTTGCCTGGCCTGAGAAATCGGATTCAGAAACATGTGGATAATCTGAAAGGAAACCTTGATCGGGGCGAAGCACCTGACTGGTGCAAAATCAACCAAAAAATACAGACCTTGCTTTTTGACATTACTTGCTCACCCGAGATGGTATTCTCGTGGAACAAGAAGACGGCAAGTTTGGCGATAGACTTGGGTGAGTTGATTTTAGGCCAGTATCAGTCGAGGTTAAGCGCGATCGAGGTTGAACTTCGAGAAGCTAATGAAGCGGGGGCAAAGCTGATTGTTGCTAACTTAAAGGAGGAGGGAGAATGGTGCCGGGCTTTGCAAGTCCTCGAGTTCATCACTAAGCTGTACCCCTGGTCGGCAAGACCAGGGCTGAAAATGTCCGCTTGGCTGGCCTGAGGAATCGGGTCCAGAGACAGGCGGATAATCTTAAGGGAAACCTTGATCGTGGTGAAGCACCTGACTGGTGCAAGGTCAACAAGAAAATACCGACCCTGCCTTTCGGAATTACTTGCTCGTCCGAGACGGACATCTCTTGGAACAAGAAGACGGCAAGTTTGGCGATAGACTTGGGTGGGTTGATTTTAGGCCAGTACCAGTCGAGGTTAAGCACGATCGAGGTCGAACATCGAGAAGCTAATGAAGCGGGGCAAAGCTGATTGTTGGTAACTTAAAGGAGGAGGGAGAATGGTGCCGGGCTTTGCAAGTCCTCGAGATCATCACTAAGCTATACCCCTGGTCGGCAAGACCAGGGCTGAAATTGTCTGCTTGGCTGGTCTGAGAAATTGGGTCCAGAAACAGGCAGACAAACTGAAAGGAAACCTTGATCGGGGCGAAGCACCCGACTGCTGCAAAATCAACCAAAAAATACAGACCCTGCCTTTCGACATTACTTGCTCACCCGAGATGGTAATCTCGTGGAACAAGAAGACGGCAAGTTTGGCGATAGACTTGGGTGAGTTGATTTTAGGCCAGTATTAGTCGAGGTCAAGAGCGATCGAGGTCGAACTTCGAGAAGCCAAAGAAGCGGGGGCAAAGCTGATTGTTGCTAACTTAAAGGAGGAGGGAGAATGGCGCCAGGCTTTGCAAGTCCTCGAGATCATCACTAAGCTATACAAGATCAAAACACAAAACAGAAATGTCTGCACCCAGCCACTTTGAGGCAATCCTCCCGAGATTCTGCAGATCCCAAGCTTTGGTTTGACAAGTACGAGCAATTTGCAGCACAGAAAACTTGGACAGCAGCCCAGCAAGCCAGTAACTTTCCGTTGTATCTGGCTGATTCAGCCAGCTACTGGTACAGGGATTTGCCGGCTGCCTCCAAGGTGACGCTTGCGTGCATCAAAGCGAGCTAGGCCAAGCAGGTCTGTCCTTAAAAAAAAATACTGTGTGAGGAGAATAACATAAATACTTTTTAGATGATTCAGTCACTCAATGCTTAAGGCAAACAATCAAACGAATCATGCAGCCTGCATTATTAAGGCCATTAGAAATGGAGGCAAACAGGCACAAAAGTGCACTAAAAAAAATGGGAAAATACAGCATATACACTCAGATCAGGGGGATTGAAACGCAAAATGAGAAAAAGTGAAGGAACAAAAATGGAAGCAAAAGAAACTAAGCAAATTGCTTAAAAATACAGCGTTCAAGACAAACTGTTCAAAATATGCTCAACAGCAGCTACATGAGAAGGTGGCAGATCTTCAGACTGAGAGGCGTTATTTGATGTGACGGAATGCTGCTCTGCAGAAAAAAGTTTCCAGCGTGATGGAAGAAGAAAGCGTCCATTTAATCCCCCTACAGGAGAAGAGCATGGAGGAGGCATTTAGCAAGATAGATGACACCCTTGCCGACACCGTCTTTGAACAAGATAGCCCAGCAAGAATTCTATGGTAGCAACAGAAGGAGGCCATTGCCAAAGCCAAGCAGATGCGCTGGCATCTTGATGTCATAAGATGGTGCGTTGCACTGCACTCCAAGTCAGCATCCGCCTACAACCTTAGGAGTGCTGGTTGGATGGATGCAGTTGCCGCATCCAAGCACTCTTCACCACTACACACATTTTGCAGATCCACAGATTGGATTTAATTCAGTACTTCTTGATAGAGTTGTGAATGAGCATTGATTAATGACATGTGTGGAGACCCAGAAACACATAATGTCTCGTTGTTATTTGACAAAATGAAAATAAAGTCAGGATTGGTATATTTAGTAAGATCAGGGCAAATCCTTGGCTTTACGAATTGTGGAGACATGGCCAATGGGATCAGCAAATCTAAAGCATTATGCTTTATTTATTTGTTTTTGTTAACTGACTACCATGAGCAACTTAACCAATGTACATTAACCAATTTTAAAAGAGTAAGAACTTTATACAGTGAAACTAGTGACTAGTGGTTATAGACAGTTACCTATGTGTAGATTTGGGCCTGTAAATACTGAATTCTGGCCAAAGTCTGCATTTCCTCCATAACTCTGCTCTCGTTTACAAGAAAGAATGGCTGAATTAAAGGATACAATTCGAGATATTTTTCAGCCAAATTTAAATGGTAGGATCAGCGTAAAGACAGCTTTTGAGAAGCTTCAAGAGAGGTTTCCCCACATGAGTGACAGCAAAAGAGCAAAACTCCTAAAATCCACCTTCGGAGAGTCCTTGAGGCGGATTCGTCCTGGCCGGTCCAAGATAAACCCACGACCGGCTTGGATGTACAATGGGATCGAACTCTAAGTGGTCGAGCCGGAGCAAATCGAGATTCCGGAAAGTTGGTGTCAACTTCAACGAGCAAGCAGTCCTATGCTGCCTGGGCTGGATTGTCTTGTCCAAGTGATCAACACCCCACCCGAAGTGAGAGAACTGGAGGACAGAAATGGAGCATTGAATGTGCAACTGAATCGCGAGAAGGAAAAGTGCGAGGCCATGCATAAACGGCTGGAGAGGCAGAATGCCCAACGTATGACATCTACCATTTCTCCATCCATGCACCTCAAAAGAGAGCATCTCCATGGTGGCGTGCATCTTGGCACAGGGACATACGGCTCCTGTTCATTATCTGAATACAAGGGTATGAGGATAGTCGTAAAGAAATCCCTCAATCCAGAGAAGCTGTCTCCGGTCTCATTGAGACAACAAGTTCTCAATGAGGCGAAATGCATACTTACGCTTGAGGCCTCGCCCAATCTACCGCACCTAATAGGTGTATGTGTCTCAGAGACGCCGTTCCTCCTGGTGACAACATACTGTGGGGGAAACACAGCATCTGGCAGGCTGTTCACCAGAAGAAGCTTCTTGGGCGGGTACCTTGGGTTGACGTTATATTCCAAGTCACTGAGGGTCTGGATGCAGTCCATCGCAGTGGGAAACATAAAATTGAAAGAAAGTGCATCATGGCAAAAACAAATCTTGCCGGTCTTGTTCCAGAACACCCAAAGCAAGTATTTAGGGAAGTATTTCTATTTGTACCGTATGCCAGTGCATCTTAAGCCAACCAAGTGTGCAAACACCTTGTGAGCAACATTTTTGCGCAGTCTGTCTCACAAAATATTTCCAAAATTACAAGAAACAAGAAATCAAAGCTACGCATCATACCGGATGAAACAAGATCAACCCTTGAGGATGAACTCCTACAGTATAGGGAGACGTTACTTGGAGCAATAAACACTCAACAGTGCCACATTACTGCCACAGATATCACAACAGGGTTTCCCATTTCCACTGCTCTTGCTCTAAACATAATTAAAGAATGCCAAATAACTGTATCACATGGAACATAGAGCATCCCGTGAAGATTTAAAAATGGCTTCAGAAGAGTTCTTCGTTTGTCCACCAACTACTGGGTCTTCTTTCAAGATAGAGGAAGAGGACGTGATGCTCTTCACCGATGAGGATGACGTAGACCTATCATGCGGCCAGCATCCGAAGCCCATGCCCATTCTTCCAAAATCCACCTTGAAGAAAAAGAACAAGCACATCAGGCTGTCCCAGCCCGCTCTAGCCCTGCTCCGCATGGCCAGGGTTGAAATTGTCCGCCTGGTTGGCCTAAGAAATCGAGTTCAGAAACAGGCGGACAAGCTGAAGGAAGGCCTAGATCGTGGTGAAGCTCCAGACTGGTGCACAGTAAATAAGAAGATTCCCACTCTTCCATTGGACATGACCTGCTCACCAAAGATGGTAATCTCGTGGAATAAAAAAACAAACACTGTGGGATTGGGGAAGAAATTGAGTGATCTGATCCTTAATCAGTACCAGTCTAAGCTCCGCATGATCAAAGCTGAACTTCAGGAAGCAAAGGAAGCAGGGGAGGGGGCAGCTTGATCAGTGCTGGCCTCAAGGAAGATGGAGTGTCGCCAGACTTTGCAAGTCCTGACAAACAGGCAACGTCAAGAGACAAAGCGAAAGAAGTACTTTCAGTAGAATACATGTCCTCGGAGGAGAGCATGTCAGAAGAAGAAGTGGGAGGAATACTGTACGCAAAGCCAGGAGACTCCGGAAGTTGCCTTGAAGGCAGTCAACACTAACATCGTTGAAAAATAAACTCGATGTCCATTTTGCAGAGACTGCTCCACTAGCAGAACACAATTACTTCCTATGTTTGTCATCCTGACATCAATGCTGTCTGATCAAAGGCTCTCCCTCAACCACAACAGTACACCACGGAGGATCTTCTTGTAATCAAGGCCAAGGTCTTTTGTAGAATAGGCTCCCAATTGCAATTAAACTTTTGCTGCTTTTAAAACTCATCTATTTAAGAATCACTTTTGAAAAACTTAAATTGTTATTCTTTATAAATGTGTGCTTAATTATTGTTTAATACTGATTTTATAATACCTCTGTACAGTATAATTGTTCGTAATGTAGATGTTTTTAACTGTACAGCGCTTTGTGATGTCTGTGACATGGAAAGCATTTATAAGTATTTATAATTATTATTATTGGTTTAACTTTTCATGTTTTTTATTGCCTGTATGTTTCATTGCGTTCTTTTTCTTTTCATGAGCCTTGGTACAACCTGTCAACAACCCATTAGTGCGGGTTGGTGGCGATTCCTTCGTCTGAGGAAATAGTGTTCGTTTCGTTTTTGAGAATCAAAATGATGTCGTCTTCTATTGTTTTCTTCTTTTTCTTTTCAGTTTATGTCACTTTTATGCCTGATAAAAATTGTCTGAAATGATATTTCCTTTTTTCTTTTAAAGCCACTGCATCACCAAAGGCCACCACTGCACACACCACAGGTTCAGCAGAAGAAATAGACACTGGGAGTCTCCTAGTCGCCTCCATGAGAAGACTTCTTACACAGTTAATATGTGCAATAATGAGCAACTTTCCCAACCCGGAGATACGGACCATGATAACCACCGTGGGATAATCTTGAAACTCATGGATTTGATTGTAAGACGTTGGACAGAGAGATTTCAGTTGACGAAACCATTATTCCATGCCGGCCAGGCCGTCAACCTGCATCACCAGTTACTCGGCGACGTGGCACGTTTCAGATGGCTGGGGAAGCGGGGACTCCATCTAACTGATTTCAACAATTTCCTCCACCACTGCTGAGAGACAGAGCAGCAGAAAAACCCGGACTGTATAATCATCAATGTCGGGTCAAACGATCTGGGGACCCTACCCAAAAAGGCCACCTGCGAAACAATAATGCAAGTACTGAAGGTCACCCGCATGCTTCTCCCCCACACCATCATTTTCTGGTCAGCACCCTGGCCCAAACCACACCAACAAGGTCGAACAGGCCGATCATTGTACCAGCTTATCCATGCGGTTTGGGGGGGGGGGGGGTAATTCCCCATCATGCAACAGAATGGGTGGATATGATCACAGATCAGTACCAGCTGAGCAAGATCTGTAGCGGTTTAACTTTACATTATGGACTGTCATGAAGACTGTTTACACTTTATAATCCTTTCATCATTATTATTTCTACTATTCAATGAAATTATCAAAATCCATTTTTGTTTATCTTATCATGACCTACATGTAACTGGTAACCATTTATATTTATTTATTTTGACCTATAGCCTTAATTTCATCATAATTCTCTTGCCACATACACCTGTATATGCAGCATCTAAGTAATGATTACTCATTATCGTCATCCTTATTTCCAAGTTGTATTCACATACTTTCACTTCCTGTACTCCTAACATTGATTGACACCAGGCTGACCAGTGACCCTGCACCAGTCTGACCAATGACCCTGAGTGACTCACAATGTTCTGCCTTGATTCTTAGTATTAGTGTAACTCCAGAGTATGAATCATTCCCTAGAAATTAACTTCATTCTATTGTTTTATGGCTCAGCATCGGTTATAAAAAGCCTGCTGAGGGTATATTTCCCAGTCTTACTGCTAGCCATCATACAAGCAACATTTCATATAGTGCACCATGTTCACGAACTCTTAATACTTGGGTTTTTAAACTCAGAGCAGCACATATTGTATACCTTATCATGTATTCTACAATAAATATAAATCTGAAGTTAGGTATCTCAACCCGAGCATATTAGTGTGTAATCTTATTGAGCCTTGCACACTAAAGATCAATGCCAAACTATGGGAAGCAAAACAAGTGGAGGGGAGGTGCAGCTTGATCAGTGGTCGCCTCAAGGAGGAGAGGGTCACCAAGCTTCACAAGGGTGAAATCATCATCCAGTCGAGTGGAGCAGAAGGCTGGTCTCTACTCATCAAGACTCTCAGGTTCCAGGCGAAGATAATTAACTTGGTGTATGCCCACACATACAAACTGAAAACAACAAAAATGAAGAAAAGTTTCAACACCAATCCCTTTGAGGCCCATGTGGCTTCAAAGAATTTATTGCCCCAACATACATTTTTATTGCAGATCTCCTGGGTTGTAGCTACATGGGCTGGGGATCTTCTGCGAGAGTTGGTTGATGTCCGTTGGCTGGGCAAGGCAGGCCTCACCTTGGGGCGGTTTAACGACCACCTACATGCATGTTGGATTGCAGAAGATAAGAAGCCACACATGATAATAATTCACGTTGGCTCAAACGATCTGGGGATGCTTCCCAAATTAATAATGTCCGACATGATTAAGAACGTTTTGACAGTCACGAGGACCTTGTTGGTTCAGCAGAAGAAATAGGAACTGGGAGTCTCCCAGTCGCCTCCATGAGAAGACTTCTTACACAGTTGTGCAGTACCAAGCAACTTCCCCAAGCTGGGGATCCGGACCATGATAACCACCGTGGGAAAATCTTGAAACTCATGGATTTGATTGTAAGACGTTGGCAATCGGGATGTTATCCCGACAGAGAGATTTCAGTTGACAAAACCATTATTCCATGCCGGCCAGGCCGTCAACCTGCATCACCAGTTACTCGGCGACGTGGCACGATTCAGATGGCTGGGGAAGCGGGGACTCCATCTGGCTGATTTCAACAATTTCCTCCACCACTGCTGGGAGACAGAGCAGCAGAAAAACCCGGGTTGCATCATCATCAATGTGGGGTCAAACGATTTGGGGACCCTACCCAAAAAGGCCACCTGCGAAACAATAATGCAAGTACTGAAGGTCACCTGCATGGCTCAAACCTCAGTCGGGCTCAAATAGATCCTATTGTTGATTAAGGTTGTTCTCTGGTCGGACCCCCATCCCCGCCGGTGAACTCAACATCGAGAATTGGCGTTGCCTCGCCAAACAGTTACTGAGGGACGAGAGTGTCTCCGAGGCCGAAAAGAGAAGCAGTGTGGCGGAATTGCTGGTCCCTCTGGCGTTAGATGTCGTCTGGTCAGTTGGAGAAGGTGCATCGGCCGAGGAGCACCTGAATTGCCTCTACAAGGCTTATGGCTCCATGGCTGACGGGGACGAGCTACTGACAGAGTTCCAGTGCGAGTATCAACGAGAAGGAGAGAAGTCCTCTGAGTATCTACTTCGCCTCCACTCCATGTTGAACAGAGTTGTAGAGACATTTTAGTTTCTATTTAGTTCTATCTAGGGCCTATATTTATTTATTTTGAACTATAGCCTTATTTCATCATAATAGCATCTAAGAAATTATTCATCATTATTGTCATCATTATTTCCAAGAACAATTGAAGTCACATACTTTTACTTCCTGTAATCCTAACATTGATTGACACCAGGCTGACCAGTGACCCTGCACCAGTCTGACCAATGACCCTGAGTGACTCACAATGTTCTGCCTTGATTCTTAGTATTAGTGTAACTCCAGAGTATGAATCATTCCCTAGAAATCAACTTCATTCCATTGTTTTATGGCTCAGCATCGGTTATAAAAAGCCTGCTGAGGGTATATTTCCCAGTCTTACTGCTAGCCATCATACAAGCAACATTTCATATAGTGCACCATCTTCACGAACTCTTAATACTTGGGTTTGTCAACTCAGTGTTATACACAATAAAGATATAACCCGAGTATATTAGTGTGTAATCATCTGAGCCTTGCACACTAAAACTTCAGTGTTACTGCTAGCCATAATGGAAGCAACATTGCTTTTCTAGTGCCACATGTTCCCAAACATATTGCACTTGGGTTTTTAAACTCAGAGCATCGCACTGTACTCATCATAATGTGTATTTCTCAATAAATATCTCTGAACTTAACCCAAGTATTTAGTGTGTAATTAATTGAGCCTTGCACGCTTAACATTAAGTACTTTGTATAACTGGTGCATGTTTCTGTTTTGGCATCCCATATTGATGGCCATTGTGACAGCCTGGGTGATGTACCAATGCGACTGTCAACATCTACAGCTTCCTAAGGAGTCCATGATAAAGCACCTTTTGTTCCCAGCCAATGATGCAACGGTTCCAACATTTTCATATGAAATGCAAATTTTGTGGCTTAACAATAAACCCAGTGAGTGGTTAGAAACCATGGATCCAACAGAAAAGACAAATCTTTGAGATATCTTTTTAGATTAACTGCTAAAAGTAAACAGTGGCTGCTCACATGAACAAGACTAGACAAAACCTCCGAGCAAAAGCTGAGGGTCCATGGGCTGAACTCAACTTGAATCGCAAGCACAATGAAGAAAACTGAACAAGAGCATTGATTCAGAGAAGCAACATAACGGTACTTCAGGCATGCTTCTCATGGTATCTTGAAATATGTCATAAGAGACATGCTCAGATAGAACTAGAGATCAAAATTTTTCAGACTCTGCGATATTATTAGAGACATCACAGACTACACCACTGACTTGAGCCAACTTGATGCGTAGACGCAGAAGTCCACGAAACACTAAGCCTGATCGAGAGAGACTTGCCGCTTTCTGTTCAGGTTAGTAGATAATTGTACAAATTTATATATTTAGGGTGTTTGTAGAAAGGCAGATCAAGAAATTAGGGGGAGAGAAATGAGGTGTGTCTGGGTTTATTATAATTTAGGTTGTCCCAACCCCAACACCTTGCACTCCTATAGCCCTTTCACTAATCCTACCACAGGTGTAAATGAAGCATTTCTCTCCAGAGTTGTCAATGATTGTAAACTGATTACTTATGCTGCACATGAGCGAAACATCTCCTTACTTCTCGATGAGAAGTTAAAGCTGGCCTTGCTTTTTCAGTCAGATCTGGTAAAATCGTGGGATTTACAGATTTTGGCAGTATGGCAAATGAAACTGCTGCTTTTGAGAGATGTGAGAAGGAGGAGCCAGCCATTGCTAAGTACATGTATGTCTTGGTTCTTATGGTGAGAGGAGTTTTCCTCATTCTTATTTGAAAACAAAAATGGGAGCCACAAAAGTAACTGAGGACATTCCAAGTTTTTTGTAAATACTTTGATTTGCATTTAATCAAATCCCCAACGTAGGCCATTGAAAGGACAACTAAGATGAAACGAAAACAGGCAGACATCATGTTCCAAAGAAAAGGCCAGTGACAGTTGGACAAACTCTCTTCAATAGGCGGCCGTTCTCATGGGGATCGAAGGTTTTCTTGCAAAAAATTGCACCTTTATTCCGAGGCTATTTGCGTCAAAGATATGCCGAAAGATCCATGTATCGGTATTGTTGCATCAAAATGGTTGTATAAGGGAGCTTATTCTTGTATTTTGGACCTTTTGTATTAAAGTAGATGTACTGTATGCCTAAATTTCGTATTATGATGGCTTGAGTTTTCTTGTTTTCCGCTTTGACACACTCACATGTATTTTCTCTCAGTATTTCCTTAGTGCTATGTACAGTCTAAGGAAACGACCAACATGATTTATTTCTTGTTAATCTATTCAAATCATGTTTGTATCAAGATTGACCTTAAATCGGTAAACCTGCATTTTATTCTTCACTCAAACTTTTTCAGGCTTGTGACAGTGCTACGAAAAGAAAAGAAACAGCCACAAACAATCTATAAGTATCTCCTCTAAATAAAACAATTCATCGAGTTCCTGCAGCTGGAGGACGATGATATTTTCGGAGGACGAAAATAGCACTTTAATGTCGAAAAGAAGGAATTTCAAACTGTGTAGCTATTTAGAATTTTTAGAAAAAATTCTTGCCGAACCACACATTGAGGAATGAGCAAATTTCACAGCAAAATTTTTAGAGCAAGCATTAATTCTGAAAGATACATGAATTGTATCATAAAAATAGAATTTTCACTATACTATAAAAAATAAATGCTTATTTGCGTATGGAATAAAGTAATGAGCAGGTTTAAAACTTAAGGAAAATAATAGTTATATGCAGAGCATTAACCTTAATAAGTTAAGGGCCCTATAAAGCCCATACTGTACCTTCTCCAGACTTGCATAGAATGGTGGCAAGCAGTGACATTAGGCATTAGGAATGGGAATCAACTTACAAGAACTGTGTTACATCATCCATCATGGGTCATATATAGATAAAGATGACTTTTTTCAATAAACAGGTTGTGTAGGAAGAGATGGCGAGCATACCTATAAAAATTTCAAAGAATCGATCCAACTTTAAGCAACGCACTTCAGCCGACAGATCAACCGATCGCGTGGAACATTATGCACGGGCAAAAAGAAAAACATCATTGAATATTGTTATTAGTTAGCTAACTTAATTTGATAAATGTTAAAAAATGTTCTTCCCCAGGTATTTAACGACAATAATTGGGTTTGTCACTTTCGGATGAAACATGAGACATTCAATTATCTCTGTGACCAACTTCATCCCCATGTTGGGAAAGCTGACACCCATTTACGAAGAGGCATTGGTGTTCAGAATTGAGTGGCAATTACATTGTGGCGTTTAGCCACAAATGTAGAGTATCGTACCATTGCACAACTCTTTGGTTTTGGGATTTCCACCGTGTGCATCATTGTGCATGAGACATTCAAAGCAATTGTTGCTACCCTGACCCAAAAGTTGATCAGACTCCCAAAAGGTGAGGCCATACAGCAAATTGTTGATGGTTTTGAGGCTAGATGGGGATTTCCTCAGTGCGATGGCGCAATAGATGGAACTCACTTGCCCACTTTGCCACATGGGTTCAAAGAGTGGCAATTACATTGTGGCGTTTGGCCACAAATGTAGAGTATCGTACCATTGCACAACTCTTTGGTGGTGGGATTTCCATCGTGTGCATCATTTTTGTGCATGAGACATGCAAAGCAAATGTTGCAAACCTGACCCCAAAGTTGACCAGCATGAATGTTAGACGTCGTAGCAGACGTAGTACCACATCAACATGGTCACGGTAATGATGATGACATTTCCGATGAGAATGAAGATCCATGGGCAGAATTTGAGGAAGATGTTCGAGTGGATGGGTTGGTGGAAGGTGAAGAAATACCGAATGAAGAAGACGAAGACATTCAACCGCACAAGAAGAGATTCCACGTGGATTATTACGTTATTGAAGAAGTGAATAAGAAGTTTGTAAAAAAATATCAAGGTAGAATGAGTGGTTATAATAAAGTTAAATTCAGGGACATGGACCACTTATCATTACGGGAGTTTTTACCATGCCTGGGTTCCATCTTTCAGAGCATTCTGGAGATGTTAATAGTATCAAGGAAATCCATAAATTTCAAGATGTCTTACGCTGTTACCATACCACGGTTTTATCAGCAGATCATTTTAAGTTCGCCATTTTCAAAGGGCCCGTCTGACGGCATACCATTTATCTACACTTTCACGATAATCATAACGATCTGATCACGTCCATGAAGGCATTTTTAAACAGGAGCTACTTTTGTGACATGTGTCAAATAAGATATAATTCAAAAGAGAAACACACGAGATGCATAGACGATTGCAAACTGTGTACGTCTCCGCGCTATCTGTCGGGCGAAATCACTACATGGGTGCACCGTTCAGAATGCAACCCCAATTTCAAAGACAGAAGATGTTTCAATAATCATAAGAGTAAACTGTTCAAAGACAAAACGGTATGTCAGACTGGGCACTTGCTCACAGTATTTTCCAAAAAGATGTCTGGCTATGGCCCATGTTGGTAATCACTGGATACTAGTGGTTATCACTCAAAAATGGAGGCAGCTCCGCAGCTGATTATCGTTGTGGGCATGGGATTATTATTTATTAATGGTAAGTATGGCCACTACTCCCAAGCTGGTATGCCGCAGATGCGCAACTGGATTGCACAGGAGCTATTGAAGGATCGGCATGGGCGAGGCAATCCTTGTGCAGTAAGATGAAAAAGATTGCTAAGCTTAGAAATCCTGAACGTCATTGTGTCACAAGCTATTCCACCAATCCACCAGGTGAGAGGGACACAATGTCGTATTTAACCAATGTCAAAAACATGCTGATAGAGGCGACATGGTCCAAATGTTACTCTGGTAACACGTGCTCAAAACCACCTAAATCCAGGAAGATATTGTTCTGTGAAGATTGTCTAGATTGGCTTCATTTGGAGTGCGTTTTGAAGGATGATATCAGCTCCAAATCTGTGGATGACAGTCACTGGATGTGTGATAAATGTGGCCGTTCGCTCACAGTATTTTTCAAAGAGATGTCTGGCTATGTCACATGTTGGTACGCGGTAATTACTGGATACTAGTGGTTATCATTAAAAATGGCGCCAGCTGATTATCGCTGCTGGACATGCAATTATTAATGGTAAGTATGGTCACTACTCCCAAGCTGATATGCCATGGATGCGCAACTGGATTGCACAGGAACTATTGAAGGATTGGCATATGCAGGGATCATGGGTGAGGCAATCCTTGCGCAGTAAGATGAAAAAGATTGCTAAGCTTAGAAATCCTGAACGTCATTGTGTCACAAGCTATTCCACCAATCCACCAGGTGAGAAGGACACAATGTCATACCTAACCAATGTAAAAAGCAGGCTGATAGAGGCCACATGGTCCACATGTTACTCTGGTAACACATGCTCAAAACCACCTAAATCCAGGAAGATATTGTTCTGTGAAGGTTGTCTAGATTGGCTTCATTTGGAGTGTGTTTTGAAGGATGATGTCAGCTCCAAATCTGTGGATGACAGTCATTGGATGAATGGATGTGTGAGAAATGTTGGCGCTTGCTCACAGTATTTTCCAAAAAGATGTCTGGCTATGTCCTGTGTTGGTGCATGGTAATGACTAGACAAAGACATTCAACAGCCCAAGAAGAGATTTTGCGTGGAGAAAGCAGAAGATTTCTACGATATTGTAGAAGTGAATAAGAAGTTCATAAACAAAATATCAAGCTACGATGAGCAATTATATAGTTCAGTTCAGGCATGTGGAGCATTTAGAATTACAAGAGTTTTTATCACGCCTGGGTTCCATCTTTGAGAGCATTCTGGAGATGTCTCCCCGCTGAAGACAGCAGTAAGGCTGGTTTTTAAATTTCCCCATTGCTCTACCATTTTTACGAAACTACAAATTAATTATTTACTCCTCCAAAAATGTCTGATAATCAGCCTGGAATTGCTCACGATGATGTGCCAATTGACGCCCAAGTTCAAAATCAAGAGGAGCACACCGAGGACGATGTGGCCAATAATGCAGAGAATGACACTCTTGAAGATGAACCAGATGTTTTTATAAACGATTTCGAACTAGAACACGAAACCGCTACAATATTGAGTCAACTGGGCTATGACGAAGAACTTCAACAATTTAAAGAGTTCATTTTAAAATATCGGGGCTCTACAGGCTTTGACTGGAGAAAACCCAATTTCTACGGGTCCTCCATAGACGAACACCAAAATCAAACCTTTGCCCGTAGACTCTGCGGTGTCGAACAAGCTGTCGGTCAGTCAGGTGAGGTTTCAAGATACAACAGAGGATGGTCTAGATTGGAAACGCCTGTTCATTCTCCCAAAGAAGTGACAGTATATGGTGACATTGATTTCTTGGAAAATTTTTTACCCAATAGAGAAATGTTGAATGTCAAAGAAGTTGAAGAGTTGAACATAAATTTATTCAACGATCTCGATAACGGTACGAATTGGGGGATATTTGCCAGGAATTAAAACTCCCGATGACATGGAAATTGACGTCCAAATTGCCAATGAAAAACATCAAGCTCATCATCTGGACACGCCTATTAATTCTCCCGCAGAGGTCATAGTGTATGGTGACCGTAATTTCTTGGACAGTTTTTACCGAATAGAGAACTATTTAATATCGTAGAAGACGAAGAGATGGAATTTAATTTAGATATATTCGATCTCGACAACGGTGAAGAAATTGCGGGATATCAGCCTGGAATTGCTCACGATGATGTGCCAATTGACGCCCAAGTTCAAAATCAAGAGGAGCACACCGAGGACGATGTGGCCAATAATGCAGAGAATGACACTCTTGAAGATGAACCCGATGTTTTTATTAACGATTTCGAACTAGAACACGAAACCGCTACACTATTGAGTCAACTGGGCTACGACGAAGAACTTCAACAATTTAAAGAGTTCATTTTAAAATATCGGGGCTCTACAGGCTTTGACTGGAGAAAAACCAATTTCTACGGGTCCTCCATAGACGAACACCAAAATCAAACCTTTGCCTGTAGACTCTGCGGTGTCGAACAAGCTGTCGGTCAGTCAGGTGAGGTTTCAAGGTACAACAGAGGACGGCCTAGACTTTATGGAGGAAATGGTGTCCTTTGTTGTTAAAAAAGCAGATATTACTTTTGGCTTCCGAAGTTAATGAACCCGTTCGAAGAATTTCTGTAACAAACGCATTTTTAAATAACTTCGTACGGATCTTAAATGAAGAGACACCCACAACAAGAAGCCAAAAAAACCTGATAACACACTGTTTAAATCGTGCAGGCTTTGAAAACGAAAACACAGCGGGGACGCCTTTTATTCAAAGTGCGTCCCCTGTTTGTCTCATATCCGTACCACTGTACCAGTGAATGCTTGGATTTTGTGTTACTTATACAGACGTATTGAGACGCATTTTAAGATCGCTGGTTATCTTAAACTTTAATGTTAACCTGTAAGAATGACGTTAGCTTTTAACATTCCGTTGTGTAAAACGGATGCGATTGTAAAAGCTGTTTTCATCACAGACAAAAAACGGTTTGTCTATTTCTTCTTTAAACGACAGTAGTTGTTTTATTTTCAAGGTAAAAAAAATGGTACAAGCTTTTAAAACCGCTCTCAGAGACAAAATTTGGGTAGAAATGATAAACGAATACGTTTGTAATTTTGAAAACCTCAATTTGTTACATTTACGGATCATAAATCCTGGTTTTTTGTTAATTATTGCTACACTAAACAAGAAATCATAAACAGTTGGCAAGACTTACTGATATTCATGGTATAGACAAACTGTATTTTAAAATCATTACCGAACATCAGCTGAGTATCGCTGACAGTGCAATTGTAATTAGACATGTTAGAGAATACGGTTGAAAAAATAAAAGCAATTCAAAGTTTTTTGAGACAAAAGCTAAATGGATTTTATGCTGTCTATGTTTCTGTCCTTTTTCTCTGGTTTAACACTATAACGTAACTCTTGGTAAAACCGAATGTTAGACATCAGTTTAAAACCGTGTCCAATTTATGTTTTTATCAAGAGAACATATATTTTGGTTTTAACTTTATTATTGTTTATGACGACAAGATAAAATTCATTATTCATTATCAGCACTACACACAATATGCATGCTAGTTTCGGAATTGTAAATAAAAGTAAATAAAAGTTAAAATAAACACTTCTAAAACAGTATGAATATGAACAAGAATAAATGGCTAGATGACAAAAAAAAGAATGAAATGCAGCGTAGATAAATTATTGAAAATATCGGTATCAAGAAACAACAATCATTAAACAAATATTTAAAGATAACAGTTGCATTTAAATAACACAGTCACGTGAAAAGATTGCTGCCTATCTTAATTGCTAGCGATGAGAAAACAGTGGAGTAACGTGTGTGTCCAAGAATGGGGAAGGGAGAAGGATTGGGGGAAGCATGTTTATGCAAAACTCTCGCGTGAATTCAATGCCGAGAGATGAAAAAGCAGACACTTTCATTTACTAATGAACCTGATGTCTAGTAAACGAATTTGTAGTGTTTGAAAAAAAACCTTACCCTAACCCCCACACTTGCGGGAAGCAGAGGTCCTTGCCCTCATCAGTATCTGGGACGAGGAGGAAATTGTCCTCAAAACTGAAGATACAAGGTGAAAGAGGAAGCCAGTGTATGGCATGATAGGTCCCCAGCAACATGGGGATAAGACGGGAGGAATCCCAAATCAAGAGCAAGATCCGGGCTCTGAAGGCCGAATACAAGAAAGTGCTAAAGCACAATAACACACCCAGAAATGCCAGGAAGTCCTGCTCTTACTTCAAAGAGCTGGAACAGTTTCCTGGGTCATTGGCCATCCATCAACCCATCAAGCGGATCAGTACTGGAGACTGAGCCTGCCCCTCCTGATCGTGCTCCTACTACAAGTCTACAGGAGAATAAGACATTCTTTTGTTGATTCACAAGATGCCAGATGGTAAACTCATTGAATGCAAGGCTACAGTTTTAAGAAAGGCCCACTGAAGGGGAGTGGAGAAATAGGATAGGAAGTTGTTTGGCCAGTTCAAAATTTATACTATCATGTACTGCTCCTTATGATGACCTGTTGTGATACCGGTTCATACCCATTAGAAAAAGAATCATGGGATGAAGGGAGTTTGGATTTAAGGGAATCAATACATGAACAAATGCCAATGAATGAAACATGTACACCATTAATGTCTAAATACAAGTAAAAACAGCCATAATTTGGGTTTTATTTGAATAGGCCTAATTTCCTACATGGAAAAAAGGGCATTTTCTCTTCATTTTATTTATGCCGATTACTTAATACAAAACTTATCTGGAGCCACTCCTGGTTCAAGCCAAGCAGAGAAAATGTTGCAAACAATGAGTGATGCCCCATTAGAGCGCTTGAAGTTGTCATTCAGAAATGCCCACCATCAGCTATAGTGGTAGACTGTGATTTATTTTCGCATTGTGCACCAAATACAAAACAAGAGAACAGTCATAACCTTGGCGGACCAGTCAAGATTTATGAGTGCAAGTCGTGACGCATGACCAGATGACTGGTCAGTAATAAAAAGTTATGGGGAAAAGAAACCATGCTTTGCATCATGACAATGGAAACTTTATTCTATTGAAGTTTGTATTTTAAACTTTATGTTCTGAAAGTATGGTGATGATTTTAATCATCAAATAACCACAAGGGAAACCGACTGACATTAAAAATCATTGAAAAGTGAACAAAGAAACATTTACTAGAGCGGGATTTGAACCGGCGACCCCCTGAATACCGAACAGGCTAGGCGCTCTACCAACTGAGCCATCCAGCCCTATACGTTGGTGGTGACCCCAATAGTAAATTTTCTTTGATCATTTGGCAGTCAGAAGCCACGACTTTAAGTGATGATTTTAAGTTACATGTAGTTCTGTTGTTAACATTCATAAGTGTGACGCTGTCGCTTTTACTTGATTTTTGTGTTAACTAATGAGAGGCCACATTCACAGCTCAACCTGTACACTGTAAATGTCTTTATGATATTGGCCTCAAGTGAAATACTCAAATGGAGCTGCAGTACATTCCAGTACATGCAGGAGAAGTCTCCAAAAGTCGTGCACACCAGTCGCCATCAGTAACTTTCGGGGACTAAAATACCAAATCATGACGCGCAAGGCTTTAACGAGCCCAGTTCAAAATAAGTGCAAAGTGTGTAAAGTTATTTTTGGGCAGCAAGCAAGATTAGGCACTTTCCGAACATTTTGGCCATCAAGCCACTTGGCTTGACTGTGAAATAGATAAGTGCTGTTACTGGGCACATGCAAATTGTACAGGTATTTCCATCAGACAAAGACAAAAAAAAACCACCACCATTCCATTCCTCTGCCCAAGTCATAAAGTGTCATATTACAGGTTGAAAGTTTACAAGTGAAACTCAGATTTGGAGACAACCCTCATGTATTTGGAGACTGTTTAACGTCGTAATAATTTCACGGCGCAACAGTCTCCCAATACGGGTAAATCCACCAAAGAGAAGACAGTCTCCCACATAGGAGACACAATTTTTAGGACAAACTGTCTCCCGTTTGGGGTATTGTCTGTAATCGGGAGATTCCCGGATCGTGTGTGCGGGTACTGTCAAGTAATTAATCCAAGTGTTTTTTTTTTAGGGATTGGCCATTTTCTGTATCAGGATTTTTTCCATGAGATTTTGTTTCAGGGATTGGCATTTTGTAGGATTGAAAAATAATACTGTCTTTCGGGATTTCCTTTTTAAAGGTAGTATCATACTCTGGTTTTTATCAAAGAATTACAGGATCATGGGCAAATATATAAAGGAAGATACAGTAAAAGTCATCTGTGAAAATTTCAGTCCCATACAGTGCCCACTTTTTGAGAAAACGGTGAAAAACGGCCACAGTATTTCTTAATTGTCTTTTCTCTTTTATTTTTGATCTTTTAAAAGATCAAAAAGATTTTCGGTCGTTGTTTTACTCATTTCTGGATAAATACACAATTTCAGACGGAAACATTTTAACAGTAGGTTTCTACTACTTTTACTAGCATCATCTCCATACCCTGAAAGTTATATGTAAATCTGTGAACATTTCTGTTTTGGTCCCTTACCAAAGTATACTACCTTTTTTTTAACCCTAACATTAATTAAGGGGATAACAGGATTTTATTTCAAGGGTTTCATTTTTGCATAGGATTAATTTTTTCAGGGGATCGGTATTTTTATTTTTATGGGGAAAAACACTGACATTCCCGTTATCCATAAAAAATTCTGAATCCTTCAAATTCAGAAGAAAAGTAATTTCACTGGAAATGGCGTACAAGTTTTTTTTTCAATACAAACAGTGCTCAAAATTCTAGAAAGTAGAAACTATGACTAGGCCTACTACTGAAAGAAAAGCTGCCGAGTTATATTACATCGTGTATGGTGTTACTTCAGTTTAGTACACTCAGGTTAGGTGGTACCGAGACCCAGTCGTATTTAGGTAAGTTAGTTTACTGTAGAAGCTGGGTACCAGCTACCCAGGCTGAGTGAAACTGAGGTAACCCCTATTATTATTTTAGCAGTTTTATAAATCTAGTAAAACTTTTCTCAAACTAAAAGAAGCTTCTATAAACTAGATACCTTGTTAACACAAATAACAGGACTCAGGAGTGGGCTTATTGTAAACGCAACTTGATAAACTTACCTCTTATTTAAGTTCATGTAGCCAGAATGTAGAGAGGACAGAATAGGACCAACCAGCTTGGCTTGGGTAACTGCTGACTGCTGCATGATATGCTGTAACTTGAGAAGAGGTAGCCATGTCAGTGTTGTACATGTACTGTACACGTAGCACTTACACAGCACCACACTACTCGTAGCCATCAGCCAGCTGCAGCCTAGCCATGCGGTGCATGCATGCAGTACACCACAGACTGTACAGTATTGCAGTGCGTTATCCACGCATAGCGGTCAACATCAAAACACCTCACTCCACACACAACATTCAGACACTATTACTGTTCTTCAACTTCTTTGTCCCGTCCTTCACGACATAAGTAGAAATCTGTGCAACCACTGTGCTCCGACACAGGGGCTACTCATATATACTAGATACAGCGCCATAAGAGTTCAGTGTTGACACTTTGAAGAAGTTTTGATGGAAATTCTCCAGCGTTCCTTCGGCCCATCCTGCCCCCACCGCTCTGGCAATGCAAATGGCAGTTTGATGATTATAAAATAGGCAGGGTACCGGGCACAAGGTATGAAATACACGTATTCCCATTGTGAACGTCTGGGTGCCTGTCTCATCGAAATTGAAGGTCGCACCTGCACTCAGTTGCACCCAAGTAAATAAACTCCCATAGACAACAGTGATAAATCCTCCAACTTCAAAAATCATTTTAAAATAGACAGAACTGTCACAGCTGTTCAAGTTGCACAGAAAAATGATGATAAACATGTCACCTTTCATTTTCTTTTCATTTTATGGTAGGGTGACCATTGAATTTTTGAGATATACTCATTCTCAGCTGATCACCCCTAAATAGGTATGGATCGCTCCTGTCAAAGAAGTCAAAAAAACATCCATCTGCAAAGCGGCTGAAATAGACCCACTTTCTCACCCAATTGCATCAAAAATGGTCACAAATGGAAGCCCAGAGTTCAGGCAGGAGGTCCAGTGCCATATTTCTTCAATCCTTCATTTGCATAGCTCTCACAACTCTCTTGTTTAAAATATATTGCGTGCTTAACTTTTATTCATGAGCTCGGCGGATGGATTTTTGGACTATTTACTTGGGTGCATCCTGATGCATGGTACCACGTGTTGAATGAAGCCACCTACATGTGTGTGGAGAGAAAGGCAAAATCATACATGTTACACAAAACAGGAGAGCGGACCCAAATGGTCTTACCACAATTCCAACAAAAGGACGGACACATACATAGTATAGTTATATCATGGAGGTTATTTCTACCTCCATGATAGCTCAGAAAAACGAAAAACCGGACTGCTCTCGTAGAAGTTTAAAAAGCTTATATTAGCTAGTGTGATCGAGCTAAAAAAAAAAACTTCAAGAGGCATGGTATAGTTCTTTAGATGGTGGAAGGTAATGGGGGGGGGGGGGTGGGGGTTGGGGGTTAGAAGAAGGGTATATGGATGGGAGAGGGTCGTGGTGAGAAGGAAAAAAGGTGAGGAAATGTGCCCGTCTAACAAACTTACGACGCCCCACCATATTATAAACCACAAGCGGAGGTAGCAGTGACTGCAGTGTATTAAACAACCAAAGCTCAAACGGAAGTGTGATACCCCCAGTGGACCTCCACTTCAATCTCCCTATATATATACAGTTTCTGATTATGATGATCTTGCAATAGACCCAGTACTGAACTGGAGAACCTTTTTTTAATGTTGAGGTACACTGTTTAGTGTTTTATTCGTAGCCAAGACCATGAAGCTACTGTTTTATAGCTCCATGCCCAGACTAAAGGTGCGTGAGGAGGCAATTGGTGGTGGACACACTGGGGCCAATTTCACGGCGCTGCTAAGCACAAAAATTTGCTAAGCATGACATTTCAGTCTTCATAAAAACAGGGTCAACAACCAAATATCCATGTGATGTGTATAACTTGTGATTGCTCTTTGGCTGTTGTTTACTGACCATGAATATCAAATGGAATTTTTGACTGTGGCTTTTTTTATTTGGCAAGACATTTTTGTGCTAAGCAAATTTTTGTGCTTAGCAGCGCCGTGAAATTGAGCCCATAGAGACGGTGGCCTTTGAAGTGAAGAAAAAATGAAAATGAACTTACACTGAAATAATAGGTTTTTTATGCACAAATATTGAAATAAAGGGGACATGCATGGATGGTTAGGATTATCACCTGGAAATGGGGACTGTGACCATAACCCTTGTGTGAGACCATAGAGCTAGCTAGCCTGGGTTCCTAGCTATATGGTGAGACCAATACACATTCCTAAGAAATGAGTCACTACAGGACTTTCTTTCTCCATTTGGTCCTATGGTCCCTTGTATTATGCAATTGCGTAAATTGTAAGATTAGAACCATGTGCTTGGAATTTTTCAGTTGAGTACACCACTGGAGCATGGAGCAAGGAATTCCTTGCTCCTTCCATGATTGGAGCATGATTGGCGGTACAGGGAGTATAGAGCATGTCGGTCCTCTTGTTTTCTCTTGCTTGAATTTCTGCAAATTCTGATTTTGATATGCTTTTGAATGTTGATGCTGAGTTTTGGTTAGTTCTGTTGTCAGTTGATTTTTTTTTCCATTGCCAATATTTTATCTCAAAGTTTGTTTTGTTTTGGTTGGATTTGATTTTTGTGTTTGTTCGAAATGTTGGCTATTTTGCCAGGTCCAAGGTTTTAGGTGTTTATAATTATATTGCTAATGCCCAAGGTGTGTCAGTTTTCCAGGTTACATCTCCATCTTCACCTTCTTGTTAATATCCGCTTTCACCTTTGATCTTTTGCTGAAAAAGTTAAGGGGGTCAGGGGTGCCCCAACCAATCTCATCAGCACTTTGTGGTGGCATACAGCATACTGGAAAAGAGCCCTCAAATCTTGAAGAAACAAATCAAATTGGGGTTGGCAAGCACAAAACCAACATCTTTTGAAGGTCAGACCAGAGGGGGTATACTATAAAATGCGAGACAAGCCAAACATGTCAGCTTTGATATATAGTAGCACTGCCAGATGTCTTTGGCCTGTATTAATTTCCCTGGACACTGCCTTTGTTGTAGCCAAACAGTATGGAGAGACATATACACCAGATGGCATCACATTACAGCCTAAAAAATTCAAGGATGCCTGCCCACCCATTACATTGTATAATCAATCTTTATTTCGACGCTGCAAATGTCCAATGAAAGCCATCATAAAACAAAGAAGAACTATGCAAGGCTACACTGGTGTCGATTTCTTTTCCTGTTTGGGGGGGATGATTGGTGATTTGTTGTTCCATAGGAGGGAGCTAAGCAACTGAACCAGTGGAGGCTGTGGGGGATGGGATACCCCCTCCCAAGGACATTTCAATAAAAAAACAGAGTCGAAAAGTCGCATTTTAGAGCATTTAAAAACGATATTCAGAAGAATTAAACAGTATAAATTCATTGCCGAGAAGACTAACAAAACAACAAGGATCATGTAATATTTCTATACAATAAACTTAAATTATTGGGGGGGGGGGGGGGGGGGGGCACGCCATCCCCCCACCTCAAATACCCCCCCCCCCCCCCAGATGGACACCCATGCAAGGCTCCATTGCTTTCAACAAAAGGCATAAATTTATCATCTGTGCCCCAAGATGGATCATGGCAGGTGTTCCATATAGTGTAGCTGGTCAACAGGGAATTCTTTTTTGCAGATGTCTTTTGACAGAGACTTCGGTGGTTTGGTCTTAAATACTATCCTCCATGGTCTTACCAATACCATGGAGAAATAAGACACATTATCTTATTTCCCCATGGTCTTACAATAGAAAATATGGTGGCTAAATGCTCCTTAGTTTCCATAGCAAAAAAACACACTTCCGGGGTGACCAACCCTCGGGAACTGATTTCAATGCAGGTACTATTTCACATGTAGCCATAATCAGTTTATGAGTTTTGAAAACATGCGCCTTATTAATATTTTGAAAAGTGAACAAAGAAAAATTGACTGGAGCGGGATTTGAACCGGCGACCTCCTGAATACCGTACAGGCGCTCTACCAACTGAGCCATCCAGCCCTACGTTGGTGGTGACCCCAATAATCAATGATAAATTTGCATAATAACTACTATTTAACACAAAGCCTGCGGTTGCAACTTGCATGAATACGGCGGCGATCATTGCCATTTGAAGTGCCTTGGTTCTCACCTCCTTCTCTTCCTAGCTCTATGGTAAGACATAATGTGAGCAAACAACTCCTAACATTGCCCCTATTGCATGTCAACTTGAAGATCTATATAAAATGGTGACTGCACAATTTCATCATCATTAGCATAATCAAATCTCTGCTATCTAAAAATGAAAATTACAATACCTGAATATGGAGTCGCAGTACTAAACACATTTACACAAATAATTTGTTATTTTAATGATGTTCCTTTTAAAGGTAATTTAACACTTTTTGTCAAAAAATATCAAGAAAGATACAGTAGCACTTAGCAGTCATCTTTAAAAATAAATTCCCAGTCCCATACTGTGCCCAGTTTTTGAGAAAACAGTTTAAAATAAAATTCCACAATAAGGTATTTTTATATTCGTGATTTTTTTTTACCAAAGTATGATACATTGTAGTACCTATAAACAATGATGCAGTTGCCTAGATGTAAGAAAAAATACATGAAATTTTGTTTCATTTTCAGAAGGCCAACCTATGTAATTTTTGTTTTGCAAGCAGTTTGTACAAATAAAATGAACATTGTGAAAATAATGAACAGATGACGTTTTGTATGATAAAAGACATCAATTTAGTATTAACGGTTTGTTGCTGTGTTGTGCCTTTTTGCCAGTCTTGATAATGTGTAATACCACTGTTCAAATATTTAATAAAATAAAGACGTCTAGTTCTTTATTACTCTCATGAATGGTGCATTTTTAGGATAAAAGTTGTACATTGTTTATGAAAAAAAAAATCTGTAGAAATAAGCTGACTTACACCACCTGTTTCACAAATGACAAATAGTTGTATGAAACACTTGTGGTATAAAGGTCCCCCAAAGACCAACAATATCCGTTGCTGGTTCTTTGTATTAACCACTCAGAGGTGGGGGTATCATCAGGAACCACCTGACTCATTGTTGCCTTCTTTCATGTGTTTCAACTTAATACTCTAACTAGACCATTACCCTTCTGATCAAAGAAAAACTCTAATATGACTCATGATTTAGATTGCAGAGAAGCCCCTGGACAGTAGTAAAATCCCTACCCTTCTATTTGACATGCCTTCCAAGGAATGGAAGCTTTGCCAATGCATAGGTTCTTATGAAGGAAAGCAAAGTAGAGATAGTCATGTGTATTAAAGTTTGCTTGTGTAATGTGTTAAATAAATTATGTCAAGAGATTGTAGTGTCTACCAAAGTGGTTGATCATCCATGGAATAGATGTCCAGTATTTGAAAATATCACATTTGATTACATGTATTGTAGTATGCAGAAAGAAAAACCTGCACATTTTGTGTTGCAATGTCACTCAGACTTTTTAATGTCCTTGTTAATGCACCAAGTTGAATAGGGCATGTTGAACCGTTTAAATAATTTCATCAAGAATACGGGCGATTCACAATAGTGTGCCACCACGAGTTTGCAACGCGTTGGCCAATCACAATGTGCGAAATAAATTTTGGCCAACGCGAACGCAAACTCATGGTGGCGTACTATTGTGAAATGCCCGTATTGTTAGCAGTTAAAATTAAAAATGGATGCAATTTTAATCAAAAATGAAGAAAATGAACAATTCTGCTTTCAACTTTACTAACATGTTTGGCTATACTGGGTAAGTATTTGACTGTTCCAACGTAAACTTGCAATTTTAAACAACCGGATTTAGCAAAAAGATCAAGTCCATTTGCATCAGGATACTCAGAACTCCTTCAAATCAAAATAATGTTCATCCTAATCTATGAATGAGTATCATGAACCACAGTCAAATAAAAAAGAAAAATACATGAAATATATAACCTTTTATCAAGAGCTTAAACATGTGAGTAAGCAGGTCAGGTATTGTACCTGTCCAAAATTTTCAGAACAATAATTCTGTTTTACAATTATTTTAATTTCAATTCCATGTATTTTTCTTTTCCTTCTGTCAAGTCACATTCATATTAAAATTGTAAAAGTAAATTGCTACTAATAATCTTTTTTTTTTAACTAATTGAGACAATAAGTCTACTTTAATTTCTTTTGTTGATTTCTGACATTTGCAAAGAACAGTTTTTTCAAAGAGAGCAGCTAAAACCATAATTGCACTTAAAGGCAGTTGTTATTCGGCTCATTTTGTCAAGTGTACTCATACTTGAGTGACTTGCCGTACACTCCACTCCACTGTTGATGCTCACTCAAGTCCACAAGTTGTTGTTGTGGATACCATGATTATCTCTGTAGTTCTGTACACACCAATGGCTTTTCATGTGTATCAGTCATCAGGATGTTTTACTGCATGTCATTTAACAATGAATGCAGCATGGTAGCAGTATCACTCTCCTACTGGTTGGCTGTACTGTAATGTAGCGTTTGCTGTCTGTGCAGCTTATGCTATGCAGGAAACTTCAATGATGACGATGATGGTTGTTTCTTCAAGTTCATCTGAAGTCGCATTTCTGATTAAGCATCCTTCCCAGCAATGTTCTAATTGCTCTGCCTTCATCATTGCAGCTCTCAGACTGATAAGAAATACATCACAATATGGGTCACAACCTGAACCGTCAGCTGAGGTTTGAGGCCCCAGTGACACCCTGAAGTTGGGTCATTCCAGGGTTCAGGTGCTAGGACCAACTATCTCTTAAATATTAAGTCTCTTTAGTTTAGTTTCAAGTCCTAGATACATACATTTAGTATGGGTTATAACCTGAACCATCAGCTGAGGTTTGAAGCCCCAGTGACACCCTGAAGTTGGGTCATTCCAGGGTTCAGGCGCTAACACCAACTATCTTTTCAGAAAGTCATGCCACTAAATAGATTATCCGATCTTGATCCGATCAATTTAACTGGTGCTGAAAGTCAAAACTATTTGCTGTTTTTCCACGCTAGAATCAACAGCACCCTTCATCCTTGTTACATCTTGTAGGATCTACATGATGCATCATTTAGTGAAGTTTTAGATTTCAAAAGGTGAGGAGCAAACAAATAATCCTGAAGTCTTTAATATCTAAATAACTTTCCTCTGGTTGTCTGGAAGTTGTTGAAAGCAGAAGTGAAAGATCTACAAGTAGATAAAACAAGTGGCTCATTAATGTGAACATACTTTAATACCTGAAAATATTTCCTAATAACAAGTGTGTAAAAGCTAGTGACATTGCAATCATTTACTCTGACCAAGTTACAGGTTGATAGCATGAACATAAAGATGGACTTGAGGTCTTGGGGCTGAATGGTCTGAAGACCAAGTTTGCTGTCACTTTATCTTGGGAAAAGCTTGAATCATTCCTTTAAAAACAGGGTTTGATTTTGCATGAATGTACATGTGTGATTGTGAAAGACTGAGCACATATAAAATTCATAATATGTTCCATGATAGATGTGCAGTATTGATGAGAAAAGGCAAGGCTAATGTTATGAATTGTTTCAGGAACTGAGACAATAATATTCATATACCAATTTTTGTTCAAAAGGAATACATTTTCCTTCAAAAAGTAAAGGAATAAAACTTGTATAGCCATGCTGATTAATTGAACACTGACTGTTTTTCAGTTACAGAATGGTCAAGTTAAGCACCCAGAGGGGTACTGCATGGCGGCTGAAGAAAAGTCCTGCAGCTTAGAAGAAGTACTTAGTAAGAAAGATAGAAATACGAAGAAACGTGGAAGAAATGCTAAAAAACAAAGCATGTCACTTAGAGACGGTTGAGTCCAAGCCAACCACAATGCCAAACACTTGGACCCATGGATGAAAATGCTGATTGTTAAGAGGCCAAGGCCACTTCAAAGCTACGGCAGAAAATGACCAGAAAAAATAACCTCTTCACCAAGGAAGCGAAGGGCAGGTGCCTACCAGGTCACAAAGGAAGCAGTCCTGAGGAACAGTGTGTATACCACTCAAAAAAAGGCAAGGTCCAGGAGGAATATTGAAGATAACAAGACAAAGATTAGCTTGGCAGGTGGCGTGTCAGTTCAGTGTACATGTGTACCAGGTCTGACAGGAAGATGTATGATATTTCTTGGCAAGTACCAGGAAAGAAGGACAAGGTTATAGTGAGACACAAAGATGGTAAAGGGAAAAAAGTGAAGATTGAATATCAAAGCTAGATGCCTGATTATGTCACTTGGGGAGACATACAATAGGTGCATTCCAACTAGAACAAAAAAGCCTGATTCACTGAAAACCGCGATTAGGATCGCGATCCAAATCACAGTTCTGCTTTTTGGAAAGTTTTTTTGGAAACAGCGCATGTGGACGCAACCTTTAAGAGAAAATCCATATGTTACATCCCACAATGCAGTGCGCGCAGATAAACTTCCGGCCTCCCCGATGACTCATGCACGGTTCGGCATGAAAGTTTGGTGTGTGCACAAGCAATCATTATGCTGTAGGCTACGTACATGTACTGTCCAACTTCCATACTCATACCTGAAAATGATGGAATCGTCTGCGTGGGACACTGGCGGGAAGCAGAGGTCCTTGCCCTCATCAGTATCTGGGACGAGGAGGAAATTGTCCTCAAAACTGAAGATACAAGGTGAAAGAGGAAGCCAGTGTATGGCATGATAGGTCCCAGCAACATGGGGATAAGACGGGAGGAATCCAAAATCAAGAGCAAGATTCGGGCTCTGAAGGCCGAATACAAGAATGTTCTCAAACACAACAATACGTCTGGAAATGCCAGGAAGTCGTGCCCTTACTTCAAAGAGCTGGAACGTTTCCTGGGTCATCGGCCATTCATCAAACCATCGAAAGGAATCGGTACTGGAGACTGAGCCTGCCCCTCCTGATCGTGCTCCCGGCTATATCATCAAAGACGATGGCATGCCATCACATCATGCTCCCTGAGCAAGTTCTGAGACTGAAGGAATTGGACATAGAGTCACCCAGCTCCTGCATTAGCAAGCAAGACTGGTTTGACGCAATAACTGCATTTTAATCTCAACAAATACTGCGCAAGGACACCGTCACTGAGATAATTGTTCAAGGATATTCAAAAGAAAAAGAGTACCGTAAGTACAAACAACTATATCAAAAAACATCATTCACCATGACTTTCACCAAAAGAATTCAGTCAATAGTTAAAATAATCATAATTTTATCAAATTTTCAAGATTGTGATTATCAAAATCAAATCAATTGAAATTTAAGAACTTGAATTCACCATGACGGTTCACTACAGCCTCGACTTTGTCCAGCAAGTTCATTTCCCTCACAATCCAGATCAGCCGGGCCCAATGTACTTCCTGTGCCCTAGAAAATGTGGCATTTTTGGAGTTTGTTGTGAGGGAATTCCTCAGCAGGTGAACTATCTGATTGGCGAGGGCATGGCATCATCGAAAGGATCTAATGCTGTGTTAAGCTATTTGCACCATTTTTTTTAACGCAATATGGCCTAGGTGAGGAGGATGTGGCACTTCACTGCGACAATTGTTCTGGACAGAACAAGAACTATGTCATGTGGTACTTAGCATTGAGAACCATCCATGGCTTTCATAACAATGTGGCAGTTTATTTTCTCATCACTGGCCACACAAAGGTCTCTTCAGACTGGTGTTTTGGGCTGCTCAAGCAGAAATACCGGAAGAGTGTTGTAAGCTGCCTCGGAGATCTTGAGAACGCTGTGCACTCAATTTCAATAATGTTTCTTGAAGGATTGATGTGAGTGGAATTGATATCTCCAGGTCAGATTGCTCTTTATTTTGCAAAGATATTGGGCATTGCAGATGTACAAAAATACTCTGAGAACATTCTGTCTGTTCCGGGAATGATGACTTCTCAGCTGTTGTTCAGTCCAAGGAAGGTGCAGCTGGCCAGCTTCCAATCTCCATCACTGGCAATGATTTTGCAGACACACCCCTGCCGCATCGGACATCGGAAGTGTCATTTGCTGGTTTCAAAGCCTAAGATGAGATGTGATGTCTGCCAAATTCACAGGGTTGATTTGAGTGTCATGGCATCAAGGCTGAAACGAGTACAGATCTCCGTACCGTCTACATCATCTTCTATATGGAATGATATGATGTCCCATTCTCACCTTCAGCAGAAGGTCAAAATGATGAAAGCGGAGAATAAGTCTCTCAAGAGAAGGAGTAAGACACTGCAAGAGAAGGTCCGCTCAATGATGGAGGAAGATAGCATTGCAGTGTCTGCGAGTAGCAGCGATCTTCTTGCACAAGCCATGGTGGAAGAAGAGTCAGGAATTCATGTCAGCGGTCCCTGAATCTATCACAGAATTCCTGCAACATACTGTTATCAATTGTTTATCCCGTTAATTTGTCATAGGTAAGCACTACAAGGATATGTGTGGTGTTTTTGGAGTACCGGTATGTTGTGAAGGCATACCGTGACAGGTCAACCTCAAAGATGGAGGTATGTCTTCATCAAAGGGTTTAAATGCGGTTATAAGTTATCTGAACCACTTCTTCGAGAACTACGAACTTGGTGAGAGATAATTCAACTTCACTGTGACAACTGTTCAGGCCAAAATAACAAATAACTTTGTAATGTGGTATTTCATTTGGAGAACACTGCATGTCTACCATCATGAGGTGACAGTAAAGTTCCTCATAGCCGGCCACACCTAATTGAATAATTCAATATGAAGCAGAAGGAGGGTTGGTTGTTGGGTATTAAAATCCACTCTGAGTAGAGTGAAGAATATACATGTAGAAAAGAAGCTTCAACTTGTCATTAATGACAAGTCTGAAGCTTGCAGCCTAGCCTCCCTGCATCCTGGAGGGAAGCCGATTTCAACGGTAGAGGGACTTCTGCAGCTGGAGAGTGAGCTGGCACAGGACAAAGCAAAGGAGAAGCTCTTGGTAAGTAACTTAAGCCCAGTTCAGACGGGACCTTTTTTTGGTAAAACTCACCGAGACAAAGGTTACTTAAACCAGTTTAAGTCCAGTCCAAATGGCCGGGAAATTTTCCTCTCTTTATTTTAGTTGAGTCCAGTGGTTACTTTTACTGGCCAACTTCTGCCCGGTAAAAGTAATCAGTGGTCGATTTCACGAAACTTTACGCAGTTGCGTAAGTCCACTTACGCCACAAAATTCGTGGCGTAAGTGGACTTACGCAACTGCGTAAAGTTTCGTGAAATCGACTGCAGGTCACTTCAACTGAGATGATTAATCCAGTGTAACTATGTACATGTATGGGACATCAGTCCTCCCCAGAAACATTGGGACACTTCACATGACGTCAAAGTTCTTTTTGAAAAACGATAGTGGCGAAAAACTGGGGACCTGACCAGACACTGGCAGATGGGTGAATGGTGTCAGCAGGCCTCTGACTGCCACCAGCATAAGGAAGACAATTGCAACAATGGTAAGTTCAGCCAACTGTTTTCCCAGATATCAAAGTGTTTTTACAGTACAAGAAACATTTATTGATAATTTCTTATAACGTTTTTTTAAGCTGAGAGCATTTACAGTATTAAACCAATACGATTATTTCTTCCAAACAGGTAAAAGATAATAAAACTGCAAGTTCCCGTGGTCCTGCATAGCTTGACATGGATGATACCATACATACAAGATCTGCAAAATGTACAGGACTTCAGTGCGCCCCAGAAATCTAGACACTTTGGACATGGCATCTAAATTCTTCCTCAACAATGATGGAGGTTGGAACTTTGGAAGAGATGTCTTGAGACATCACCCACTGGGCCACTGATGGCAAATGATGTCAAGCAATGCTTCACAACATTATTCTCAGACGAAGGCACTAACGGCAGGATACATGAAGAAATGATGTACGGCCATTTCATAAGATACCTTCGCGAAATTGAAGGTAAAAGTGTAGTATTGAAGTAGCATCGTACACCTATAGCATCAAGGAATGACGTGTGGTGCTTTCAGACAAGGAAAGAGATTGACATAAATAATACCATGTACAACCTCTGCAAGATGTATGGGACATCAGCGCGCCTTAAGCACCCTGGACATGACATTAAAGTTCTTGTCTGGGGACCTGACCAGACACTGGCAGATGGTGACTGGTGTCAGCAGGCCTCTAAATGCCACCAGCATCAGGAAGACAATTCCAACAATGTCGTGTTCAGCAATAGATCAATGTTTTCTCAGATATCAAAGTGCTTCATGCAATACGAGGAAACATTTATTGATAATTTCTTTAATGTTATTTAGCCGTAATTAACAAATACAATTATTTCTTCCAAAGAGGTGAAAAATCACAAAACGGCCTCGTTCCATGGTCCTACAGAGCTTGTTATGGATGATACCATACAAACTCTGCAGGATTTATGGGACATCAGTCCGCCCCAAGACTATGCAGACTCTGCAAATGACCGCAAAGTTCCTTTTTTAAACGATGGTGGCGAAAAACTGGCAATGTCAGGGGACCTGACCAGACACTGGCAGGTAGTGACTGGTGTCAATCGGCCCATGACAGTCACCAGTATCCGCAAAACAATTGCAACAATGTCATGTTCAGATATGTAATCAATACTTTCCCAGATATAAAAAAGTGCTTCATGCAGTACTAGAACACTGGTACATGTGATGTGGGTTAAGAGCTCTTCTGGCGGGTTAATGAATCATTTCATTCCGCTGGTTCCAAACTAAAGAAATACAAGTAAGATCAAGCAAAAAGGAAAAACTTGGGAAAGACACCACTTACACTGGTGATTTCTGTGCAGCTGTCACCATGAGCATGTGCCAATCATCATCATTGGCTATTCTGGACAAATGGATCCAGTGCAGTTAATATGGCCTATGGTGTACCATTGCTCATGCAAAGGTGTTCATTGGAAGATAGCTGGCACATTGAAATTCCAGTGCTGCACTTTAGATTCCCAAACTAAAGTATGCAAGCTACACAGATGTATCATCAGGGAAGGTTACCTGGTGCTTTCAGACAAGGAAAGAGATTGACGTAGATAATACCATGTACAACCTCTGCAAGATGTATGGGACAACAGCGCGCCCAAGAAACTTAACCACCCTGGAAATGACATCAAAGTTCTTGTCTGGGGACCTGACCAGACACTGGCAGATGGTGACTGGTGTCAGCAGGCCTCTGAATGCCACCAGCATCAGGAAGACAATTCCAACAATGTCATGTTCAGCAATAAATCAATGTTTTCCCAGATATCAAAGGTGCTTCATGCAGTACGAGGAAACATTTATTGATAATTTCTTTAATGTTATTTAGCTGTATTAACAAATACAATTACTTCTTCCAAAGAGGTGAAAAATCACAAAACGGCCTCGTCCCATGGTCCTACAGAGCTTGTTATGGATGATACCATACAAACTCTGCAGGATTTATGGGACATCAGTCCGCCCCAAGACTATGCAGACTCTGCAAATGACCGCAAAGTTCCTTTTTTAAACGATGGTGGCGAAAAACTGGCAATGTCAGGGGACCTGACCAGACACTGGCAGGTAGTGACTGGTGTCAATCGGCCCATGACAGCCACCAGTATCCGCAAAACAATTGCAACAATGTCATGTTCAGATATGTAATCAATACTTTCCCAGATATAAAAAAGTGCTTCATGCAGTACTAGAACACTGGTACATGTGATGTGGGTTAAGAGCTCTTCTGGCGGGTTAATGAATCATTTCATTCCGCTGGTTCCAAACTAAAGAAATACAAATTAGATCAAGCAAAAAGGAAAAACTTGGGAAAGACACCACTTACACTGGTGATTTCTGTGCAGCTGTCACCATGAGCATGTGCCAATCATCATCATTGGCTATTCTGGACAAATGGATCCAGTGCAGTTAATATGGCCTATGGTGTACCATTGCTCATGCAAAGGTGTTCATTGGAAGATAGCTGGCACATTGAAATTCCAGTGCTGCACTTTAGATTCCCAAACTGAAGTATGCAAGCTACACAGATATATCATCAGGGAAGGTTACCTGGTGCTTTCAGACAAGGAAAGAGATTGACGTAGATAATACCATGTACAACCTCTGCAAGATGTATGGGACAACAGCGCGCCCAAGAAACTTAACCACCCTGGAAATGACATCAAAGTTCTTGTCTGGGGACCTGACCAGACACTGGCAGATGGTGACTGGTGTCAGCAGGCCTCTGAATGCCACCAGCATCAGGAAGACAATTCCAACAATGTCGTGTTCAGCAATAGATCAATGTTTTCCCAGATATCAAAGGTGCTTCATGCAGTACGAGGAAACATTTATTGATAATTTCTTTAATGTTGTTTAGCTGTATTAACAAATACAATTACTTCTTCCAAAGAGGTGAAAAATCACAAAACGGCCTCGTCCCATGGTCCTACAGAGCTTGTTATGGATGATACCATACAAACTCTGCAGGATTTATGGGACATCAGTCCGCCCCAAGACTATGCAGACTCTGCAAATGACCGCAAAGTTCCTTTTTTAAACGATGGTGGCGAAAAACTGGCAATGTCAGGGGACCTGACCAGACACTGGCAGGTAGTGACTGGTGTCAATCGGCCCATGACAGCCACCAGTATCCGCAAAACAATTGCAACAATGTCATGTTCAGATATGTAATCAATACTTTCCCAGATATAAAAGTGCTTCATGCAGTACTAGGACACTGGTACATGTGATATGGGTTAAGAGCTCTTCTGGCGTGTTAATGAATAATTTCATTCCGCTGGTTACAAACTGAAGAAATACAAGAAAGATCAAGCAAAAAGGAAACATTTGGGAAAGACACCACTTGCACTGGTGATTTCTGTGCAGCTGTCACCATGAGCATGTGCCAATCATCATCATTGGCTATTCTGGACAAATGGATCCAGTGTAGTCAATATGGCCCATGGTGCCATTGCCCATGCAAAGGTGTTCATTGGAAGATAGCTGGCAAATTGAAATTCCAGTGCTGCACTTTAGATTCCCAAACTGAAGTATGCAAGCTACACAGATGTATCATCAGGGTAGGTGACCTGCACCATGGGCCAAGATATGTGGAAGATGTCTCAACTGAATGCCTTGATATTTATTTGGGGCATACCATCAACGACCTTCAGCCATCTGGAACATGTGCTCTAACATATTTTGTGGGACAAGTCCTACAGCTGAGTAGTTGGCTACATACAATCACACTGTATATGGAGTTGGTTGCAGAGGAAGAGATAGTGAATGGGGTAAAATCGCCAATCTGTATGAGAAACAGGAACAGAAAATGGCTGTACGATCAAAGACAAAAAAAGCAGAACAGGATTAAGAACTTAAGTCCACATGAATCAGGAATCAACAGGTTCGTTGAATACAGAAGGTGTGATACACAGCGTACAAGAGAGTGTACATTGCATCTGCCACCTTCCAAATGATGGACGACCATATGTACTCTGCAGTATCTGCGAGAAGTGGTTCCACTTCGATTGTGTGGACTTTGAAGAAATCAAAGGCAAAGAAAACAAGCAATTCATTTGCAACTTCTGGTTTTGCGTGTTCACCCAACAGGATGTTTTATAAGTTACATGGCACTTCTTCAGGCCCCTGAGCTCCAGTGTACTTCACATGCAATCCCCTTGATCCCTCTAGACGGCTGTACTTCATCTGCTGCACACCCCAACATGCTTCACCCTTATAGTCATTTTGCTGAGGCGTCTACTGGCTTTTGTTTTTCCATGCTGGAGTGCATCTCCTCGGATTACAAGCTTACATCTTGCCCTGAGGAAGAGAGGAATGTAGTTGTCTTGTTTGACAAGATGAAGGTAAAAGCAGGTCTTGTTACTCTGACAGGTCTGGTAAAATTGTCGGGTTCACCGATGTGGGAGAAATGTCAAACGAAATATCAAGCTTTGAGCGCAAATGTAAAGGGAACAAGAACACCAAAGTTGCCTCTCATGTTCTCGTGTTTATGGTTTGTAGTTTGTTCAGTTCTCTACATGTCCCTGTCACATATTATGCCGCAACCGGTGTCTCAAGTGACCAGCTGTACGTACCCTTGTGCCTCAGAAGTTGTCATGTATCTGGAAACTGCAGGGAAGAAAGATTTGCCCTTCATTGGGCGATAGAATCGCTATCAGAGCAGACATTTAATCAGCAATTTTCCATTATTCCCATTTCATAGGTAACAGAGTAGTTGCACTCTCCACTTTCCGGAAGCTGTTTAACAGATTGTGCCCGTTCACTGTGTGCCATAAGCCCATGACTGATGTGTGCTGGCAACGGCCTGCTGTACAACCTACCTGATGCCGAGAAGTAAGCCCGCTGCATTTTGCAACAAGCTCACCTCCAGGAGGTTAACAGTGAGAGAAGTTTCTACCGGGCACTTGTACAACAGGCTGAGGAGACAGCAGAAAGTCATGGAGTAAGCCATCTTGGGCCAAACATGGCTTGCAGTGGAGTAGAGGCCATACACAACTCCTTTGATTACGCCAAGCAAGTACATTACCCTGCGGACCCCGTACAGCCTAGACCGGTGTACTTTTTGACACCGAGATAGCTGGGTATCTTCAGCATCCACTGTGAGAGCGTGACGGAGCAAGTGAATTATCTCATTGATGATGCTGTCCTAATATCAAAGGGCAGCAATGCTGTCATTAGCTATCTAAACCACTTTTTCATCAGGTATGGCTTGGGAGAGCGCACTGCCCATCTGCACTGTGACAACTGCAGCGGACAGAATAAGATATCGCTTCATGCTGTGGTACTTGTGGCCCAGGGGGGTGAAGTCGCTGCCAATTCTTAAGTCAGATGCAAGGGAGAAACTAATGGATGCCACCCATACAGACATAAATATGGGAAATTTCTTCAAGAAACTCCTTACTTGTGAGATTGCCCGTGTACAGACTTGGAACATTACGAAAGACGTAAAACCAATGTTTGATGCAGCTGAGAAGTCACAAAAAGTGCATGTAGTTAAATAGTTAACCGTTTATTACGCTTCCAGTTTCACCTTCAATGCTTGTCATGATTCTATAATGTCCCGTAAAAAAGCTGTTGCCAACGAATAATTTGATTCACAAGTTATCGACAGAAAAGAAATTGTTGGACACTTATGTGGAAGCCCAACGTGGACTTTGTGAATTGCCAGCTTTGACCTCCAAGTTACCAATCGACCAACTGGTGGGACTGTACATCGCTAAGTACGGTTTTGATGAGTTCATTCAGGAGCTTGATGCTACTCATGGTGCCCCAAAAGCCCCATCCAATTCAAATCCCAGTGTTGTTGCTGACTGTATAAAAATCAGTCAAAGAACTGCGTCCTTATTGTCTTGCATTAAAAGACAGAAAGACATCTTCAACAATTTCAGCAGGCTCTGACAGTACTGCTAGTACGAGAAGTAGTGCTACTACTACAACTAAGCCTGCTTTATTATACCTGGCTCCACCAACTGCCTTTTGTTTGGAGTGTTTTTCAGCACTCCAGAAATTTCACAACCCTGTGAAGGTGAAGTTATTTACAATCTGTGACCCAGCGCGAGTAAATGAGGCGTATTGCGGCATTACAGAAACTACTCTACATGCAAAAAATGAGTAGGACGGTCAAATTTTTAATTTTTTTTTTTTTGTGTGAAAAACATACCTTGGGAAGTAAACTTTCATATGCTATACCTTTCTTCTGAAAATAATGATGATAACATGTGTTTTTAGTATGTTTTCTGAGACGTGTCTGCTCCGGAATTTAACCACTTTTACAAGTTTCGTTAGAAAAAGAGCTCGCGATTAGTGTCACTTTGAACGCCGGCGCTGAGTCGCACAAACATCCAAGGGCGCCATGTTTGTTACCGTTAAACAGGGAATTTCCTGTGCTATAAATAAAACGTAGCACAAAGGTCAAGAAATCCGTCAAAGCCAATAAAAAATCGTGTAACAAACAACTACGGCCCTGTAGACAACTACGGCCTCGTTACCATGCTATGCCATAAAGCCAAATGCCATTGGTCATTTGTGATCATGTGATAGCTTAATGTATGCTGATGTCATTTCTGCGCTTGCGCAGTGAATAAACGTTACACTGCGCTTGCGTAATTACATGGACACATGGATATTTAAACAGGCGTTTGTATCGTTTTTTTTGTCATGAATTCTCAAGAAAAACGTATTTCGGGGTTATTAAACAGTATTCGGGGCTGCAATTTACACGACGGGAAAGAAGAGGGTGCCGAGTGGAAGCAGCTTATCGATGATTATTTTGTAAGCAGCAAATCCAGCGACTCAGAAGACTCGGTCTCGGAAGACGACGAGGGCGGCTGCGGGGACAGTGCCGATGAATTTCATGAAACGTGTGAAAATGATCAACCGCCGAAAGTCCCCCTTGTCTGTTTTGAGGTGGACAGTGCCGAAAATAGTGAAACAGATCTTCATGTTGGAGAAAGGATTGCAAATGAGGAGGCCAGGAATTCGGTCAGTGACCATTTCGAGATCGAGAAACAAAAGGCAGCGAATTTCCAGTGTAACTGTAAAAGTGAAGGATGTCATCAGGCCTTCACTACTGAAGCAATGCTCACATCACGTCTGGAACTTCGTGCGTTCAATGAAGGTGGGTTTAGGCTAATGTTTAATGGTTGGTTGGTGGATTTTAACCTTGAAGATAATTTCTGACTATACTTCGTATTGTTTTCTTGTATTTTGTGGTGGAATCGGGTGGATACAACCGCACATTGGTTGGCCTACTACATCATTAAATGGGTCCCAAGATAAAATCTAGGCCAATGACTATTCTAATGACTGTCACGAACGAAGCAGGTCAACTCGTACACATGCCAACTCGTACACACGCCAACTCGTACACAAATTGGTCAACTCGTACACACGCCAACTCGTACACGCACCAACTCGTACACAGCTTGGTCAACTCGTACACAGGCCAACTGGCAACTAGTTACGCAAAACTCGTTTGCAGAGTAAAGACGGAGTGTTTATGTCCTATTATGGAATACGTTTTGTGGGAATAAGAACTTTTCGAAAATCGGTATAGATATAGGAATTAAATACAGTCTCGAAATATAGTAACGTGTGATGACGAGTCAGCACATACATGTGCGAGTTGACCAGCCTCTTGTGTACGAGTTGGCGTGTGTACGAGTTGGTGCGTGTACGAGTTGGTGTGTACGAGTTGGCGTGTTTACGAGTTGACCAGCATTCGTCACGAATGTAGTTGTACTAATGTATGGAATAGGCCTAGTAACAATAATGGCATGTTTTCAGTGCCAAACCACGTATAATGGTGTGTATTTTTAAGCGATAAGTATTCACCTCATGACGGTTAAGTGCCTTAGCCAAGTTGTCTTTCTTTACCCTCAATTTTTTTAAAGTTAATTTTGATAATGATTTCAAAAATGGAAGCAAAATACATGTACATGTTTTGATGTTTTAAAATAATGATAGGCATTCAAATTTTTGGCAGGCATACTGTTGCTTTGTACAAGTATATTGAACTTATTTTAGTACCCCAATACAAATGTTATTTCATTTTGAGTAAGTTTTGATTTCATTGTTCATTTCTAGCTGAAAAGGATCTGCTGGTGATGGGGGCCATTCAAGGACATTCCAACTGTTCAAAATTGACAACTGCACTCAAGCACACACCAGTCACGAGGAAGCGTGCCCACACAGAATACTACGTGAGGGGAAAGAAAGTGTGCCGAGAACGTTTCATGTTCATGTTTGCGTGAGTTGTTTTGCAATATTTACAAAAATCATTTTAAGATATTGTATTGCTCATCATTTACTCAGTGTAAAAAAATTGAAAAGAAAAAAAAGTTGAAAAATGCCCCCTATTCTCCTGATATCTTGTTTTCCTTCGCACAATCCCGTCCCTTCCTAATCTCTGTCTATTGTTCTCTTTCAGCCAAATCGTTTGCATGTGAAAGTAATGAGTATTTCGTACTTTTTTCCCTCATAGCATTAGTAAGAATAAGCTGTCAGCAGTGCAAGCACACTACCAGGAGAATGGTATCAGCTCTAGAGTAAGGACTACTAAGGGAAAACAACGTAAATCAGCTCTGTCATTTGAAGATATCCAACGGATCGTCGTCTTCTTACAGAACTATGCCTCCACACATGCTGTAATGCTCCCAGGCAGGGTAGCAGGCCACAAGCGAGACGATATCTTGCTGCTTCCGAGCAACACCACAAAAGCCAATGTGCACCGAGTGTATAAGAACGTCATGAAAACTGGGGGTAAGTGGTACTAATTTCTTGAACAGAAGAGAAGCACTTGCTGCCCCTATACAACTTCCATCACCGCTATTGCAAATCACTTATTTTACATCTGTGATTTTGCAGGATACAGGTTTGCCGCTTCCACATCGTTCAGGGACATCTGGAGGGAATTGTGCTCCCACATCATTATCACCAGACCAATGACAGACCTCTGTGCCACATGTCAAGAAAACAACAGCTTCATTATAAGGTGATTAGCTAGGCTGATATGGCTTTTTAGAATTCCTAGTGCGTCATAGATCATAATCACCATTATCATGATACAACTATCTTTGCAATGTCAAAATGTTGATCCTTCACCAGCCTCACCATGACTCTGTCAAATTGCACTGGACAATTTTAAGATGGTAGCCCCATGATAAATGTCTGTAGCACATGCAACACATGATCAAAATTGATTATTACATGTATAATTACTTTTCTATTATTAGATCAGCAAACACAAGCGAAGAGGAAAAAGGGGACAAGCTGAAGGAGCAGGAGAAGCACCTTCTAACTGCTACCAAGCAGCGCTCCCACTATACCGCACAAGTTCAACAAGCGAAAGCAGCTCTAGATGAACACCTTGATTCTGCAGACAAATCGTCACCCCCTGCAACTGCACACTACTCATTTGATTTTGCGCAGCAAGTGCACTATCCCCATAAGCCTCTTCAACCAGGCCCCATCTATTTCTTGACACCCCGGAAATGCCTGATATTCGGTGTGTGTGCTGAGGCCATTCCAAAACAAGTAAGTTCCTTATTTTGCTATTTGGATCCATGCACCAACAGACCCTTCAAAAGCCCTTTTCACACTGCACAGCCAATCCCCGGGAAATAAATCCCCGGGAAATTCCCGGGGATTTTTTACCCCACCAACACCCCAGCAATCATTCACACTAGACCTTTTTGAAAACTCCCGGGGATACTATTTCCCGGGAATATGCACGATCGTTTCACACTGTAAACAATCCCCGGGGAATGTGTAACACGGAGGGCACCCACCCGGAAGTTTGCAAAGGAGTCGTGGGCGGAAGTTCAATCCCACAATGCCGCGCGCGCGCCTTGGCAATAAAGCAGTTGTTTATATCAACGAACGAGAGTCGAGTACAGTGTTCTAGGCAAAGAACTACAAATACTCGAACGATATGTTGACTATTGACAGGGCATGCAGGAAGTAACACACAATGTACATGTGTACACAATGCCACGCGTGACGCATCATAAACGACTGGTACCCAACCACATGGGACGTAACAAATACCCGAACGCGAAAAGGGAACTAGACGGCATCGTTGTTCACGATACTTATTTTATGACATTATAAACCATTCCCTTTTCTAATATAATTTAAAAGGTTAATGATTTGTTTAATTGGTAAACGTTATTATTTATTTTTTGGTAAGTAACGTGGATATATTTATAAAAAACCAAGTCAAGTATACTGCATTACAATTTTAAGTTACCGCGCGAATTATTTGGCGCGCTAATCGTGACCCTATGACCTTCCGAGAAAGCCGTGGACGCAAATCGGTGGGGTAAGTTGAAACCCGGGGCCGACGTTCACACTAGTTGCTATTCCCCGGGAAAAGCGCAAAACCCCGGGGATTTCGGCTTTAACCCTACTCCCGAGCAGGGGTGAATATTCCCCGGGAAATAGCTATTTCCCGGGGATTTCATTGGTAGTGTGAAAGGTCCGACCAAAATACCCCGGCAACACCCCACCAATTTCCCGGGGAATTTGTCTAGTGTGAAAACCCCTAAAGAGCAGGCCATTTCAATGCCAAGTCTCTATGTCTCTGTGCATGAGGTAGGCACTTCTGTATAGAGTTGTAATGACTCGAGTCAATGACTCGACTCGAGTCCGACTCGAGTCACATTTTTTGGCAACTTGACTCGACTCGAGTCCCAAAGGCTAAATGACTCGACTCGAGTCACAAAAAAGAGTGACTCATTACAACTGTGCTTCTGTACCTAACTCAGCCATGCATAGCTGCAAGTGCAAGAATCTAATTACATGTACATGTTACCTTATTTACTTGTAAAGAAGAAAAATTGCACCGCCACCTGAAACCTAAGAAAGCCAGATTCAATGTAGTCTAACCTACCGGTAAATCTTACATGAGATCTGTGCATCAATTTCTTTTTTTTCAGGTGAACTACTTGATGGACGAGAGCTTTGTCATCGACAAGGGGTCCAATCTGGTTATCAACCTCCTCCACCATTTTTTTGATCAGCACAGTTTAAAGGAACAATCAGTTAATTTGCATTGCGATAACTGTAGTGGCCAAAATAAGAATAAGTATTTGCTTTGGTACATGCTGTGGCGGGTGATCAACAGCCATCACCACTCCATCACACTCAACTTCCTCTTAACTGGACATACAAAATTCGCACCGGACTGGTGTTTTGGACTTTTGAAGAAGCGCTTTCGTGTGACTGATGTGTCCAGTTTGGAGGAGTTGTGTGATGTAGTGCGAACAAGTTCACTTACAAATCTGAATGTACCTCAATTAGTTGGGAAGGAGGATGGTACCCAGTTTGTTTCCCAGTATGATTGGCACACATTTCTAGGCCCGTACTTCAAAGCGCTTCCCGGGATCAAGAAATATCACCATTTTCGGTATGAAACTTTATAGAGGGCTACAAAATTATCTGTGAGATTGAAATTGTACAGCTTTAAAAGAGCCAAAAAAAAAAAGATTGGATTGGACAACAATATTTTTACTTTGTACCATTCGACAATTGTTCTGACAAATTGTGTTGAAAATGTACAATTTTGTACCTCCCCATTTAATTACAGATTTTCTTCAGATGAACCAGGGTGTGTGTATGCCAGACAATTTGCCCAATCGGAAGAGGAGCGATTTCATCTCGTGAATTCAATGCTATGCCTCCCCATGAGTTGCCACAAGAGAGAGCTGTACCTGGGCTCTCTGCAGCAAGGCAGTGGTATCTTTATGACAGCATCCGTCGATTTTGCTCCTATGACAACAAGGATGTGACATGTCCACTTCCAAGTGTTCCCAAAAGCACATGAGGGGTGACTCCAATTCAAGCCAGCATTCTTGCCAGCCAAAATTCTTGTAAAATTCACGATTTCGTGCCATTTTTTACTCTTTTTTTCTCAAAATTTTTACCTTTCTTGAATTATTGAAAACAATTACAGTACTTATTTTACTCAAATTTTACTTTTTACTTTAATTCTTTTATCATTCTTTATCACCCGTCAAAATTGGAGAAACCCGGAATAAGAATTTCAGCAGTATGGAAATGCAATGACAACTGAAATCACATAAATGCTTCATTTTACAATTTCAACGATTTTTAAAGGCGTATTGCCGCTTTTACCATTTACATGTACATGTACATGTATAATGCATTGTGCAACAAAATTTGATATAACTCAAGAAGGGGTAATCAAAATTAAACCAAATTTGGCCAGTTTATTGGGAGCAGTATGCTAAGTTATTCTAATTGACACTTTTCAGATATGACCTCCAATTTTTTTAATGACGAGGCATTCATTTCTGATTGGACGGTTTGGTTGCCATGGTAACGATGTGACCTTGAAATGAAAAACGACCAATCTCATTTGTACGTCTCCTCATGCTCAACACGTGACAATATTTTGATGTAAAAATATGCATACACATTCAAATAATAAGCATATAATGTGTTATCCAATAGCATATAAGCATGTGGTTGCCATGGTAACCAGTATGAGTTTAACGACATATTATTATTATAATTTGAATTCTACACATCCTTAGCTTCAATTTGATATATGACTGGAGTGGTCTGGTTGTGACATTGTGATGTGATTGCATGGTATCTGAGAATGTGGGCTTTGGCTGTTTATTGAGTACAGTGCCCCCTTAAATGACTGCCGCAATTCTTGGAGGACGTATGTCTAAAAAAAAATACCAAAATTGGCATTTTTTAGCCCATTATCCCAATTTTTCAACATAATTAAATTTGTGCAATTTGTGTCCAGCATTTAAAGGGTAACATCCTCTTTATGTGTGTGATAGATTTAGTGTTCATATGAAGAAGTTTATGCTTGGTTGCTATGGTGTTTTGAATGTTAACAATAACACAACTGCAATAAAATAATTCAAAAACTTAAAACACACTGTATCTGCTTAATTTGTTTGTTACAATGTTATTGTCACGTGACCTTAAATCGACCATAACTTCGTAATCCTGTGTCCTATGAAGGTGAATAAAAAATGGTTTTGATCCTTGAAACATGCCCAATGTGATGATAGCAAAAACCAAGTTTTGATTTTTCCCTCAAAAAGCCTCATTTACTCGTGCTGGGTCACATATTCTATGATCCTCTGACGGAGAAGTAGAGTGACCTTGCGGTGTAGGCAATGTAGTCTGACATACAGATATAATGTTTTTGGCAATGTTGCTAAACCATTTAAGCTATATGAGAAAGCACAGCCATTCGTTGAAGTGAGCTATGTTGTCTTTTTTAACGAAGCTGTCTGAGATGCAGTGTATCTTTGCGTAAGTTACCTGTGTAATACGCCTTCATGCTGCACCCAGTCTTAATGCATTTAGGGCTGGACTGCTCACTGTGGCCTTTTAAAACAGTCCAAACTTCACTGTAAATAAACACTGTAAAATGTTCTGCACCAGCACATACATCTTTTCTGTGTACACTGATCCACACATCTGCACGCCAAGCAAATTGATGAGATATCCAATTGGACGCTCTGTCAATTATCAAAGTAGAAGTTGAAGTAGAAACACTTTACCCTGACAGAATAAGAATCGCTTCATGCTGTGATACTTGTTGTGGTACATGTGTGGTTTCAACCAGGACAGAGGGTCAAAACAACATTTTCAGAAGAAGCTGATCATACAAACATTGCAATACCATTGCGTGTTGGCAAAACCATTACTCACTTTATCATTGAAGATGAGGAGAGAACATCATACCAGGGGACGATTTCACTAATGCTTTGCTTTCATCACTACAGCCCAAATGCATCGCTTAATGGAAAATTGATCGCTACTTTGCATAGCAATTTTCCGTTAAGCAATGGATTCTGGCTTTAACGATGACCGCAAAGCATTAGTGAAATCGGCCACAGGGCCTTTCTAATTACTCAAGTTCCCAATCGAAGCAAATGACGGTCAATATAGGTGCTGTGTGGAGGAGACACATGAAAAGCTGGACAGGGCCAATGCTGGGTTACATGGCAGCAGTTCCAAGTATATTTGTACTTTGTGCCATGCCACAAAGGAGTTTGCGAAAGCTGAACTGTGCAGCTTTTCTATAACACGCAGCTACGAGGAGACGAGGACAACAGCTCCGTACCTACAGGTTAACCCGGACAATCTGTCATCGGCAGACCTTAGAGAAGTTTCTGGGGGTGAAGTCGCTGAAAGTTACGAAAGATGTAAAACCAATGTTTGATGTAGCGGAGAAATTATTTAGTGATCAACTCACTGCAACAATTGGTTTGGTACCCAAACTAATGATGCAGGGGAACTTTGCACGGGATCTGTTCAGCAGCACACATGCTGAGAACTTCCTTACACTTATCTTGGATGAGAACAGAAAAGGATACCTTGCGGAAGTCCTCAGCATTTTCTGCAGTCTTCGCCAAGTATATCGGACACATCACCCAGATGCAGTTGATGTCCACACGTATAAGGAACATGCAGTAGCTATGGGTAAACTACTGCTCACCCACTTCACCTATGCCGGTTGGCCCAATAATCTACACAAGTTAATTGAACATGTACAAGAAACCATCGAAGATCCCGAGGGGCCTGGCACAATCGGTGCAATCAGTGGAGAGGGCAACGAGGCAGCCAACAAGCTATTTAGGGAGCTACGTGACAAGACGCAGTCCCTTAGAGACATCTTGTGGTTTCACTGGCTATACACAAGCCCAAAACTGAGGCGAATCAGTCATGTCAAGACAAGGAGGTACCAGTGTTCTAATTGTAAAGAGCTGGGACAGAAGAAATATCAGTTTTTCAACCTGGAGCAGACTTGATCTGTAGAGACTTGGTTGCAGGTAGGTAAAAAATGTTGTAAATCATCTTAAAAGAGACCTAATCCTGCTCTTGATTGTTTTTAATTTTAGTCAACAGTTGGCATTGCCAGCAAAGATGGACTAGTTTCATCAATACTTGACAGACCACTTTGGCCTAATGAATTGAATTTTGAAGAATGGCCACATACTTCTCCAATACATGATAAATGACAACACTGGGACGAAGACTATTTTCGCACAGATGGAAAAACTTTGTTGTGTAATTCTTCAACACCAGCTTAAGTCTCTTAAGAAACAAGCAAAGATGTTTCAGAATTTGAGCTGTGAATTGCACAAGGAAAAATACAGCCCTTAGCAACCAAGCATGTACCTTCTTTGCACACAGAGTATTCTGATATTAAACAAAATAATGTTAATTGTTTTTCAGAGACCCAGCCGGGTCCATCAGTACACCTTGAGCCAGAGCCCCAGTCGGTATATTTTAAAGGGAAAGAGGGTAGGTTACCACATTTCTCATATTTTGGTAAAAAATGATGAGGACACCCAGCAGAAAATCCTGTACTTCGGTAAACGTGAGAGATTGTTGAAGAGAAATGAGGGTAGGCCTACATACTGTATCGGTTACTAGAAGGAAGGTCAGACATATGACAATGATGCAGAAGATTCTGACATTTTAAAGTACACATTGTAGTGTCAGCTTCAATTGAAGCCACCGAACTAATCAATCCTATCAAATTTCTCCCTGCGGATCCACCAGCGCCTGTCGCTCCTCCAACCCCTCCTGTTCCACCAGTCCCGGTACTACAACTACCCCCTCCCGCTCATCCCCTCCCAGCTGATCCAGCGGTAGATGACTCTATTCACTTTCCAATTAGATTGGACAGAGTTATAAATGCCGATCGCGCCGGCGAAGACCAAGTTGACGGTGGTGACGAAGACCATGAGCTAAATGAATTCCTACACCAGCACTGGCACTCTGTCAGAACACACCGCGCTACAGGTAGACCCGCCCAAGACGCGTATAACTTCCGACTAATCGGTTTAGCGAAGCCTCGGCACCGGTGTAGATATGGAGGCGGGATTGAGAGAAGTATTTCGTCAGCTGCAACAACGGGTGAAAATCAATGTTTCATTCGGACTTATTTTACGACACTCCTTAACGGGTGAGCTGAGATACTTTCATCCGTGTCACAACAACGCACGATTCTTTCAAGAGCCTTTTGTGATTGGGTGTCCGGCGGACTTAGAATCACTCATTCGAGCCCTGAATGAAGCGGACATTGTCGAGCATGGTCGCCAACAACGGCCAGACACAAAGTGGACAGTCGAATCGATAACTAACGTGACGGTGTTTGTAAACAAGAGCAACTTTGTAATAGGTGCACCGCCGGAAAACCTTCCACCCTTTGTGGTCAACAACAGGGGGCTTAACCTGTTGAGGAGTAATCTCCACACGGGTGAGCGGTATACCGACAATTTGTGTTTTTTCAGGTGCCTGGCCCTTCATAACAACAACGATGCCAGGCACTTTTTTCTGCACCGGTTTCGTGAAGCAGTCCCCAATCCGAACGTAGACGGGGTAACATTTGATGACTTGGACAAAGCCGAGCGAATTTTCCAAATAAATGTTCAGGTATACTCACTTGATCCGATGGAAGAGGAGATGCCAGAAGGGGAGGAGGAGGAGGAGGAGGAGGAACATCAAGATCAAGTGCGACAGCGGGTTAGAGCCCTGTTGGTGCGGCGTTCGCCTGGCACATTCACCACCACTTTGAATCTGAACCTTTGTGGCACGCACTTTTCATACATACCCGATTTGACAACATACAGCAAGTCGTACGCGTGCGACAAGTGTGGCCAATGCTTTTCTAGAGCGTTCAATATGCGTCGACACGTAATCACGTGCGACTCCAATGTCAGGTACACTTTTCCAGGTGGTGCGTATCGTCTCCCCCAGACAATCTTTAACAGACTAGCTGATTTGGGGATACAAGTCCCCACGGACCTTCAGATCTACCCGTACCGCGCGACCTTTGATTTTGAAAGTTACTTTCAAAAAGTTCTGATCAACGAGGGGGAAGCTAACAGGCGACTTAGGTGGGAGAGTCGCCATGAAATTCTGAGCTGTAGCGTGGCGAGTAATGTGCCAGGATACGAGTTACCTCGATGTTTTGTAACATCGGGTAGCTCTAGCGAAGTGGTTGGTCAGATGGTTGATCATCTACACGACATCGGTAAGGCCGCCCATGAATTACTGCTGGGGCGACTTGAGGGTGTCTTTAACCATCTAGACGAAATAATCGCGACAGCTGGGAACGACCAACGGGGTATACGACACCCAGTCGAATCGGTCAAGGAACAGCTTGGTGCTTTCATTGATGAACTGCCGGTCATCGGTTTCAACAGTGGTAAGTACCATGTCAATTTGATCAAGCGATATCTGTATTCTAAATTCTAACTTCAAAATGACGACCCTATAGAATTCATAGTAAAGAGGACCGGCACCTACATGGTGCTAAAAATCAAATTTTTAAAATTTTTGGACGTTACCAATTATCTCGCGCCAGGGTATAGCTACGCCAAATTTCTCAAAGCGTACGAAGTTTCTCAGGAAAAGGGTTTCTTCCCATACGAATGGTTGGATAATCTCGAAAAACTAAACAACCGGGAACTCCCACCACACCAGGCATTTTTCAGTAAGCTGAAAAATCAAAATATCACAGAGGAGGAATACGCTTATTGCGAAGAAATTTGGAGAGTCAAAAAGATGAAAACAATGACCGACTTTCTCGTTTGGTACAACAATTTAGACGTTGTACCTTTCCTTCAAGCGCTTGAAAAAATGAGTGCTTTCTATGCTGAAAGAGGCATGGACATGCTTAAATGCGCCATATCTGTGCCCGGTCTCTCTCTAAGGTACCTGTTCCTCACCCTTGGCCCCTACATATACTTTTCTCTGATAGATAAGACAAATCAAGATCTATACTACAAGATAAAAGAAAATATCGTTGGGGGTCCCTCCATAGTCTTTAATAGATATCACGAGAAAAATAAGACATACATTAGAAATGGTCCTAACAAGTGTAAACAAATTGTGGGGTTTGATGCAAATGCCCTTTACTTGTGGGCGTTAATGCAACCCATGCCTACGGGCACCTTCGTAAGACGCAAAGCTGATAATAATTTCAAACCAGTAGTGTCTCAAAAGCATGGGGTCATGGCCGCCGAATGGATGGATTGGGAAGCGAGAACGAAAAACATCAATATCGCCCATAAGTTCAACGCCATAGAAAATCGCATAGGATCTCGTAAGTTACCGGTGGATGGATTTTGTCGCGACTCAAACACAGTTTATCAGTTCCACGGGTGCTATTGGCACGGCCATATTTGTCACTTCAATAACTCTGAATTCAATCAAGTCAGGGGGGTCGATGCCAAAACGCTTCGCAGAGAAACGGAACAAAATTCGGAGTACATTAAACAACAGGGATATAATTTGATAGAGATTAAAGAATGTGAATGGGATACACGTCAGAAGAATGACCCGAACTTGCAAGAATTTCTTAAGTCGATCCGTTTGCCACATCATAAACGAAAACAAATGTCCCAAGAACAGGTATTGGGTTTTATTCGGGACGGTTCAATGTTTGGCTTAGTAGAATGTGACTTACATGTCCCGGAGAACATGAAAGGTACATTTGCCGAAATGGCGCCCATCTTTAAAAATGTCATGATTAGTAGGGATGATATTGGCAAACACATGAGACAGTTTGCAGAAAGGGAAAACTTGCTAAAAACTCCACGTAGAAGTTTAATTGGGAGTATGTTTGGTTCGAAAATTCTTCTTGCGACCCCCCTCCTTCAGTGGTTCATGGCACATGGGTTGAAAGTTGATTTTGTATACGAAGTGATAGAATATCGAAACAATGACTGTTTCCGGGCGTTTGGAGAAAGTGTCAGTGACGCGCGCAGGGCTGGGGACAGAGACCCCTCTAACGCTATCTTAGCTGATACCATGAAGCTGCTGGGCAACTCGGCCTATGGAAAGACAGTTACGAACCAGTTGAGGCATCTCAATGTAAAAATATGCAACGATAGCAAAGCCCCCATTTGGTTAACGATAAGTATTTTCGTGCGCTCCACGATACCGGTGATGGGGTTTACAAAGCCGATATGTTCAAAAAAACGACCAAACTCAACCTCCCCCTGCAAATAGGTTTTTTCGTGTATCAGTACGCGAAACTTCGCATGTTGGAGTTTTATTATGATTTCCTGATGAAATTCATAGATCCATCCTCTTTTGAGTTATGCGAGATGGACACTGATTCTGCGTTCCTCGCCATTTCCAAAGATAACTTTGAAGACATTATCAAAGACGATAAGAGAAGCGAATTTAACGCTGAAAAACACGCTGAAAATAAGGCTTACGACAAGAGAACTCCCGGGTTATTCAAGGTAGAGTGGGAGGGTGACGGCATAATATCTCTGTGTAGCAAAACATACTTTTGTTTTGGAAACCAAAACAAAATTAGCTGCAAGGGGTTAAATAAACGCACCAATGAAATCACGAAAGAAACGTATCTCAATGTATTAACCTCCCAAATTCCTGCATCTGGGATTAATCGGGGATTTCGAGTAAAAGGGGGACAAATGTACACATATCGACAAGAGAAGTCGGCGTTTTCATACCTTTATCCAAAAAGAAAAGTAGCTGACGACGGCCAATCAACAACTTACCTTGATTTGTAACGGTACAAGTATCCCTTGATCAATTGACATCGTACTAACACTGTATTTTTCTTTCTTTATTCAATGCCCTTTAAACTCTTATACTACTCACCATGCACACTTGGGGGAACTCATAATCGTCAAATTACCCTGTAGCCGCTGCAGTACCACTGTGTTCATTAAAAAACCACCACAAAACATTGACTGGACTGCAAACACCATTGTTAACAGGCAGGACCACAGGAGTATGAGGAGAGATTCACTCATCCATGCTCTAATGCAATTTCACAAGTACTCAAACAACACTTGATCAACCAATGTCACCAACAGTGTTTCCCCTGCCTATTAAATTGTGAGGCGTCCCGCCTCACGGTTTTTGGGGACCGCCTCGCACATTTTTTGCCAACACTGCCGCCTCACGCTCACAGAAACAAAAATAATATTTTTTTATTACACAATAAGCTGAAAATCACAGAAATGTTTAATAATCTTTATAAAAACACAAACATTTACGCTTAAAAGCGGAAGATGAAAGCGCTTTTTCCATTCCGAAGCTCTAAAAAACGAAACGTAACACTTGCACAGCGCGTGTATGTACTACCGAGCGGCACACACAACGCGTACGGCCGGGCGACATAGCTCACACAACGGCAGACATAATCTCCACCGCACGGTGCACAGTGCCTATACAGCGAACAAGCGGTCTTGAAATAGACTGATATGCCTTCACTGGTTCGCGCGCGGCTCCCTGCCTAAATGTATGCACTGCAGTGAGGCTGTAACCAGCGTTCCGTTCGTTACACACGTGTATGGTGCATTTGAGATCAGCGGTGTTTGGTGGACTTTATCGAATGTTTTTGAACAAATAAATGGCCGCAGAGGAATTCTCATTTTCGACATTGGTTTTTAGTCATTTTTACCTCAAATTCGCTAGGAATGGAAATCTTCCACGATCCAAGCACGGTGCATGGCTGCTCATTTTGCTTGCGCCAAAAACTCGCCACCGAGAGAATTGTGAATTAAATCACGCTGAGTTAACGCACCTCCATGGTTAACGTAAGCAAGTTTTGTTAGATACTGTTTACGTACATGTTTTCTCGAAAAGTTGCACAAAGAATGTACAAGCATTACGGATCAGAAAACAAATAGTTTATGATCTAGGAGTAGAGGTACAATGTAGGTGCCGCAATGTCGGCCAAAAAGTCACCTATAATATTGATTTGTTGTTTTCAAAACCCATAGCGTTACGGCACCCCGAAAAGTGACAGCTAGTGCTATATACTAGGCTCACCGCAATGGATTTTTCAAACATGTTTGGCTGACCAGACTTAAAGGTTACGAGGTGTGTCAGTTCATTATTTGGTGTTTAAAATTCAATTTGTGATCACGACTAAATTGTAGGCCCCTAAACACTACCTAAAGGTAAATAATAATATTCCATATGTGGACATGTTTTTGTTTTCATTTATTTGTATCATTCTTATAAAAAAAATTTACAATTTTTTTTTTAATTAAACAGTTTTTAAAACAAGAATATGTGACCTGTCACCACAAAATGAGCGTAAAGTCGCACTCTGCAGTTTCCAGCTACGGCGGTTCAAAGTCAAAAAATGAAGGGATGATCGATTTTTGGATTTTGTACTCATTGGAAACTGGATATCTTTTTCTATATAATTCCCAATTTATAGCGCTTTCTGTAACCTAGAAATGTCTTTTTTAGACGAATTCTCAGCATGATATTCTTCATGTCCTGTCAGAATTCTAGAAACAATGCCGAAAAGAGGACCACAAAAGCCGCCAAATTCCGTTACGTTGTCACCCTCCTATCTTGAGTTCCCTTATACACCCCTACACAATTTTGGTATCGTTCTAAAGCTGGTGACGTGGCCTTTTTATTTTTAGCTGAATAACCCTTGACCCTCCATTCATAAAAAAAAATACAAGGCATTTAGTTAGGTTGTCATCGACGTAAACAATCCAGCTTGCTGCTAACGCTTGTGGATTTAAGCACTGCGATTGGTTCCATGCTATCACGTGCTATCTGTGCTTTTTCTACGCATGCGCACGAGTAGCTTTCCCTTGCTTGTCCGCCACCTCACTTCCGTATGCCTGAAAATGGCTGTACTTCTGTGAGAATTCGTTCGTTTTAGTTCATGATCTGATGATTTTGATTCTAAAATGTCTGACGAAGATCGTATAAAGCTTGCTCTGAACGATGCTCGGATTTTGGGCCTCAATGCCACCGACAATGATACTCTTGGGGAGCTTTTTACGGAGTTTTTTTCCAGCGATAGTCACGGTGATGCTTCGGACACCGACAGCGAAACTAGCGAGTCGTCCACTGATTCTGATGCCGGAGACAACGGGGACGAGTCTTCGTCTTACGGTGATGACAGCGATGATCCAGAATCAATCGTTGTTGAAAATGTCGCGGCTGACATCATTCATGACATTGGTAGGTGTCATTTAAAAATAAATGATTTAAATAAATAATAAAAGTAGGCCTAATCACGTTTGTTTAAAAAAAATGCAGATCAGTTCACGGTCAAATCAAACTGTTCTGAATTCTGTTTCCTGTACAATTCTTCTTCTTCTTCTTCCTCTTCTTCTAACTTTAGGGCCTAGGCCTATAATTTTTTTGGAATTTTGAAATAAAGTTCCCATTGAAAAATCAAAGTCTTCTGCCTTATTTATTTTTGGTAATGTCACCAAGGATTCCTCAAAAGAACCCTAGATACTGCAGTTCAAAAGCCTGATGAAACCTGTTATTGAAATAATTATGATGAGAAGAAAATAATATTCTGGGTAAAACCCACAGAATTACGTAGGGACTGAAAACCCAATCAAGCCGGTCTTAAACGCGGGTTGCCAGAGGTGAAAGGTGAGGAAAGAACCGCTACGCCAACCTATTGGCATTAGAAAAAAAATTAAACTGTCATCACATAATGAACGGTGCCCTCATAATTTATAACAATTAATATTATAAATGTCCCTTACACAGGAACCGATGATTGGGTTTCCCCTGATGCCGAGGAGGAGTTGGAGAAAGTGCGAAACTTCAACAAGTGCAGGTGCCGCCACCGTCAATGTCTCCAACAGTTTGACACTGATTTCATTGTCATGCTTCGTTGTCAAATGAGTGATGCCACACTCACCAAGTCTGAGAAGAAGATGTTTCTCCTCGGCAAGTTAAGTACGACACTTAACAACAGTGAAACAACCAGCTGTAAGAAGCGTCCCCGGCAGAGTCTGAGACAGAGATCCAGAATGAAGTATCTTGTTGAAGGAGTAACAGTTTGCCGTGAAGCTTTCCTGTTCATGCACCAGTAAGTTGTTTATAATTCTTTTTATGCAAGTAATGAACTGCTGTGAACCGAGTAGCCAGAATCATTACTTTATTTATTAAAACATTATTTATTAATAAATTTATAAAATGCTTGGTGTTAGTAGGGCCCCGAGTGTGCATTGATCATAGCAGATTATCTTAGACTAGACTACGTACCGGTACATGCAGTTAACTAGAAATATCTAGCCTAGTCGTGCATGACATGGAAAATTTGTCAGAAGGAGATGCAAATGTAACATTCTTCTAACAAGGAAAGATAAATGACTATTGGGGTCACCACCAACACAGGGCTGGATGGCTCAGTTGGTAGAGCGCCTGTACGGTATTCAGGAGGTCGCCGGTTCGAATCCCGCTCCAGTCAATTTTTCTTTGTTCACTTTTCAAGGCAAAAATTTATCAGTTTTGTCCTTATCTGTACCTGCCGCGATGAACAACCAATTTATTTCATGTAAAAAAAGAATAATTTACCATGTACCAATGAAAATGAAAAACTTCAAACTGCCGACTCCGATAAAGCTTTGCAAAAACTGTACAAATCACCAGAACACAAATAATTTATAGTAATTATTTAAATTTCCCTTTTTTCAGCATCTCCAATAATCTATTGACCAGCTTAACAAAGCACTACAAGCAGGAAGGACCAGCCCCCATGATGAAGGCAAGATCTGGAGGACGAAGAGCTAACAGAGCATCCCTATCAGTGAAGGACATCGAGCGAGTGGTCCAGTTCATTACGTCATACGCAGAGGAGCATGCACTAGTAATACCAGGCCGCGTCAGTGGGGTGAAATGCCAGGATCCAAGGGTACGTCTTCTGCCATCGTCAGTTACCAAGTCTTCCCTGTGGCGACAGTACACTACTTCACTGGAGGATATGAACTCGACAAGAATTATAGCAGGTATTTATTTTTTATACTTTAATAGTGATTACGGGTGATTCACAATAAACCTTATTCACGGTGAATCTATTCTTGTTCGAAGCAGTGTAATTTAACCGAGGCTTGGATTCGAAATACCGGTTTTCTTTTTAGAATTGGTGTTATCCTAAGGAAGGTGACAAAAATGGATGCGCCGTGAATAAGGCGTTTAGTATTCCACCCTGAGTTTGCAATGTGTTGACCTATCACAATGGGCGGAATCATTTTGCCGACAAACTGTGTATGTGGAAATGTACGCAGTTTGTCGACAAATTGGCTAATGCGTTGCAAACTCATGGTGGCGTGCTATTATGAGGAGCCCGCATTGTCTTTGTTTAAAACCAACCTCAATCTTGTGCAAAGGCAGAAAAGTTTTGTTTTTTCTCAAATCAAATAGGTGCGTTGATTTAAACTTCTTTTTTTGGGGTTTTGTTTTCCTTTCTTTTTATTTCCTTTTGTTAGGTGATCCAGTGTTCCGAATTGCAAGGAGAGTTTCCTTCACAAAGTTGTGGAAACAATACTGCCCCTTCATCCTTCCTACCAGGCCAAAGACAGATTTGTGTTGGGTTTGCCAGCGCAACAACAGTTCCGTCTACCAAAGTGCAAACCAGCTGGAAACCGAGAAACTCGCAAAGCTTCAATGCCAAGAAGAACATTTGCGAGTCGTGAACATGGAGCGAGAGCTGTACAGGTCCATGGTTGCTGAGTGTAAGGAGGCCGTGGGAGGACTGCACCTAGGAGAGAATCCCCCTGTTTCCCGAAGGGCAAAAGCACACTACTCCTTTGATTTTGCCCAACAGGTACATTTCCCCCATAACCCTAACCAACCAGGTCCGATGTACTTTTTGTGTCCACGTAAGTGTGGCATATTTGGAGTTTGTTGCGAGGGCATTCCGGAGCAAGTAAACTACCTTGTGGACGAGGGAATGGCATCTTCTAAGGGCTCAAATGCAGTACTTAGTTATTTGCACCATTTCTTCGTAAACTACGAGCTTGGTGAGGAAGATGTTGAGCTTCACTGCGATAATTGTTCTGGCCAGAATAAGAATAACTACGTCATGTGGTACATGGCCTGGAGAGCCATTCACGGTTATCATAAGAACATAACTGTAAATTTTCTCGTTGCAGGCCACACTAAATTCGCTCCGGATTGGTGTTTTGGCTTACTTAAGCAACGCTTTCGGAAGTGTGTGGTCAGTAGTTTAGGTCATCTAGAGGATGTAGTGCGGTCTAGCACTACCAGTGGTGTTAATATCCCCCAGCTTGTTGGAACAGAGGATGGCACCTCCTTCGTGCCAATGTACGACTGGCAGAGATATTTGAAGCCTTACTTCAAAGTAATCCCGGGCATTAAGACCTATCACCACATACGATTCTCCAAGGATGATCCAGGTGTTACATTTGTCAGAGCATTTGCTGACTCCCCAGAGACGAGAGTGCAACTGCTGCGTAGTCCAAGGGTTGTCCCCCCAGATGTTCTTCCACAGCCAACGCCTTGCCCAGGTTTACCTCGCCAGCGAGTAGAGTATTTGTATCAGAAAATTCGCGAGTACTGTACTCCAGGGACTCAAGATGTTACGTGTCCTGCTCCTCCGCCACAGGATGAAGATATAGATTCAGATGCATGAAGTTCGGCATTAACATAAACCGATCACATTTCCCCTCTAAAAGTGAAAAATCTGTGTTGATTTACTTAGCCTGATGAATTAATTTCATTCATTTCCCTCTTTGAAATGCTAACATTCTTAGTTTCAACAGATATGCTAGTTACATGTACATGTGTTATAATAATGTGAAGAAAAGTTTTTAACTGACATGTACACTTAAAAAAAAGGAGGAATGTTATTTGTTTTAAAGGAATTTAAGACCGAAAGGTTTTTTTTCGTGATTTTTTTTTTAAATAAGGTTATTTTAGAATGGGAAAAATTGATACTTTTTAAATACATGAAATATGCACAACAATATCAATGTCAATGAGTATACGCTGCATTTCAATGACTAATAATGCACCTTTAAGTTTTTATTTTTTTTACAAAATTGTTAATATTTGCTTCAAACTGACTATTTAACAGGAGTTGGTTTTTGAAATGATTGCTCATCAAAGTAAGCTGATTTCGATTCAGCACTACGTGCAATATGCATTGACAATGAGTATACGCTGCATTATAATGGCCAATAGTAATGCTGCACCTTTAAAATATTTTTTTAACCAAAAATGCTGTTTTTTTACTTAAAACTCTGACTTCACCTTTCTGTTTTACATGAGTTCATTCTTGAAATGATTGATCATCAAAGCCAGCTCATTTAAAATCAGCATTACATGATGTATTCAATGATTGATAGAAAAAATGCGTTTTTCATTGTTTTTCAAAAAAACAGTTTCATTAAATATGCAAATTAGACAGTTATAGGCAACCAAAGTCTTAAACGTTATTTTATTGTATTGCCAATACTGTTATTTACATTGTGTGAAAAAATGGTGAAAAAATATTGATGGGAACATAGCAGTTGCTATGCGAGACTGAACCTACCTTGTCATGTGATGATTTATTTTGTGTGGTTTACTCATGCGGAACTTTACATGGGGTTTTCTCTTAATCTCCTGTACAAAGTTTGTATGAACTCCATCACTTCTCCAAGCTGTGTTGCTTTAGGGGATTGCATTTATGCCAAGTATTATATACCATTGGAAAGCTCTTTTATTGCCGAATTCAACCATGCCAATATCTACATTTTCAAAAATTCCGACTTTCAGCTCATTTTGTGGTGACAGGTCACATATAGGTGTTAAAAACCAATTCAAAACAAAAGCAAACATTACATGATGTAGGTATATAAACTGAGTTCTTAAGAAGTGGGCCCCGGACATCGCGCGGTAACGGCTTTGCGCGTCGTCGCGCCGGGTCCATATACCCAGCAAAATTTCATTTACCACCCCACGGCTACCAGCAACCCAGGGGAAACACTGGTCACCAAGTTTCATTTAGATGGGACATTGCATGACGTTTTGATGGAAATGGGACTTTTGATGACGTCATTTTGAAGTGACACCTTGTTGGTCTGTTGTAGCATATCTTCACAGGAAATCTCAGGACACTTGTCCACTATGCACTCTTGGGGGGAACTCGTATTATACAGTTAAACTACCCAGAAGCCGCTGCAGTACCACTGTGTTCATTAAAAAGACCCACAAAATATCGACTGGACTGCCAACACAATTGTCAGCAGAGTACGAGGACAGATACAATCACCCATTGCGAAAAGGAAACAGCTTCTGCAGGAAAAACTTGAAAAGAAGAGGCACGAAAGCCCTACTAAGCATCAGATCCAAGACAGAGAAGATGGATGCCTTGAAAGCACAGCTTAGATTTAGGCAGCACCTCCTACAACAAGAAGCAGACCCCAAACTCTACCACCAGTTCATTTCTATTACTCTCAATACCATTATGGATTCGGAGCAATTGACCTTCATATTTTCATCTCTACCTCTCTACACTTTATCTGGTGATAGAGTTAAATCCTGGTCCTCCTGTTCCTAGTACTACCCTACCATTGTCTGATGAGTTTCTGAAGACCCTAAAGAGTGGAAATTGCATGGCAGCCAAAATTGACCATGCAGTCAAGAACAAGCACATCTTGCCTTTGTATGACACCTTTGTATGACACCCTGTGTCACCATGAGAGAATATCACCAACAAACGCCTTCAGCTAATGGCTCTCATCAACGGCGACTTATTCTTCACAATCCAGAAGTGGCCGGTGCGATTTGTTCGCATTTTCTGGAAAAAAACACTAACAGATAACATGACTTTCCAGTTGTTTCTGTTTCTCATTGGCAACGGCTGTGCTCCCAACTTTGTGAGTGGATCATCACATCCCAATATTGGAACAAAATTTGCCTGAACAAGCGCTTTCATCAACTTCGCTCCATCGTTCACCATTTCTTGCAGACAACGCCAAGTAGCTGCCAACTACGTATCTCAACAACGAATGTCCTCTTTTGACAACTTATTTAGTTCCCTTTACGATGTCCATATTGCCCCTATCACATATTCTTTCCATGAAAATAGCATTGCTCTTCTCATTCTCAAACAGTGGGAGAAGAATTTTGTTCTGGCTCTCAACAAAGCCATCAAAACCGGCTAAGTTCCTCCCAAGTCCAAAAAAACTGACATAATAGAACGGGTTGCCCTGGCAATTCATATTGTGGACAGCCTTCTTGTGAATCTACTCAACGGCGAACAACCTACACCTCCAAACAACATCATCTGCGCCGACTCTGTACAACAAGCCTTCCAACTCGTCAGCCATTGTGACATGCAAAAAGAAGTCATAATTAAGGAAAATATTTCTTACCCGTTTCATATTTGTACATTTGGAAATTCCAACTTACTCTCCAAAACTGCTGTTGTAATGTGCACGCATGCAGTACAGCTTGTGTAAAATTTATTTTTCATTATCAAGAATCCACGTACTGCTCACTCCTCGTGCATACAAGCAGAGTGGTCCAAGATCTGTACGCTGACTCACCCCAGAAGAAGTCATCTCTTATATGCGACAAATGCCTGATTGGGGTAACATCATCACAGTCAAAATTCCAAGAAGCAGGCCAATCACCGTTTTCATCAAGACCGTCTTTCGTTTCATGCGACATTTTTGCGGCTGGCAATATGGGTATATTTCACTGTTCGTAAATGGATTAAAATTGTAGTTTTCGACCGATGTGTTACTTAAAAAAACTAAAATGCATGTACAAGGAGTATGTTTTTCTGAAAGCTTGACAATTCATCAGTACGGAAAAGTTGTTTTTATTGTTTTTAATGACGCCGCAGAGGAGTGCACAGACGAGGTGTAAAAGAACATGGTTGTAGTTGTGGATGCGCTTGTACTTTGTAAGGTCTTGGCTATGTTTAGAAAATGTTTTCAACATTTTATTTTATATTCATGTACACATTTTATCATTTTACTAATATTTTTGTTGTTTTATTTCATTTTATTTATGTTATTAATTTGTTTCTCTAAATACGAAAAGATGGTAATTTGCTTCCTATATCTATCATTGTTTGAAGCTGGTCAACTCTTACACCAACCATGGAGCTATCACCAACCAACTCCATGATATGCAGTAGCAGCGTGTGGAGCCCTAGAGACTGGTCTGGTCCATCATCAACCACAGCGTTCGCACTAATAATGATGTTGAAGGCTGGCATTGGAGGCTGAACCTCAAAGCTGGAAGACCAGGACTGGGGCTCTACCAACTCATCCCTCTCCTACATGCAGAAGCCACCATGGTGAACATCCAGATGGTCATGATCAGAGAGTTGAAGGTGTGCTGAAACCAGCGGAAGAGTAGCAGGCAGCTTCAGGGACAGATCTTTCAGCTATGGGACAAAAATGTGAGCGGCAAACTGACGACATCGGGACTTCTTGCTATGTGTAGCTACCTACATGGTCCTTCCATGTAAACCAGCTACACATCAAACCAAATGGCTCTTTTCACATTCAGACAATCAACATAAAAAACCAAACGGCTCTTTTCAGAGCCACATATCAACCCAAAAGGACATACAGATTGTTGTTTAAGGTAATTTTGGTCGGCACAATTGCAGAATACCCCGCCACTCACCTCTCCCACATCGTAGCCGGCTACGATGTCGCGCTTCATTGCCCACGGACAATGCCCACGGACACGCGCACACACACACAACCCAGTTGACATGGTAAAACACGTACTCATTGCCGACGCAGGCCTACACGTTCACCCGGCGTACGTACAGTACGTGTAGCCATGCAGGCACAGGCCTGAACATACACCCAAACTGTCCATGTTCGAATTGCCCATGTTCGAATGGGCAGCTGAAGAGCTTGCTTTTCGACGTTCGCAAAGCATTCTGGGTTTTATAGATGACAAATATTGGCCGTGTATTATCGCACAACTCTATGGCGCAGCACGTGCGTGATTTCTTTCGCCTTTTTCTCGAGAATTTGTTGGAGTTCAGCAATGAAACTTCGTGTGCATACAAGCAACAAAATGTATTTTTGGTCGCAACATTGAGTGGTCAGTTTTGGATAAATCAGTGTTTATTCCCTTGCCGAGTGGATGACAGTGTCGGCGCGCACAGTGCAGGCGCCGCGCCTCACTTAATATGCATTATTGCCTGCTTGTTTTTTTACCTGTTGCAATCTTGGACCGTTTGGAGAAAAAAAAACAATTTCTTTTTCTTCTTTTTTCTTGATCTCTTCTTTAATGTTTATTCTGGTTTCATTTGAGAAAATAATTGCCATTTGTGCTGTTGTTTATTTGCCATGTTCATCCAGTGAAATTCTATTGTGGAAAGTCAAGCTTGAACAAAATAACAGGTAATCTAATTATTGAGTTTTTATTTTATTTCATTTTTAAATGAAGTGTTTAAAGAACGTACTTGTAGCTTTCAATATTGTTCGTTTTCATTTTTGTTGCTTTTGCATGACGTTGTTAATGTTTATAAGGGAATAAGAATTCCATAGTCACCCATCACTTGACATCAAATCTGTGGAACTAGATTTTGATATTCTTCAATTAATTCTTTTCCATATTATGTATTTATGGGATATTGTTGTTATTTTATTTCTAATTGCAATTCATTTTGGGGTGAAAACATTGGACGTTGAAGTATGGAATTCTTCATTTGGTTCCTTCAATTTGCCCTTTTATCCCTTCATTAGTTTATACTCACCGCTGTATTTATTTCATGCTACTAATACCTTTGGTGCTGCTGTGGCTAATTCATCCAGTTCATGTACTACCATTGCAGGAATTTCTCTAAATTAAATGTACACTCTCGTGACATTCTCATTGTATTCCATCTGGAGTTTTTCTTTATAAACTGATTCCAATAAAAAGGAAATCTCGGCTCAGTGTGACGTGTAGCCAACAACATGTTTGTTTATAAGTCTGCAAACCATGTAGTTTTACTTTCCAACTCATTACGCCTGCTGACTGATGAACAATTAATACATAATTATGATACATTTTCCTCATGACAACAATTAAAATTACGTAATGGCATACTTAATGCACTCAATCTCCAACTTTATGTATTGTGATTTTTATTTGCAGTAACAAACATGCCATACAGATGTTGTTGTGCTGGGGGTTGTGATAATGACTTCAGTATCTAGAGAAGAGTATAGCCATGTTGAGAATCTTAAATGTCACCATTTCCACAAGAAACAGAGAGAGGAAGTTGGCAGCACAACATCAGTAAAGGCCGGAGAAAATTCTTCAAACCAACAAACTTCATATGCAGAACCTCATCCAACATTATATTTGGTACCAAGTAATACACATGCTCCTTTACACATGTGCTACATTTGGAAATTGATCAGCCAGAGGGGATTTCTTTGGTCTCAAAATAAAGTGCACATTTGTATAGTACATGTACTTTGGGGTATGCTTCAAATCTATTCATTTGGCGGTCAGTGTTGTAATAATGATCAAATTACTATTAAATCAGTGCAGATGGGTAACAGAAAGGATGATTTTTGTTTGACAGGGTTTGATGCAGCATAATTCATTGCTCTTGAATGTATATTGAATACAGTTAACTTCATAAAAACTATCCCACAAAACCACTTTTAAGAAATAATAGGCTTTTGGTGCCTTGTAGTTGTACTTTGTGTCAAATGCCATTTTTACATGTCATCTTCCTATGATGTGATGTTCTAAGCAGTTCTTTATAGTCGGCATTGAGCTGTTTCAAACAAATAAAATGACAGAAAATAAATACAATTCAGTTATTTCATAAGTACAGGTGTTTTTCATCAGAATATTTTTAAGTAAGGGTTGTTAGTACGAAAGTAATAAAGAAGTTACTTATTTTAATAAACAGAACATGCAAAAATTGTAAAAACAAATGTGACAATGCTGCGTATGGTGTAGTATTGGTGTTGTGCATGCAATTTGTTATTTTCTCTGAAACAGCAAAAAAGGTATTAGTATATGTGACCTGTCACCACAAAATGAGCGTAAAGTCGCACTCTGCAGTTTCCAGCTACGGCGGTTCAAAGTCAAAAAATGAAGGGATGATCGATTTTTGGATTTTGTACTCATTGGAAACTGGATATCTTTTTCTATATAATTCCCAATTTATAGCGCTTTCTGTAACCTAGAAATGTCTTTTTTAGACGAATTCTCAGCATGATATTCTTCATGTCCTGTCAGAATTCTAGAAACAATGCCGAAAAGAGGACCACAAAAGCCGCCAAATTCCGTTACGTTGTCACCCTCCTATCTTGAGTTCCCTTATACACCCCTACACAATTTTGGTATCGTTCTAAAGCTGGTGACGTGGCCTTTTTATTTTTAGCTGAATAACCCTTGACCCTCCATTCATAAAAAAAAATACAAGGCATTTAGTTAGGTTGTCATCGACGTAAACAATCCAGCTTGCTGCTAACGCTTGTGGATTTAAGCACTGCGATTGGTTCCATGCTATCACGTGCTATCTGTGCTTTTTCTACGCATGCGCACGAGTAGCTTTCCCTTGCTTGTCCGCCACCTCACTTCCGTATGCCTGAAAATGGCTGTACTTCTGTGAGAATTCGTTCGTTTTAGTTCATGATCTGATGATTTTGATTCTAAAATGTCTGACGAAGATCGTATAAAGCTTGCTCTGAACGATGCTCGGATTTTGGGCCTCAATGCCACCGACAATGATACTCTTGGGGAGCTTTTTACGGAGTTTTTTTCCAGCGATAGTCACGGTGATGCTTCGGACACCGACAGCGAAACTAGCGAGTCGTCCACTGATTCTGATGCCGGAGACAACGGGGACGAGTCTTCGTCTTACGGTGATGACAGCGATGATCCAGAATCAATCGTTGTTGAAAATGTCGCGGCTGACATCATTCATGACATTGGTAGGTGTCATTTAAAAATAAATGATTTAAATAAATAATAAAAGTAGGCCTAATCACGTTTGTTTAAAAAAAATGCAGATCAGTTCACGGTCAAATCAAACTGTTCTGAATTCTGTTTCCTGTACAATTCTTCTTCTTCTTCTTCCTCTTCTTCTAACTTTAGGGCCTAGGCCTATAATTTTTTTGGAATTTTGAAATAAAGTTCCCATTGAAAAATCAAAGTCTTCTGCCTTATTTATTTTTGGTAATGTCACCAAGGATTCCTCAAAAGAACCCTAGATACTGCAGTTCAAAAGCCTGATGAAACCTGTTATTGAAATAATTATGATGAGAAGAAAATAATATTCTGGGTAAAACCCACAGAATTACGTAGGGACTGAAAACCCAATCAAGCCGGTCTTAAACGCGGGTTGCCAGAGGTGAAAGGTGAGGAAAGAACCGCTACGCCAACCTATTGGCATTAGAACAAAAATTAAACTGTCATCACATAATGAACGGTGCCCTCATAATTTATAACAATTAATATTATAAATGTCCCTTACACAGGAACCGATGATTGGGTTTCCCCTGATGCCGAGGAGGAGTTGGAGAAAGTGCGAAACTTCAACAAGTGCAGGTGCCGCCACCGTCAATGTCTCCAACAGTTTGACACTGATTTCATTGTCATGCTTCGTTGTCAAATGAGTGATGCCACACTCACCAAGTCTGAGAAGAAGATGTTTCTCCTCGGCAAGTTAAGTACGACACTTAACAACAGTGAAACAACCAGCTGTAAGAAGCGTCCCCGGCAGAGTCTGAGACAGAGATCCAGAATGAAGTATCTTGTTGAAGGAGTAACAGTTTGCCGTGAAGCTTTCCTGTTCATGCACCAGTAAGTTGTTTATAATTCTTTTTATGCAAGTAATGAACTGCTGTGAACCGAGTAGCCAGAATCATTACTTTATTTATTAAAACATTATTTATTAATAAATTTATAAAATGCTTGGTGTTAGTAGGGCCCCGAGTGTGCATTGATCATAGCAGATTATCTTAGACTAGACTACGTACCGGTACATGCAGTTAACTAGAAATATCTAGCCTAGTCGTGCATGACATGGAAAATTTGTCAGAAGGAGATGCAAATGTAACATTCTTCTAACAAGGAAAGATAAATGACTATTGGGGTCACCACCAACACAGGGCTGGATGGCTCAGTTGGTAGAGCGCCTGTACGGTATTCAGGAGGTCGCCGGTTCGAATCCCGCTCCAGTCAATTTTTCTTCGTTCACTTTTCAAGGCAAAAATTTATCAGTTTTGTCCTTATCTGTACCTGCCGCGATGAACAACCAATTTATTTCATGTAAAAAAAGAATAATTTACCATGTACCAATGAAAATGAAAAACTTCAAACTGCCGACTCCGATAAAGCTTTGCAAAAACTGTACAAATCACCAGAACACAAATAATTTATAGTAATTATTTAAATTTCCCTTTTTTCAGCATCTCCAATAATCTATTGACCAGCTTAACAAAGCACTACAAGCAGGAAGGACCAGCCCCCATGATGAAGGCAAGATCTGGAGGACGAAGAGCTAACAGAGCATCCCTATCAGTGAAGGACATCGAGCGAGTGGTCCAGTTCATTACGTCATACGCAGAGGAGCATGCACTAGTAATACCAGGCCGCGTCAGTGGGGTGAAATGCCAGGATCCAAGGGTACGTCTTCTGCCATCGTCAGTTACCAAGTCTTCCCTGTGGCGACAGTACACTACTTCACTGGAGGATATGAACTCGACAAGAATTATAGCAGGTATTTATTTTTTATACTTTAATAGTGATTACGGGTGATTCACAATAAACCTTATTCACGGTGAATCTATTCTTGTTCGAAGCAGTGTAATTTAACCGAGGCTTGGATTCGAAATACCGGTTTTCTTTTTAGAATTGGTGTTATCCTAAGGAAGGTGACAAAAATGGATGCGCCGTGAATAAGGCGTTTAGTATTCCACCCTGAGTTTGCAATGTGTTGACCAATCACAATGGGCGGAATCATTTTGCCGACAAACTGTGTATGTGGAAATGTACGCAGTTTGTCGACAAATTGGCTAATGCGTTGCAAACTCATGGTGGCGTGCTATTATGAGGAGCCCGCATTGTCTTTGTTTAAAACCAACCTCAATCTTGTGCAAAGGCAGAAAAGTTTTGTTTTTTCTCAAATCAAATAGGTGCGTTGATTTAAACTTCTTTTTTTTGGGTTTTGTTTTCCTTTCTTTTTATTTCCTTTTGTTAGGTGATCCAGTGTTCCGAATTGCAAGGAGAGTTTCCTTCACAAAGTTGTGGAAACAATACTGCCCCTTCATCCTTCCTACCAGGCCAAAGACAGATTTGTGTTGGGTTTGCCAGCGCAACAACAGTTCCGTCTACCAAAGTGCAAACCAGCTGGAAACCGAGAAACTCGCAAAGCTTCAATGCCAAGAAGAACATTTGCGAGTCGTGAACATGGAGCGAGAGCTGTACAGGTCCATGGTTGCTGAGTGTAAGGAGGCCGTGGGAGGACTGCACCTAGGAGAGAATCCCCCTGTTTCCCGAAGGGCAAAAGCACACTACTCCTTTGATTTTGCCCAACAGGTACATTTCCCCCATAACCCTAACCAACCAGGTCCGATGTACTTTTTGTGTCCACGTAAGTGTGGCATATTTGGAGTTTGTTGCGAGGGCATTCCGGAGCAAGTAAACTACCTTGTGGACGAGGGAATGGCATCTTCTAAGGGCTCAAATGCAGTACTTAGTTATTTGCACCATTTCTTCGGAAACTACGGGCTTGGGGAGGAAGATGTTGAGCTTCACTGCAATAATTGTTCTGGCCAGAATAAGAATAACTACGTCATGTGGTACATGGCCTGGAGAGCCATTCACGGTTATCATAAGAACATAACTGTAAATTTTCTCGTTGCAGGCCACACTAAATTCGCTCCGGATTGGTGTTTTGGCTTACTTAAGCAACGCTTTCGGAAGTGTGTGGTCAGTAGTTTAGGTCATCTAGAGGATGTAGTGCGGTCTAGCACTACCAGTGGTGTTAATATCCCCCAGCTTGTTGGAACAGAGGATGGCACCTCCTTCGTGCCAATGTACGACTGGCAGAGATATTTGAAGCCTTACTTCAAAGTAATCCCGGGCATTAAGACCTATCACCACATACGATTCTCCAAGGATGATCCAGGTGTTACATTTGTCAGAGCATTTGCTGACTCCCCAGAGACGAGAGTGCAACTGCTGCGTAGTCCAAGGGTTGTCCCCCCAGATGTTCTTCCACAGCCAACGCCTTGCCCAGGTTTACCTCGCCAGCGAGTAGAGTATTTGTATCAGAAAATTCGCGAGTACTGTACTCCAGGGACTCAAGATGTTACGTGTCCTGCTCCTCCGCCACAGGATGAAGATATAGATTCAGATGCATGAAGTTCGGCATTAACATAAACCGATCACATTTCCCCTCTAAAAGTGAAAAATCTGTGTTGATTTACTTAGCCTGATGAATTAATTTCATTCATTTCCCTCTTTGAAATGCTAACATTCTTAGTTTCAACAGATATGCTAGTTACATGTACATGTGTTATAATAATGTGAAGAAAAGTTTTTAACTGACATGTACACTTAAAAAAAAGGAGGAATGTTATTTGTTTTAAAGGAATTTAAGACCGAAAGGTTTTTTTTCGTGATTTTTTTTTTAAATAAGGTTATTTTAGAATGGGAAAAATTGATACTTTTTAAATACATGAAATATGCACAACAATATCAATGTCAATGAGTATACGCTGCATTTCAATGACTAATAATGCACCTTTAAGTTTTTATTTTTTTTACAAAATTGTTAATATTTGCTTCAAACTGACTATTTAACAGGAGTTGGTTTTTGAAATGATTGCTCATCAAAGTAAGCTGATTTCGATTCAGCACTACGTGCAATATGTATTGACAATGAGTATACGCTGCATTATAATGGCCAATAGTAATGCTGCACCTTTAAAATATTTTTTTAACCAAAAATGCTGTTTTTTACTTAAAACTCTGACTTCACCTTTCTGTTTTACATGAGTTCATTCTTGAAATGATTGATCATCAAAGCCAGCTCATTTAAAATCAGCATTACATGATGTATTCAATGATTGATAGAAAAAATGCGTTTTTCATTGTTTTTCAAAAAAACAGTTTCATTAAATATGCAAATTAGACAGTTATAGGCAACCAAAGTCTTAAACGTTATTTTATTGTATTGCCAATACTGTTATTTACATTGTGTGAAAAAATGGTGAAAAAATATTGATGGGAACATAGCAGTTGCTATGCGAGACTGAACCTACCTTGTCATGTGATGATTTATTTTGTGTGGTTTACTCATGCGGAACTTTACATGGGGTTTTCTCTTAATCTCCTGTACAAAGTTTGTATGAACTCCATCACTTCTCCAAGCTGTGTTGCTTTAGGGGATTGCATTTATGCCAAGTATTATATACCATTGGAAAGCTCTTTTATTGCCGAATTCAACCATGCCAATATCTACATTTTCAAAAATTCCGACTTTCAGCTCATTTTGTGGTGACAGGTCACATATAGCATGAAATAACAACAATGATAAGTATTAACCAGTGAAGGAATAAAAGGGCAAGTTTTGAGACAACAACAGGAATACTTTCATACTTCAGTGTTTATGCTTCCCTAAAGAAATGAAAAAATAATTGAATATAAAAATCTATAGTTCCACAAATTTGGTGTCAAGTGATGGGTAGAAGAACTATGCATCCCCTTAAAACATTAACAACACCATGCAAAATTTAAATGACGAGAAAAAAAATCGACAGCAACAAGACATCAACACTTTTCATTACAAAATAAAATGAGAGTTCTTCATAAAAACAAAAAAATTTGAGAATCTACATTAGGGTCATTCCGTGTCAATTCAACGCGCTTTGGAACCTGACCGACTCGGATTTCAATGAAATTTGGTATGCTTATTGGCCTCCATGAGAAACCCTCAGAACCGAAATTTTATGTAATTTGGTCCATTACTTTTTGAGATACGGGTTAACGAACTTTTGACTAATTAGCACAATCTGTCGCATTCAAACAGCCATATCTCCAGAAGTAAAGAACCTACAGAAATAAATTTTACATCATTCTAAAGCTCTTATAATGGCCTTCATTTTGTAAAATAAAACCAAAATTTTTTCATGTACGACAAAAAAATTACGTTAAAATTTGACCTTTGACCTCGATTTAAAAAAATGCGTATTTTTCAAAATGCGTAATTTTTTTTTTGATTTTAGCTTGACATGTAAGTAACATCTCCAGAGAAATTTGGAGTGGGCGCTCATGTACTTTTGGAGTTATGATAATTTAAACATCGGATTTTTAGGAAAAAACCTGTAAATATGCATTAACATGTGCATTGTATATACTTATGTGCATGTAATCCATGTATAGCAATGCATGTGCACAAATAATTATGAGGTATTTTGGCCTATCTAGCCCTTTTCAAGTAAGCATAACTACAAAACTGTACAAAAGCCCATCCTTAATCTTTTAGATGTTGCTCTGGGCCCTATATATTCGGGGGGGGGGGGGGGGGGGGGGGGGGGGGAGGGGGGGGGGGGTACTGGAACTGTCAGCCAGGCATGTTAACTAACCTAGTCATCTCCATTCCATCTGAATTTTTGTTGTTGCAGATTTCATTTCTTTTGCAGACATCAATAAACATATCTGGTTTCTGTAACAGTTTCCACAATTATTACTATATCCTGAGAGTATCTGTGTAAACTGAAGGAATTCACTGCTTACAGTTTACCATTGTTTAATAGCTGGAAGGAACAATCGCTAGTTTACTTAAATACACGATTACACATTACGGATGCACTCTCAGAATAGTAACAATTGTGGAACCTTAAGTATTACAGAGACTAAACACATAAAAGATGCCTGCCATTTTAGCGTACCCTGCATAGGACCTTGATCCCCAAATCTGGGATCCTGTGCGTTTAACAAACAGGCCCCTCAGTTAACATGCTTGGCTGACAGGTACACTAGCCCCCCCCCCCCCCCCCCTCCTTCCCGGAAGATTTAGGGCCTAGTGTTTAGAATGCAGCATACATGTAAAACATTAAGGATGGGCTTTTGTACAGTTTTGTAGTTATGCTTACTTGAAAATTGTTAGAAATGCCAAAATACTTCATATTTGTGCACATGCATTACTATACATGGATTACCTGTACATAAGTATTATGTACAGTGCATATGTTCATGCATATTTACAGCTTTTATCCTCGAAATCCGATGTTTAAATTATCATAACTCCAAAAGTATATGAGCGCCCACTCCAAATTTTTCTGGAGATGTTACTTACATGTCAAGCTAAAATTAAAAAAAAAATTACGCATTTTGAAAAATACGCATTTTTTTAAATCGAGGTCAAAGGTCAAATTTTAACGTAATTTGTTTGTCGTACATGAAAAAATTTTGGTTTTATTTTACAAAATGAAGGCCATTATAAGAGCTTTAGAATGATGTAAATTTTATTTCTGTAGGTTCTTTACTTCTAGAGATATGGCTGTTTGAATGCGACAGATTGTGCTAATTAGTCAAAAGTTCGTTAACCCGTATCTCAAAAAGTAATGGACCAAATTACATAAAATTTCGGTTCTGAAGGTTTCTCATGGAGGCCAATAAGCATACCAAATTTCATTGAAATCCGAGTCGGTCAGGTTCCAAAGCGCGTTGAATCGTTACGGAATGACCCATTACCTTTTATTGTTAAACTTGTTCAAACTTGACTTGCCATTGTTTTTTCCTTTTCCTTTAATGTGTCATTTTCTGGAAGAACTTGGTTAAAATAAAGTTATCTTTTGAAAATGAATGAACACGACCACATCGTATCCGTATCGTATCGTATTTTTATCAATCTCCCATTCACTTTGTGTTGCTCCGTTCTTCAGCGTCACGACCACATCGTATCCGCGTAGCCACCTACCCGCACCTAGTTTGGACTTAGTATTTTTTAACAACTTGCCATTCACTTTGTGTTGCTGCGTTCTTCAGCGTCACGACCACATCGTATCCGCGTAGCCACCTACCGGCACCTAGTTTGGACTTAGTATTTTTTATCAATCTCCCATTCACTTTGTGTTGCCTCGTTCTTCAGTGTCACGACCACATCGTATCCGCGTAGCCACCTACCGGCACCTAGTTTGGACTTAGTATTTTTTAACAACTTGCCATTCACTTTGTGTTGCTTCGTTCTTCAGCGTCACGACCACATCGTATCCGCGCAGCCACCTACCGGCACCTAGTTTGGACTTAGTATTTTTTAACAACTTGCCATTCACTTTGTGTTGCTTCGTTCTTCAGCGTCACGACCACATCGTATCCGCGAAGCCACCAACCGGCACTTAGTTTGGACTTAGAATTTTTAACAACCTTCAATTCACTTCGTGTTGCTTCGTCCATAGTCCTACACAAAAAATACAGCCGTATCCCTCATCGCGCCCGTTTGCGAATTCGCCCGTTTAATATTTTGCCCGTTTGATAATTCGCCCATTTCATAATTCGCTGGTTTGCTAATGCACCGTACCACGTCTCTCACATCGTAGCCAACCATTTAAAAAGGGTAATTCTCGCGTGGCGGGGTATTCTGCAATTACTCCCTTACATCATTGCATTTCTTGTAAAATTCTCTTTCCACTGCTAAGTGGAAATTTGTTGGGTTCCTGACAAACAAAATGAATTGACTTACCTTGGCACAGGGAAGCTAGAAAAGTCACATTACAGGAAGCTGGGAATCGCCATGTGGGCCCGCTAAATACTACCGTAATTGTGCCCCGTGGCAGTCATTCATTTCGCTGTTGTTTGTCGTCCTACCAACGTACGGTATGCGGTAGTGGTTGTTTACAGCCCGCGAAGTCAAGTACGCTAACGTAACGATTCTTGACATGTGCTTGACTGTGTCAGACTTTGCCAGTAACATCAACATAACGGCAACCGTATGAGCATGAGCATGAACACGGCCAGGGAGCAACTGTGAAATGAAAGTTCAACGCTGAAAAATTGTCGTAAAAACTTCCGAAGAAACCACTACTCTCCGAACACCGAGGTCCATGCAAAGTCAGTGAATAAACATTCCGAACATACAAGTACCGATGCGACGCTCTGCAACAAGTGTATTGTTGTAGAGATCAATGACCCATACACACGTGAAGCGCTAGACTTGACCCAAGTCGGACATTCCTGCTTATCATCCGTATGGGTTAAAGGGCGCCCTCATGTGCCATTAATGTGCCAATCAACTCCGATCGAAAAGCATATAAACATCTCACACAGCGGACAAAAGAGGGCGTGTACCATGCGTACCATACGCGACGCAAGACCGATACCCGACTCGGGACAAGTCTAATAAATAAAGCACATGTGACAATAGAGTTTCTAGTCTAGGCCTGGGCGATTAACTCGATTAATCGATTAATCGCGATTACATTCCTGTGTCGATTACTCGATTAGTAAATTCTGAACTACTCGATTAATCGTGCCAGCGCGATTAGTGCCTTCGAGTTGCGATTAATTCCATGAGTTACTACTATTCTCAGTCGATCAATAGCCATGCCGTGTGTGTTGCATGGAGCAGCTGCATAGACTTGATGACAAGTCGTTAGACATTCGTGTTTTGTCCATCCGTCCGTCAATAGCACATCGTTCGTATAGTGAGGCAACGTAATCTTGATTCAATAGGGGTCGAGGGTGTATGTACCGCGGTCGCGTCCCCGCATGTTGGACATTATGCAGGAGCAGCAGGACGTACACAGTGTAGTGTGAACACGCACACCGTACCCCTGGTGTAGCGATAAAATTACCGACTTGATATCAAGTCTGCCTGCTGCACGTGCACCGGATGCCCGCCCAATTGTGACAGCACCATGACAACATTTTGAGATTACACTGTAATTGGCCAGAAGCCCTTCTAATAATACTGCCTTATATGGTCAACGTGGATGAGGCATGAATGAGGGCTATACCATTTCACTGTTTATTGAGGTACATTTAGTTTATATGTTGTATTTTCAATAAATACTATTTATCTCACTTAGTAAAATAAAACTAAAGGTTTTCGGGACTTGTCGCACACATGAGTTATTGGATACATACAGTTTAAACGTGTCGGGGTGAATTTTTATTCAAGCCTGACAGCTGACAACGAAGTTTTTCTCAACTTCTTAGGCCCACGTGTTTACAATGGATTCGGCTACCATGGCCGGCCAGCGAGGCTTAGCGCATGGCGCGATGGCATTCAATTACTACTCGAGTACAGACGCTACTCGATTATACGATTACTGTACTGGACTACTATAGCTGTATCGTATCGTATGATAATCGTGAAGTGAACATGTGGAGTAATCGTGAAATGTAAAATAATCGCTATGTGTTTAGTAATCGTGAGCTGTGTAATAATCGTGTTCACTGTTCAGTAATCGTGAACTGTATAATAATCGTGTTCACTGTTCAGCCTACATGGGGTGTACATAATGTGTCATCGTGTACTATCGTTGACTTGTACATGCATGTATGGGACCACGTCTGTGTGTACGTACGTGAGGCAGTAACTGCATGCCTTGTCGGCCAACACTTCGCGAAATCACCCTACTTTACTGAAGGTAATAATTATGGACGATATTAGCCTCACGAATTTTGCATTATACCTTATCAGAACAAAAATGACATTGCTCAATGCCTCAGAAATCGGAACTGATCGCTGTTGAAACTTGTAAGAATCAATGCATTACGCTAGTGCCGTTTACTGCAGTGCCGCTATGATGAAAACAAGGTACATATGCTGCTTGTATAGTCACTTCCGGGTAATCGCGATTAATCGATTAATCGCGATTATTTCCTCCGCGATTAATCGATTAGTGAAAAGCACTAATCGCCCAGGCCTATTCTAGTCTGTATTCAAGTCAGGTTTCGTCCAAAAAGGTTTTGTTCTCTGAAGCAAAGTGCCCTCTGGTGGTGTTGAACTTATCCTCTTACAGGGTATGAAGATGGTGGTGTAAGAAAAATACCATTAACATTTTTCCGCCTGAAATGGTGTATTTTTCCAGAAATTAGTCAAACAACGACCGAAAATCTTTTTGATATTTTAAAAGATCAAAAATAAAAGAGAAAAGACTTAAGAAATACTGTGACCGTTTTTCACTGTTTTCTCAAAAAGTGGACACTGTATGGGACTGAAATTTTCACAGATGACTATTTCTGTATCGTCCTTGATATTTTTTCCCATGAATCTGTATTTCTTTGACAAAAACCAAAGCATGATACTACCTTTCATATTTTTAATCATCCACATCATATCCCTGCTGTATCGGTCATCTTTTATTTAAAAAAAATTTGCACAGAGAAGATGTCATGAAAACTGCACGCCTCATTCATTTTTTGTAGGCCTTTTATAGTGTAAATAATTTTGTGTGGAAACACAAGAATGAGCCTTCTGTATTCTCCATAACCATTTGGATTTATTAGAACTTGTTATAAAACCAGCATCAAGCTGCATACGGTTAATAGGCAAAGAAAAGTGCAGACATTATGTCTTTTCCTTCCTCCATGGTGTCTGAAACTTCCACAGGGTTTTGAAAAGTGAAAAATGCGGCAAGTAAAAGAATTTAATTGCCATTCCTTGATGACCAGATCTTGACTTCGAGTTGGATGGTGCCCGCATACCAGATGGATTCCTGCAGCAGGATGTTTGTGTGGCTGACAGGAGACACATAATTTTTGCAACCCCGGAGTTGCTCCATCTTCTTGCCCGGGCGAAGAGGTGGTATGCTGACGGTACATTCAATGTAGTCAAGCGTCCATTTGCACAGCTCATGTCCATCCATGCCTTCGTCAAGCAGGAAGGTCAGACGAAGCAGGTGCCCTTGGCATTTGCCTTGATGTCGGGACGGAAGACGAAGGACTACCGCCGGGTCTTCAGGGCTCTACTGTCCTGCCTACCAGCAGAGCCGCAGCTGGAGGAGATCATGGTTGATTTCGAGAAGGCTGTGCGGTCGGTGTTGCCCGAGATTGCTATTCGGGGCTGCTCCTTTCACTGGAGACATGAAGTGTGGCGAAAGATTCAGGAACTTGGACTGCAACAGGCGTACTCCAAGGATGAGAAGGTCCACCGGTACTGCCGGCAGTTGATGAGCCTCCCTTTCCTGCCCCACGAACATATTGCGCCCATCTTTGCTCATCTCAAGGTGCGGACTAAGGGCCCGAACATACAGGCCTTTACCACGTACGTCAAAGACACCTGGATCGAGTCTCGAATGTGGAGCCCTTACACGTGGTCTGTGTTCAGGCAATCATTTCACACCAACAACGACCATGAAGGGTGGCACAAGAGGTTGAATGGTCCTGCCAAGAAGGGCCAGCTGAGATTTTACCTTCTGGTAGCACTCCTTCACGAAGAGGCTCTGATGACGTCTCTCGAAGTCCTGCTAGTTCAAGAGTCCAAACTGCAATGTCACCAGAGACGGATGTACCGCCAACTTCAAGGTCGTCTCTTCAAGCTATGGGATGAGTACAGCGATGGACACAAAACTCCCATGCAGCTGCTCAAAGCATGCGGACACTAAGCCCAAAGTAAAGCGCATGTATAGCAGATATCTGGTGGATGCCAAGCGAAAATAGTTTCTCCTATTTCCAGGATCTGAGCGTAGTGGTGAAATCAACCAAACCAAACGGCTCTTTTCAGAGCCAACACTTATTTATGGCACTGTGTGAGAAACGTCCCCGTCGTTGTGCCGGTAATGCGCTGATGCAGCGTAGCTGATTCTCACAGACAATCCCAATCCCAGTAATTAATTGATCGTTATGAAATACTTTATAATGTTGGTTATTGCTCATAATACCAGGTGACCTCAGTGTACCTTATGTACCTCAAACACGAGGAAAACATGTAAACACTGTGATACTGGTTGACCGAAATCTGGATGGTAAATAAATAATTTATAAATAAATAAATAAAGTCATAAATTTTCCCTTCTCATTAAGAATTTCTTTAAGCGTGTTTAATAGCTGGATCAAGTTTTACGACCCAACTTACTTCGGTTGATGTGGTTGAGAGTTTATTTGCTGTGCGTTATTTTCTTTAAAAAAAATTAACAACTTAAACTTTAAACGCTGTTTTCTCCATTTCAGTATTTCTGTCCCAACTTTTTTTTAAATGTCATTACTTTTTAACTAATCGTCCCATTGCCATGGCATATACCTTAGATGAAAGCTTATTCTTTACTGATTACAATCATAACAATATCTCAAAATTGAATTTTGACCCCAAATGTGGGGTTTGCTGGAGCCGGTCACATTATATTCACATAATTATTTCAGGTGATTCTTTTTTTAGATAGATCGCGCCGGAATTGAAACGTCAGACCATTCTTTGTTTTGTTTTTAAGTAGGCCTATGAACACTGATAATAATATAATGTTTATTCCTTCCTAGCCCTCCATGATAGAATATACACAATTATTGTGTTCAGCTTTAACACAAAAATGAACTTCGTGGTGCGTGTGCTGTTCATGTATGGGTGCTGTGTATGGGGTGGGCGAAGTGACGCGTGGGCGAAGTGGAAAGTGGGCGAAGTGACTGTAAAACTCTAATTCTAGCCTTCTAGCCTTTGAGAAAGATCCTGCAAGGATCGAAACGCATCAGGCCCTCCTAACTTAAAGCATTTGATATATTTCAGGTCATTTTGGCTGATGAGCAGTATGAAACAGTTTATTACTTGTTTATTTCTAATTCTATTGAAGGCATTTTGTGCTGTACCATGGAGGAAGAAATGGTCACTAGTCAGTGTTGTTGAGTTGATCCCTATTGTTTATTTTATAATCCTTTGCTTCCTGCCAGTTTCTACTAGTTAAGTGCTTTTGTGTAGTGTGTCCCTTCCTTTCACACAGTCTCTTGGATTACAAGTCAACTCGCCCCCTAGCCGACTCGCCCCCTGACCTACTCGCCCCTTACCAACTCGCCTCCTCCCCGACTCGCCCCCTGGCCGACTCGCCCCCTGACCGACTTGCCCCCTGGCCAACTCGCCCCCTAATTTATTCAGAAACAAAATGTGAAGTTAATTAGGCATCATAATTAATAATCAAATGCTTCTCACCCTTTTGTAGGGCCTACTATGTGTTTATGTCAAACATTTTATGATGAAGAACGAAAAATGCACAAAGTCCACACACAAACTCCTGCATGGTTCGATTGCAGTTCAAGCAATTGAATTAATATTTCCTTTGCAGAACCAAAAACATCAAAAATTCAAAAACGCAACTTAAAAACAAGAAAAACAAGTGAACAACAACACTTAAAGCAAACCATAGAACAAAACATATCGTCATAATAAAAAAAGGTCTACAAAAAATGTCAACAATAACACTATAAGTTAAAGCAAGACATTTTAAAACAAAATGATAACAAAATATGTTAAGAAAGAACATCGAATAATAAAACAAAAACATTGTCATTTTATCTCAAAGAGTCACAAAAACTCAAAAACATCATCATAAGGACAAAAACACAAAATTCGGCCAGGGGGCGAGTCGGTCAGGGGGCGAGTCGGGGAGGGGGCGAGTCGGCCAGGGGGCGAGTCGGGGAGGAGGCGAGTTGGTAAGGGGTGAGTCGGGGAGGGGGCGAGTCGGTAAGGGGCGAGTCGGCTAGGGGGCGAGTTGACTGTTTCCGTCTCTTGTATTGTGTAATTATATAAATTTGAAGATTGGATAAGAAGATTAGAGCCATGAGTTTTGTGTACTGGTAGAGCAGATTAATTAATCAGTTCAGTTTAGAAGTGTAGAGCAGATCGAGCGTGTGATGGATATGTGTACCGGGTAGTTTTTTCTCTTGCTTGAATTTCTGATTGTTTTATCAGAGTTTGGATTTTCTGTATTGATTTTAATTTGCTGCTGTTGATGCTGAGTTTTGGTTTATTTATTTTTACCTCAGGTTTTTGGCTTTTGGTTGGTTTTGCTTTTGATTGCTTTTAATTTTTGGTTCACAATTTTGGTAATTTTTAATAAACAGTTTGTGTCCTCATTTTTTAAAGTGTGTCAATTTTCTTGGTTACAAATACAATACATACCTTCTCCCAAGGTCTTGCTTTCCCATCAGAGCAAAATAAGTTTATACTTCAATCTCCTATACCCGATAGTCAGCATATCCAGCTCTCCCAAACTAATGTTGGACGCCAAAGCATGCATGCCTTGATACAGACTAAGGAGCTGGATCCATCACAAAGGACTGAACATTCAGAATCTGAAAGCAGCTGAAGATCAACATCAAGGAATCACTCCATGGCCAGGACTAAGTAGACATTGTTGTAAACATCGAACTACCAGTTAAAGAGATTTGTTCCTTGAACTACATACTGTACATACCTGCTCTTGGACAATTGCCCAAATCTCAGCGATACAGTTTGCCATCACGCACCGCTTTTAATTCTATTTTAGGAAAAGTGTGGCCCTGGAGGATTTTTAACCATTCGGAAGACTTTGCCTTTGTAACGTCGGATACTGCGAGCTTCCATCTGAAAGAGAGAAGGCCTCTTGAAGAATTCACAGATGAAGGTATCCTTCGACTAATTCACAGGGGCTTTGTCAATCAAGTTACTGGTATATGGGGGATTTGCATCGATATTCTTCTGTCACTGGTGTAAAAATATCCCAAACTGGCTCGTGCAGACATGTCCAAGGCTTGGTCCATGACGGACACAAATAAAGGGCCAGAACTGTTCAAGAAATTATCGAATGCTAAAAAAAGCTGAAGAACAGTAAAACTGAATGTTCGTCTGTCCCTATATCTAGAGTTATCCCAGATACATTACATTTATTCTTGATGATCATGAATCAGTAGGTAAACATATTATCTTCAACAGTATGACAATATTGTACGGCTAAATCCAAACCTGAATTTAGAAAACTGCACCAATCTTAATAATTTATTAACCCCTTGGGAATCACAGATTGAAAATATATGGTGAAGGACTCTAAAATTCAGGCACATACTTTTACAGGACCTGAATATAAGAAATTTGTGGGTGAAATTGATCTTCCTGAAATCATCCAAAATCACCCAAAATTAGAACAAATTAAAACCCTCTGGAGTGATTTAAGAGTTATAAATTAATAAACAGAGATTCAACAACAGAAAAGATTAACAAGTTTCAATCATTGGCTAAGAAGTCAGTTATTTTATATCAAACTATATTCTTGACAAAAGATGTAACACCCTATATGCATGTTCTTACAAACCATACATGTACATGAAGTCATGCGGTTGTATGGATTGCAAACCCTTCTTTTTTCTGCCAGCAAGGGCTTGAGAAGCTAAATGAGTTTATTAACCCCTTAGGAATCACAGATTGGAAATATATGGTGAAGGACTCTAAAAATTCAGGCACAGACTTTTACATGACCTGACCATCGGCAAATTTTGGGTGAAATCGATCTTGCTGTTATCATCCCAAATCACCGAAAGTTACAACAAATTAAAACCCTCTGGAGTGATTTAAGAGTACTGATTTACCAATTAAACAGGGATTCCACACCAAAAGAGATTAACGAGTTTCAACCATTGGCTAAGAAGTCAGTTATTTTATATCAAACTATATACTTGGCAAAAGATGTAACACCCTATATGCATGTTCTTACAAACCATGCCGTTGTATGGAAACCATTAATTTTTCTGCCAGCAAGGGCTTGAGAAGCTAAATAATTTTGTGACTTTAGTTACTCAGTGCATTGTAGTGGACTCACCAATTAGCTGCAGGGTTTTCATGGCGACATACAACAAAAATACTTTTAATTTTGTCACTCAACTAAAGGTTGCTTTTACTGGCCAATGTGTAGCATCTTCATGATGATACATAAATTCATGTTTTTCCCCCTATGATAAAGGTTTGTGGTCTAGGAGAAAGGAACTCATAGTTTTTGTCCACTAGACTGCAGTTGTACTTATACAGTAGATGACTACTGTTGGTTACACCTTATCCCAACCGCCTGCTTTCTCAACAAAAACTTTTGTTGCCGAACTTGAATACTAATTTGCAAATTCATGGGAGAGAGATACTGAGGATGTGGAGGCTGTTCTTGTTAGGAAGAAGAAACCTGCTGGACAGCATTCTGACACACCAAAGCAGAAAAGGGATCCACCGTATTGGAGGATGCAAAACTACCTACAAGTCGCCCTGATTCTGAGGATGATGCCTCCATTGAGGTGCACACTGAGTGGCTGAAGGCAGAAACATCCTAAAGGAAGCCACATTATGAGCGTGTCACATTGTCTATGCCCTGCCAAGTCGCCCTGATTCTGAGGATGATGCCTCCTTTGAGGTGCACACCGAGTGGCTGAAGGCAGAAGGCTCCAAAAGGAAGCCATATTATGAGCGTATGAAGTTGGCAATGGACCTCCGTCCGGCCGCCGAGGGACCGGCCGACCTGCCTTTGCAAGACCTCAGGCCGGCCGCCAAGGGAAAGGCCGACCCACTGTTGCAAGACCTCCGTCCGGCCGCCGAGGGACCTGCCGACCTGCCGTAGCAAGACCTCCGTCCGGCCGCCGAGGGACCGGCCGACCTGCCCCCGCAAGACCTCCGTCCGGCTGCCGAGGGACCGGCCGATGACTTGTTTGACTTGTCGCAGTTCGTCGGAGGCATTGATATCATAATGCAGCACATTTTGGCGAAGCTGGAGGAGATGTCGGCACAAATTATGGATTTGCAAGCTGAGGTCCGGGATCTGCGGGCTGAAAGGGGGCCGTCTCGCCAAGGGAGCAGGGAGCCGAACTATGTCCAAGTTGCCGAAGACCAAGTGGTCATTGATTGGATCGAAGGACAATTCAATTATTTTATCGAAGGAGGTTTTTGATGACGTCTATGTCAAGTCTGCCAATCCGCGGGACTTTATTTTAAAACTTCTGGGGAAGGTTTTCACCGTCGACGAGCTGGCTAAATGCAACTATCATGGAGGGAAAGTGTTTAATGGGAAATGCTGGGTGGAGAAATCTCCCCTCAGGACTGGAAGCACGGCTTCAATTGCAGACGTGAAGGGCTGCTACCCATGGCTGTTTGAAGAAGATGGGGTTTTCCGCATAGCACAATGACCACAGAACAGCTGAAAAGGGATATAGTCACACTACAGAAAATCGTTGATGAGGCAAATGAGCACCATAAAGCTACTACCAGAATGATCATAGGTTTCACCTCACTTCTACAGCACCAGCTCCAGAAGGAAATGGTCCAAACCCAGATTTTTGGAGGGCTCCAATTTCGAGACGGTAGAGATTGGGATGTCCGGATACTCTGTGGACATTTACCACAGAATGTACGAGGAGCGGCTTCTTTTGAGCTTGCGTGGAAGGCAACAAGTGTTTAAACTGTTGTCAGACTTGTTTTCTGAGGAAAAACTGGCAACTTGTAACGTAAACGGGGGAATTGTATGGTGTGGGGTTGGGATTGTTCACAAACGGTCCAAGACGAATGCAGGTACAAAGCAATCATTGCGCAAGCTGAAAAGGAATTTCCAGGGGACACACATGGTGCTGGGGCTAAGATTATCCAGGAGTCGGTAAACAATCAGCGAAGGCCAAGGGTTATAGAAGCTTGAGAGCCCCAGCACAAGCGTGGCCTCCTTTATTATGAGAAAGGCGTGGTCAGCAAGTAAACTTTTCCATTTAGGTTGTTGTGGACTCAAAGTTTGAAGATGATAAACTATTTGTAAAAGTCCATTACACTGATAAGGAGTGGAACTCTGCACAGTATGATGAATGTTGATCAGCTGCTGAAATTATAGACATTCCTGAAAGTTTCAGCAGAATCACACCAGAGGGAAAGAATTTATTTTCTTGAGCAGCTGAAGATCAGCATCAAGGAATCACTCCATGGACAGCGCAAAGTAGACAGCGTTGCAAACATTGAACTACCAGTTAAAGAGATTTGTTTCTTGAACTTCATATGTACATGTACATGTACAGGCTGCTCTTGGACAATTGCCCAAATCTCAGCGATACAGTTGCCATCACTCACCGCTTTTAATTCTATTTTAGAAGTGTAGCACTGGAGGAGTTTTAACCATTCGGAAGACTTTGCCTTTGTAACATCGGATACTGCGAGCTTCGCCTGGAAGAAAGAGGGCCTCTTGAAGAATTCAAGGATGAAGGTATCCTTGGACTAATTCACATGGACTTTGTCAATCAAGTTACTGGTATAGGGCAGCATTCAAGACGGCGTATGATCCAGATCCACTGCAAGCTGCTCCGATACAACGACAGGCAATTCATTCTGAAGAACGCTGCCCGATATCTGAGGAACAACCCATACAGAGGATCGAACAAATACATCGCTGACGACGTCACAACAAGGATCCGTGAAGCCAGAAAACAACTCAGAGATCATCAGACAAGACGAGAGGGTTAATTTCGCATACATTCCGATGTCAGTACCAGCAGTCATCACATACAAGCTGAAGAGCGGTCCCTTCAAAACATTCAGATTGGGGGAAGCAAGTCCACTTTCATAGCCCGTAAGCTACAAATCTACAAATCTTTAAATTAGTTGCATATGCATTTATTCCTTAATTATAAATGTATTAATATGTCAGTAAGCAAACATTGTACTCCGCTTTATTATGTTGCTTACATGTATGTCTTATGTTTATATGTTCACTCCATCTGTGTTTCGGTTTTCACTTCGTTGTTTTCATCCCTATGACAACCATCCTCTGCGCGTACAATAATCTGACAGTCGTGGAATGCAATGACGACGTGTTGCGTAACAACAAGCACTCTTAATGATTTCCACTGTCAATCACCAGTGAAGATCCGCTTGAAGTTGTAGCCCAATTACTGGACAATCGCCTCGGTAATACGGACTGGTACTGCTTTTCTAAAATCAATTCAGCAATTCGCCTGGGTCGTGGATTTAGTCATTTCTCAATAATTATATTCATAGTCATACATCAAAACCGGTTAGCTGTGTGACTCGTCATATTAAAACCCCAACAAAATATGGCCTATGCCTACTCCCTAAAGTGCAAATACTCATTGTGTATACATGTACATGTATGTACATATTAAAATCATTATCGAGTATTACTACTTGAAATACTAATAATAGGCTACTACTTTATCTGGTTATATGTATTTAGGTGTTCTTGTGGTAACTGTGTCCCAATGGATGATATTGCAAGCTGCAAATGCTGTAAAGAGATATAACAGCTTCAACAAAAATTCCACCAACTGGACATCGATCCAAACACCACCGGCTGCTTCCTCGATCATCCTTGTTTCGAGGAGTCATGCCTCAACCCAGGAACATTGGAAATTGCATATCTGGCATACAGACAACAGTATGGAGCTAGAGCCATTGAAGGGGACAGGGCAAAGTAAGTTAAACATGTTCAGTAATTACTCAGGCCACATAAGAAATGTTGTTTTTTTTTGTCAAAAGTAGTTGATTTTCTCTTGTTCATGTTCTCGATGAAATTTATTTCGTTTTCTTTTTTAATTTTTGCAAAATATTTTATTTCATTTTATCACAGAAAATATTGGCATATCGCCTACAGACAAACAGTGAGATGGTGCTGGGGCTTCCTAAGAGGACACAATAGAGTGCCACTTCCATCATGTGTTGTGCACAAAATAAAAAGTGTTTTTCCTGACCCAGATGGAAGGTTTTAAATACCCAAACTTGGATTAGATGTCTATATTTTTATACAGCTTTTCTCACAGGACAGTTAATTGTTAAGTTAATTGCAAAATAAAATGGGCTTCCTTTTATTTAACACTTGAAAGATTTATATTCAATGAACATTTTTTTTTCAAATTGGGAAACCTCTGTTAGTCTGTTTAACATCAATAATAATACTTCATGGGAATTGTTTAACTTTACCTTGTACCATTACGTTAGCTGCTGAAATTATAGACATACATAAAAGTTTCATCAGAATCACACCAGAGGGAAAGAATTTGTTTTCTTGAGCAGCTGAAGATCAGCATCAAGGAATCACTCCATGGACAGCGCAAAGTAAACAGTGTTGTAAGCATCAAACTACCAGTTAAAGAGATTTGTTCCTTGAACTACATGTACATGTACCGGGGTACCTGCTCTTGGACAATTGCCCAAATCTCAGCGATACAGTTTGCCATCACTCACCGCTTTTAATTCTATTTTAGAAAATGTAGCACTGGAGGATTTTTAGCACTGTAGCACATTGTAGCACTGGAAGACTTTGCCTTTGTAACGTCGGATACTGCGAGCTTCCGTCTGAAAGAAAGAAGGCCTCTTGAAGAATTCACGGATGAAGGTATCCTTCGACTTATTCACATGGGCTTTGTAAATCAAGTTACTGGTATAGGGGGGATTTGCATTGATATTCTCCTGCCTCTGGTGTAAATGTCCCAAACTGGATCATACAGACATGTCCAAGGCTTCCAACTCCAAGAAGGACACAACTAAAGGGGCCAGAAATGTTCAAGAAATTACTGACTGCTCAAAAAGCTGAAGAACAGTAAAACTGAATCTGTCCCTACATGTATATCTAGCGTTATCCCAGATACATTACTTTTATTCTTGAGGATCATGGATCAGTTGGTATACCTGTTAACATATTATCTCCAACAGTGTGACAATATTGTACAGCTCAATCCAAACCTGAATTTAGAAACCTGCACCAATCTTAATCGATTTAAAAGTTAAGAGTTTATTAACCGCTATGGAATCACAGATTGGAAATATATGGTGAAGGACTCTTAAATTCTGTCACATACTTTTACAGGAACTGAACATCAGCAAATTTTGGGTGAAATTGATCTTGCAGTAATTAATTATCCCAAATCACCCAAAGTTAGAACAAATTAAAGCCCTCTGGACTTCTTTCAGAGTTCTGATAGGCCAATTAAACAGGGATTCCACACCAGAAGAGATTAACGAGTTTCAATCATCAGCTAAGAAGTCAGTTATTTTATATCAAACTATATACTTGACAAAAGATGTAACACCCTATATGCATGTTCTTACAAACCATGTACATGAAGTCATTTTTCTGCCAGCAAGGGCTTGAGAAGCTAAATGATTTTGTGACTATTTCTGACCAGAAGTACATGTACACTCATGTACATGTACATATAAAAGCAGTAAAGAGAACTTGGCGCCACAGATGATCATCCTCACAAACCTTACCCTGGCAAAGAGACAGACGAGGCATGCAAGATGGAATCGCTTACTGTCCAAGCCCCAGAAGGTGGTGAAGTTGCAGCTCTAGCTCCCGCATTACAAAGGCTCTTTCCAGTTATTTTAGCTGGTCCCAACAACTTCTTTTTTTTATGAGAGTGCACTCTTAATGATATTCACTGTAAATCACCAGCGAAGATCCATCTGAAGTTGTAGCCCAATTACCGGACGATCGCCTCAGTAATACGGACTGGTACGTTGGAAACTGCTTTTCTAAAATCAATTCAGCAATTCGCCTGGGTCGTGGATTTAGTCATTTCTTAATAATTATATTCATAGTCATACATCAAAACCGGTTAGCTGTGTGACTCGTCATATTAAAACCCCAACAAAATATGGCCTATGCCTACTCCCTAAAGTGCAAATACTCATTGTGCATACATGTACATGAACATATCATTATCGTGCATTACTACTTGAAATACTAATAATAGGCTACTACTTTATCTGGTTATATGTATTTAGGTGTTCTTGTGGTAACTGTGTCCCAATGAATGATATTGCAAGCTGCAAATGCTGTAAAGAGATCGAGCAGCTTCAATAAAAAATTCCACCAACTGGACATCGATCCAAACACCACCGGCTGCTTCCTCGATCATCCTTGGTTCGAGGCGTCATGCCTCAACCCAGGAACATTGGAAATTGCATATCTGGCATACAGACAACAGTATGGAGCTAGAGCCATTGAAGGGGACAGGGCAAAGTAAGTTAAACATGTTCATAATTACTCAGGCCACATAAGAAATATTTTCTTTTTTGTCATACATGTAAGTAGCTGATTTTCTCTTGTTCATGTTCTCGATAAAATTTATTTAGTTTTCTTTTTTAATTTTTGCACAATATTTTATTTCATTTTATCACAGAAAATATCGGCATATCGCCTACAGACAAACAGTGAGATGGTGCTGGGGCTTCCTAAGGATGACACAATAGAGTGCCACTTCCATCATGTGTTTTGCACAAAATAAAAAGTGTTTTTCCTGACACAGATGGAACCTACGAAGGTTTTAAATACCCAAACTTGGATTAGATGTCTATATTTTTATGCAGCGTTTCACCCAGGACAGTTAATTGTTAAGAAATTCTATGTAAAAGATGGCAAAATTGTATACGATTCATTTACAGGCCCAGAGCATTGTCAAATTGCGGCTAAAACTGTCTTCATAAGCCTCATCCCAAACGGCAGAACCACACTCAATTGTCTGTTATCAAGTCTACTTTTGACTGATTTCGATAAACTTGGATATATCCTTATTAAGAGAGACATGTCAAATGATGGCATTTGTTCGATAAAATGGATTGAATTGTATGGTAGCCATATGTTTTTGGCTACAGATGTCACTCCATACATGCACATATTGTGCAACCATTTACCTCAAGTCATTTACATGTATTTCATATCAAGACAGGTTTACTGCTGTGTTGTATGTACTACCATGGCAAGTTGGCAGTAGCATACATGTATGTACTTTGATGATAATGCCATTTTTTCCACTTTGATGGTGCTGTGGTTGAACTGCTTGTAACTGAAACAAACAGGTATGCCGCAACTACCATTGCCGGTAAGGGTGGGATAGACAACTTGAGCAGATATTCAAGACTTCGCAAATGGAGAGATGTTGATGCTGGAGAAATGAAGGCATTTATCGCTATTCTACTTCTTATGGGCATGGATAGACGACCAAATTATGACTCCTACTGGAAGAGAGAATGGACAATCCAGGCCCGGGCATTCGCTCCATTCTCTCCCGAAATCGCTTCTATTTGATCCTTCAAGTTTTCCATACGACGGACAATGCCCTACTGACACAAGCTTGTGAACCCAATCACGATTGCCGTGGCAAGATAAAGCAGGTGATGGATATGATTGTGTCCCGGTGGCAGTCTGCGTACTACCCCCAGCGAGAGATTGCTGTCGGTGAAACTATCATGCCTTTGAAAGGTAGAAGTGGGATGAAAGTCTACAAGCAGAACAAGCCACACAAGTGGGGACTCAATTGTTAGAACATTGCTGAATTCACATCGGGCTACGTATGGAATTCTGAACTTTATCAAGGAAAAGTGAACAACGAGACTGAAGTTGGCCTATACAAGAATGTGCTTTTGCGCCTTATGGAACCATTGAATGGTAAAGGCCACCATATTTATATGGACAATTTATTTTCATCCCAGGACTTAGATTGGGCCCTTCCAGACAACGGTAGTGGGGCATGTGGTAACACTGAGTGTAAATTGAGCAGGCACCCCTGATGAGATGAAGGCAACAAAAATGAAAAAAGCCTAATAAGTCGAAGAAGCCCCTGAAGATCTCCCCTTTCCAATGGACCCAGGAGTGCCAGCAGACATTCAACTACAGTTGTACCTACGGCAATGCCTGATGTCCCCGCCTGTGCTGGCCCATCCAGACTACTCCAAGCCGTTCCTGTTATACACAGATGCCAGCAAGCAGGGCCTTGGAGCAGTCCTTTCACAAGAGCAGAACGTGAAGGTGAGGGTTATCGCCTATGCCAGTAGAGGATAGATGACGCATATTATAGTGCATTCAAGCTGGAACTCATGGCATTGAACATGTTGAAATGGGCGATCACAGTCAAATTCAAGGAGTACCTGCTACGAGGTTGATTCACGGTGATTACCGATCACAATCCCCCTTTTTTTTTTACATTTTGTTTTAATAGCATGTAAATTAGTGTTTTAAATTATGTCTGAAATCTTTTCACCCAAATGTTAATAATGTTGCTTACTGACTATTACTAAAACTAAAGATGACACGTCAAGGAGATGCAATCTTGCTTGGATGGCTTGATTATGACTTTGTGAGCCAAAGCTACAAGCAAGTTCAGTCACCTACCGGTGGTACTAGGACTGTGTCCTTCAAAGTTCAAAAGGGCACCGTGGTAGCAAACTATAAAGGAGGAGGCACAGAAACATTTCATCCCTTCCGAGAAGAATTTGACAAGGGAATGCGAGACTATAACCAGTACGAATTTGACCCCTGGCAAAGTTCCTGCCTAAGTATGGAGATCGTGTGTCTGCCGTTACCTTTTCACGGCGTCACTGCGCTACAAGTGCCAGTGAAAGAGATCGCGGTGATGCAGGAGGATGTAAAAGTGTGTCACTTATGAACAGAATGAAAGACAAACTAAAGAGTGGACCCACAACAAACCTGAAGAACAAAAATGCTGCAAAAGAGACGTGAACAATCAAGCTTGGGTGGCTTGATTATGACTTTGTGAGCCAAAGCTACAAGCAAGTTCGGTCACCTATGGGTGGTAGGACTATGTCCTTCAAAGTTCTTCACCTCCAGGAAGAACAGAAAGGGCAAACTTGAAGATTTTGAAATTGACAAAGGAATGCAGGACAACAACCAGTGTGAAGTTGACCCCTGCAAAACTGTGGCCATCCTGTACAATGAAACCAAATAATCAATGGTAAAACTGTTCTTGTGCAGCAAGCAACATTTCCAGGAATCGTCGAGGGCAAATTCGTAGTTTGAGTTATAGTCCTGATTCTGTGCAGAAGTGTTGCGTGGTGCACTATATTAACATGGTCTATAATTTCCATGGATTGTAATTGAGTAAAGCAAAAGCACATGTTTGTGTTAGACATGGATATAGCAATAATTTGTTTGAAAGTCATTTAATTTGCAAATTTATCACAAAATTCGTGATAAATCCAAGAATGATCAAATACGTTTGTATTATAAAATGAACTGATAAAGATTGCCTATATATGAAATTTATTACACAGGTCAACAATTTAAGCCTCGTTGATGGGGTTCAATCAAAGAGTAACATTAATAACCACTTGAGCTTTAACTTTAGTCCTTTATGGTAACTTTAAATTAGGGTCTAGGATCTAGGGCTAGGGTCACTTGCTCAGGTGTCAATGCTCATTACGAGTATCTCCAACTTCCAACTTCTTAAAGAGTTCCTTCCCTGGAAGTTGCATACATTTTCTACCCATCTGCCAACAAAATCCCAGAAGGGCGAAGGCTTCCACTTTGAGTCAAATCTAAGGCCAGAGTAATGACATCAGATGACGTCCGAGATGACATAGCTCAGCAGGACATCGTTCTCGAAGAAAACAAGAAGAAACAAGAAGAAAAGAAGAGAAAATAGCTCTGCAGAGTCAACGATCAGGAGATTCCTATACCAAAAGGCGGAAAAGGCAGTGGGAAGAGCAATGGCAAAAACAAGATGGAGAAACCACCGAAGGAAACCGGTGACGACAAGGAAAATGATGGAGACGCAGAGGATGAAGACAAATTCTGCTATAGTTCTCAGTCTTCTTACTGGTCAGAGATTAAACGTGCTCAACACAAGTGGGTGGGCTGTTCATCCCCTATAAACTATTTCAACTGTTCCCATGTCAAAATGAGTATTAATAAAAATCTGTCATTTGCAAGAATCCCTCCCCTCCCGAAAGTATGTATAATTATACCCGATTTCATACACATACATTTTGTCCTTTTATCAGGTTCAGCTTCGATGTCATAGACTGTTGGACATACCACTCCTGACATCACTGACTTGTATTTCCCTCCAAGAAATCATGGTGAACATGTCAAGGAGCGAGTCTCATCATGATCTTCTGGCGGAGGGTCTGCAATGGAATTTTTCACGTTGACATGTGTGGAACCGCGTCCACGGCTGAAGAATTTCGGCGATACCAACAAGCCCCAGGTTTGGGTATCAGTAATAATCCTGCTACATAGTGGCATGGGAATGAACAAATCTTCCCCACCATGGCAAAGCTAGCAAGCATTTCTTAAGAAATTAAGGAAATCATTTTAAAGGCTGTTTAAATACTGTAACTCCTTTGTATTTCCTTTATTTGATGTTTAAGCAAGTTTCCCGTATAACAAATTTCTGTTTTATTTCAGTTCAGCAAAACCCACTGAGGGCCTATTAAAAAACACAATCAAAATTGTTGGTCATGCATTCTAATCTCAGAGACAACCACTCTGCCAGTCTTTAAAGGAATGTCCGGATATTCAACCAATATTAAGGCCTAATATTCGAATACTGGTAGACATTTATTTGAAATGACTCAGCCCTACACCATATGATGACAAAGGTCAATTTTATAGCCATTTTGCTGCTTCTGTGTGATAATCTGCCAAAACTGAACAGGCTTAGTTGCTTATTTCAGACGGAATCGGTAGACTTTGTGCAGGTATCATTACAACAAGAAGCAGTGTTGAAGAAGGGGGAAAGGAGGAGACAGATCTATCCCCTCGACCCCCTGCCGGAGTGTTGGCCCTCGAGGGCCTCAGTCCTCCTGGCTATGAGCTGCTCCTCATATTACGATACACTTAACAAAAAAAAAGATCATTATTGAGCAGACATTTAATTTGGTCATGTTTTGTTATAATAATCTGTTGATTTCAAACACAATATTCCGAAAATTTACCAACTTATGCTGAATACAAAAGACAATAAATTTAATTGAATTTAATTGAATCCCAGACATCACCAATAATGCTCCGTCCTGTCTAATACACTAGGACGGCAGTTATAATACATATACCACTGGTTTTTCTCGCATACAATACAATCAGTACAAAGTCTGGTCTGTAATCAGGATGACCCTTTTGCTGACTTTAACTGATGGCGAAGAAAATTAGCAAACATTATACTTACCTGTCTGTGGCACCATACATGACCTTACCACTGGCTAGAGAGATACTGATCTCATCAGTGCTGAGGAGCTGTGCTCTGTATGCTGGATCAAGATGGATGGAGGGCGAGGATTCATGGTTTGGCTCGTGACGTCACTCCAACGGTCCTGACATGATGATGATGACTGGTAATACTATCAAAGCTGCTGTGGAAGTGAAGTCCATCACACATCATGGCTCTTCCTTGTTACTTAGTGTAATAACAAGTTGGAAAGTCATGAAAGTTGTACTATACTGTTCAAACAGTTCATGGTCTGCAATTGAGTTGCAGCTGCACAATCACAAAGCAACTGAGCAGCGAAGTGCAGTCACACTATCAGTGCGTGTACTGTCTCCTCATGTTCCTTACTCCATGGTGTCCTTGGGCAGCCGAGTTCACGAGTGCCACACACACGGTCAGCATGGCCGTTGCAAAGTTGGGCACCCTCTTCCTATAATAGAAAAAAACATGTTTTTAAACTTACAAACTCACATAACAAACTCACATTACTATATTACACTGTCTCCATTCTGAATAACTGAAGGATTAATTTCATGGAAAGACGGCAGGGTTCTGATTTATGAGGGATGGGGTAAAAACAACCACGGCAACATTAAACACAGACACTGGTATTGGCTACATATCTTGGCTGGTATGTTAGAATGTAGCTGATTGGTTACTGAAAAGTTTGTTTAAGAAGTCAATCTCTGATTGGTCAAGACACGTATTGGTTGGGGGGGGGGGTACAGAGAACAGCATAACGGAATGTAATTTATTCACGGTCATTCCTGCATGTCAGTGTCTAAAAGTCGGATACAAAAAGTCGCATTTTCTTCTCATTTATTGATCAGAATTCACAAAAAATAGGGTCAAGAGAACATTTTCAGAGGTTTTACTTGAGAAGAATGGCATTTCTGGACATTAGCCTTCACTGGTTAGTCTGGTACCCAGACCAAACAGATGAAGAGTTGTACATGTATTTAGGTGAATTACTTTACTGTAGAACCTGGGTTCCAGACTAACCACAGTGGACTGATGATGTACACGAATGCCGAAAAACTTTAAAAAGGGTTGTAAACCAAGAGTTAACTTATTGGGTACAAGTCATGATGAACTTCAATCTCAGGTGTGTAACGCTGCGGGTGGAATATCTAAAAAATTAGTTTTACAGGGATTTCTTTTGGGTAAGGGTTACTTACTGGGTACAATAGCCTACATGTACCTATAAAGGGAATAAAAACCAACTTTTTATAATCGAAGGTGCGATTTTTCACGGATGCACAGAACAGCCGCAGACGAGAATGTAGTCTAGTTTCTCCTCTCATTGTTTGGACTTTTGATACGTTGGTATCCCAGTTTATAACCGTTAGTAGGCGTTACCCTTTGTTACCTACATTACAATGAATAATATTGATATTGATAAACGGAAAGAATTCCACTGACGGCCGTGACGGAAACAGGGTTATTTCCTCCAAGAGTTAACTTATTGGACACAGCGAAAAATCCCTTACACGAATTGGCACGAAACGGTCGCAAGAGGGCATCACGATCATCTCATTATGTGACGTCATCGCACTGACCAAAAATGGAAGTTTTCATGAATGAAACTGACGCGCATGGGCACATACTCAGCGATGCCCACTCTAACCATAGTTACTTCGACAGACCTCGCCACGATCTTTCGAATGGTACCAAAAACATACAAATGTGTACATTTCTTTGACCTTTTGACCATTTTTTGTGGTGTCACCCGACGTTCGAGAACTCACGGACACCGCGATCGTATTTGAACTTTGGTGAGCTGTATTTTTGTTGTCATTTTACCGCGAAACCGCGCCACCGTCTGAGTGTGATTGTTGGGTCGTTGAATATTCATATAACGTGTGTTGGGTCTATTGGCTGTGTATGCTGAGAGCGCCACATGAATATGCATAGAATTGCATGGTCATCCGGAGATGTCGTACGGCCGACTGTTGATCGTTGCGTAGTCGTACACCGCGTGTGTTTGAATAGGCACATCGCGTAATGCGTGCCCCGTACGTGTCTGCAACGGCCCTGCGTGCGTGCGTAACGAGTTGGGCCAGCACATGGTTTCCGTGACGTCACGAGCACGGCCTCGCGCGTTGACCAATCAGCGCGGCGCTTTTAACACACGGCACTGTTTCCATCCGTGTTACAGTGCATATGGGGAATTTTTCGCTGTGTTGGATGCAAGTCGTGATGAATTTCAATCTCAGGAGTAGAAACTGGTGTAGCTTATCTAAAAAAGTGAGATTTTCAGGGTTTTTTGACCTACAATATACACTTCGAATGCAGCGGTAGCCATTTTTCTCAAAACGCCCTCTGTTGGTCCCATAGGTTTGTGCACAAGTGATGGCCGTCAGTGGAATTCTTTCCGTTCCATAGTGCACAAGTGACGACCAATCTTCCAAAAGTTTAACTGCAGCGGAGACAGAATACTAGGCCGTGCCAAGCCTGCTTTCCCAGCCAACATGAATATCCAATCTTACAAAATACAAATGAACATGAGACAAATTGGAACTCAAAAGGAATGTTGGAGGGAAAACTCTCGGACTTACTTTTTTCATCACTCCCGTCCGACCGAACTTCGCGCTTGCATTGAATTGAAGTTTTGCATGTATTACGTAGCTGCACGTGCTCTACACGATACTGGTTGATTTTGTACTGTAGACGTCTGGGTACCATCTCATCCAGGCGAAAACAGTTTTTATGGTGAGCGCCCTCCCACGTCGTGTCAAGTTGTTCCTCATGGAAAACATCAACCACAGATTCGTGTGAACAATAAACGCGTCACGTCAGGCAAACAGGTTTCCACATTTTCCTTGAAGGGGCATTTTAAAAGTCTTTTGCAATCAAACAACTCATGTTTTGGATTACAGAGAGCTTTTTCAGAAAGATTTTGCTAGGATCGAAATGTCACGTACAGGGGCCAATTTCATAAAACTGTTAAGCACAAAAAATGTCTTTAAAGGGTCACTGCAATGCGAATATTATGGCCTGAACATGTGCCAATCAAAAAACTGTACATGGGAATTGTGATTTTACCCACTTCCTCACATTGATTCAGGGTTAAAAACAGGTTTTTCAGTTTGTATGCTAATTAGCATTTCCATATTCATGAGCAAAACTGTGATGTCATCTGGGGAACTGAGAGCAGTAACTCAATTGATTTGTGCACAAAAAGTTCCGGTTGTTTTATAGGTTTTCTGACAAAACTTTCCCCCTCAATGGTTTTGTTCGTGCTGAATATGTTCCTTTCACTCAACTGGTGGTGTAATTTATTTGACAAACCATTTCTGGGGGTCATGTTTGCCTCTTCATTTGTTTATGTTTTTTCATTATTATTTTGGCTGTTGGTTCCCTACATGAGTATGCATGAAAATCCCCCATTTTGCAAAGCCGTTCAAAAGACCAAAATAAGACTTGCCATTCATTATTTGTCAGTATATTCTCTGTATGAAGGCAGCCGCCCTTTAAGCAATTTTTATGCTAATAGCACAAAAATATCTTGCCCAATAAAACAAACAACCATTGGAAATACCATTTGATATTCATGGTCAGCGAACAACAGCCAAAGAACAATTACAAGTGAAACACAACACGTGGAAATTAGGTTGTTATCCCTGTTTTGTATAAAGACAGAAATGTCATGCTTAGCTAATTTTTGTGCTTAACAGTTTTATGAAATTGGCCCCAGAATACATCATGCCTTTTTCTTGTAATAAGAAGCATGTGTTCTGAAGGAGACGTAAAAGTGCTCCATTGTGCTTGTTTTCGTCTTAACATAGAGCCACTGACTGATATGAAAAATTATATTCTCTTATTTCAGAATGTAGACCTATTACCGTTTTCACTTTCTAATCTTCCAGGGTGGAATAATTAATACCAATTTATCATTGAATCCAAATAATTATACAGAAATAGCACTTATTCTGGGAAATATATCATATTTTTTTCCAATTGTACCTTATTTTTGGTGGATGGCAAATTAAAGCAAATTTTTTGTTTTCAAAGGCAAAGCATTAACACTCGTCCCTGGGTGGGCTTGAACCACCAACCTTTCGGTTAACAGCCGAACGCGCTAACCGATTGCGCCACACGGAAACCGTATGCCTAATATTGAATATTTAACTAACTGATAAAATTATTTAACAAAATCAAATTAATTAAATTAATTTGCCCACCAACAAATATCAGAATGCCATGTTAAAAGCCCAAGGAAAGTCTTTATGATTTATTTTTATATACATTTGCTTTTCTTTCCCACCAAGAGTGCATCCCCACTGCTTCCGAGTTTATCTTAATTTCTTAAAGGTAGAAACCAAATCAGAAATGTTCACAGATTTACGTATAACTTACAGGGTATGAAGATGGTGGTGGTAGAAACTTACCGTTAACATTTCTCCGCCTGAAATGGTGTATTTATCCAGAAATTAGCAAAACAACGACCGAAAATCTTTTTGATCTTTCATAAGATCAAAAATAGAACAGAAAAGACTTAAGAAATACTGTTGCCGTTTTTCACGATTTTCTCAAAATGTGGGCACCGTATGGGACAGAAATTTTCACAGATGACTGTGACTGTATCGTCCTTGATATTTTTGCCCATGAATCCGTACTTCTTTGACAAAAACCAAAAGTATGATACTACCTTTAACCAGCGTGTTACGGTTGCTGGGCTGTGACATAGGTTTTAGCATCTAGTTAACAGTTTCTTACGTGGGGATGGTATGCAACTGCAGGAACGCAAAGTTCAAGACGCTGGGTTGCAGCATGCATGCTTGCTGCAATTAATATCTATCTTTTATTTGAAAATAAAAGGCATTTCTTTTAAATGTAAC